>VZTQ01001820.1:112913-216434 GCA_013400755.1 Pelecanoides urinatrix
CCTTAGTGATTCTGTGATTCTAACACAGAGTGTGTGTGTGTGGAACGGTCAGCAAGGTGAAGCACCTGACAAATCATCAATGCAGAAACATCAGTTTTAAAAATAGTTGGAGGAAGCCATCTTCTCACGTAACTTCACAGGTCTAACATGAGATGAAGGTGCGGTTTTATGGTTGTGTTCAGGTTCCTGCTGATGAAGTCCACAAGGACCAGCAATATCTTTAGCTGGGCAAATGGATGTACTACAGTAACAGATAAGCTTTTCTTCAGGGTGTTATAAGCAGAGTCTGTCTATACAATAGCACCACCAACTCTGGTTAACTGGTCTGTATGCTTATTAGTGAAATCACATGCTATTGTACGTTGTATTCGATCAGCTCCAGAGTTGTTATGTGCAGGACAGTACTGTTAGTCATGTCTGATATTTGATTCAGTGTCTGATACCAGGCATAAGTACCTAAACTTCCACTGGACTTCTTGCTCTTGTTGCTTTTTTCCCCTGAAACTTGTATGCTTATGAACCTGATTTCAGCATCCTCTTTGTAACAGCTGTCTTACCTCTTTGTTCTTATTATGTTGTCATTGCTTTTCTCCTTTATTCTCAAAAGAAAGCATTTTCCAAGCCAAGTCTTTCACGTTTTTTAATCCTTTTTCCCCCAGATCTCTTAATCTGATTTGCCTTCAGAACCTCTGCTTTCTGTCCTCTGAAACATACCCTGTGTATAAATTAAATACAGCTTTATACTTACCTGTTTCTAACTGGAGGTATTTCTACAATTCCTACTGAGGTTACATAAATAATAATAATATGTCCTGTGAAAGCTCCCTCTGGCATTGTAAACTGGCTCATTTCCAGCAACTGTTGCACAAAAGTGCTCTGGGCTGCTAATTACTTCTGTAACTGATGATTAATTAGAAGACAGTTTTCATCTGGGTGCACTGACCTTCCTTCTTAAAGAGTTTTGCTTTTCAGCCAGTTAAAACCTCTTGAACAGCAAAGGTGTGCTGGGATTAACATGGTTGGAGTTCTAAAATTGTTTTCATTGAGTCTTTGTTGGACAGTGGTTTTATTTTTATTTCATGGCAAAATTTAAAACATGGCATTTCTAAATCATCTGTGGTTTGGAAAGGGCTTTATCTTTAAATACTCATTTTTGTGTTTGTGTTTATCTTGGACTATTAAATTAACGCTTTTTTATTGCAAAGATACTACTGTGGAGAAAAGCTTTATGTTTACTGCACAGCTCTTAAATCCTGAGCTGTGGAATTGCTTGTGAATTACTGCTGAAAATAGAAGAAATGTATTTGTGCACAGAACATTTTTCTTAATTTAAATCCAAGAAAAAATGTATTTATATCTAAAGATAGAGGAAAAGGTAGCCCTACTCCTGTACTCTGTTAGGTTTGGGGGAAGAAAAGTAGAAAAGGAAAACAGAAGCTGTCAGCACTTTTGTGAAGGACAGTGATCTCCTGCCCTTTCTGGTTTTTTTAGTCTTCTGAATTTACTGAAGTTTAGAAACTGAACTGTCCGACTAGTTAGGTCAATCCTCAAGTGCGTTCCAGTTGATCTGTCTACCCCAGTAGATTCTAGTTCAGGTTGTACACGGCCCTTTAGGTATTTGCTATTAACTGTTTGCTCTCATCTTCAAATGATGTGGAAAATCATGGGTACTTCAAGACTTTCATCTTAATTGAAACAAGTAAAGTCGTATTGTTAAATAACAGTCATGCAGATAAAACTCCAGGGAACTATGTTGAAACCATCAACTTCATTTACTGTTCTTGCTTTCCTGTCAGAATTGTTCTGAAATTTTATTTTCTTCTGGAGGCATATGTGTGAAAATAGACAAGGGCTCATAAATTCCAACTTTAAGTCTTTTAAAAATTAGAAACTTCACTTAGATTTATTTTTTTTTTTTTTTAGTTAATAAGGTAAACTAGACTGGGGAGTTGTGTTTTTATATAAACATCTGCAGGAAGAAACCCCAGGGTCTTTGTGTAGAATTGAAGGGCTTCAACAGGAGTGGGTAGTGTTTGAAGCGATGTATTATTCACCTTCAGTTCTGAGAGCTCTGCTCTTAACCTAGAGGAGAGGGCTAAGTTGTTAATGAAACTCCTGCCTTTAGTTCTTGATGGTCTCCTTTTATTTCACATTTCTAAACAAAAAACGTAGTGCAATATTAGGTGTATTTAAATGTCTTTGCACCAAGACAGAATATGGACAAATGATTGGGTTTGATACGCATTTTAAATAATGTGTAAATAAGATGAAATGCTATAAATTATAGGGATATAACAAAAGGGAAGAGCGATGGCTTTCAGCTATGAGACAGACGTCAGACTGGTGAGAGTTCCTTTATCACGTTCCAGCTACCCCAGTATTTGTGCAGTGTAGATACCGTGTGTAAGTATCAAGCACAGATATATCGGCTCAGAATCCTTGGGGGTTCTTTTCTTTATTGCGTATATATTTAGTGGTTTATTGGGAGATGATACAATTTTGTGTTGTCTCCAAGTGTTCAGTCCCTCCATAGATCTCTTTGATAAATGCTGAAACAAGTAGCGTGATTGATAAAATTAATTTTTCCAATCAAATAGAAGAATTGCATTCTTAAAACGTTTGGAGAGTCAGCTGTTTCTGGGAACAGACCACGCTTCAAGGTTAATTTCAACCTTTATTTTATTCGCTTCTTTTTGCTTACTGGTTTTGCTGCTTCTTGGCAAAGATTTATAGCAACTCTTGTTCTGCTTCTTCAGAGGGTAGAATTTGAGATCACCTGTTACTTGAACGCTGCGTTGTTGATGGTTTCATGTGGACTTTGTGCTAGCCTGACACGTTTAACTTCACGTTCATTGTTCCCCTTTGGCATGAAATAATCCATTGTCTGCTTTGCCCCCGCTTCTGGCAAACGGAGGTTGGGTGGGTGGCTGGCCGTTAAAAGGTAGCAATCTGTGCGTACAGGGGACTGTGCAAAAGTTCGTATGATAAGTTAGTGTTTGGCTTTAACGGCATGGAAGAGTTGCTGCTGCTTAGACTCTGACAAATAGAAATGAAAGAGATGAAATACGAAAATGCATTTGTATCGTTTGTTTAGTTAATACGGAGATGTAGATGTTTTCTGCATAGATTAATTTGAGTGGGCTAATTTCATGGTGCCGAGCTTCGGGAAGTTGCAAATACCTTCATCCGGCTTGAGACTGAGGTTATCGCATCTTATTTAGGGTCTCACTTTTATCAGTTGTGATTGTTTTGTTGGATTTGCAGAGGGGTGTTTGTTTTTTTCTGTAAGATTGATCACAAAATGTTCTTCTTAAACCAGCGTGTACTTAAAACTATCTTCCGTGTTTCTGGGAACACTATAATGTTATGTTTGACTTCGTAATAGGCACAGAAAAAGTACGGCAAGCTCAGGACTGCAAGGACCTCCACGTTGTAAACCCCGACTGGCTGTGGAGCTGCCTGGAGCGCTGGGACAAGGTTGAGGAACAGCTCTTTCCCTTGAAGGATGACTACATCAAAACACACAGGTAAGTGGAAACTTGGGGGAGTAGGGGCTAGGAAGATAGGTTATTCATACAATTAGGCTAATTTGTTAATGCAGCTATAGAATTAGTTTCTGACAAATTCAGAATAATGTGCAATGCTTACAGATTTTGTGCAAGAACCCTCCGTTTGTGTCCATTTCTGTGCTGCTTAAACTGAAAACTGTTAAGGGATCGGGAGGCAGTTGAGCAGCTGGCAGAATCAGGAGAAACCTGTGGCACCAGTAGTTTCTTTAGCAGTTACCAGTGTTTCTTTAGCAGTGGACCTTGTCAGTTCTTCTACAAACTAACACAGGGAATGCCACCAAGGCGCAGGATCATTCATGCTGCCAAATGAATTAAAAAATGTACACGCTCCCACAACATGAAAAATTGGTAAAGTATGGCATTTTTTTTCTGAGACTTGGAAGAGTGAGAAGGAAGAGAGAAACAGAAAAATACAGCAGAAAAATCTAAGAGGGGTTGGAAGGCATGAAGGTAGAAGTGAAAACTGGAAGAAAGGAAGTAGTGAGAGAACAGGAGGTTTTGGCATGATAAGAAAAAGTGTTGAAGGAGAAGGGGTTAAAAATAATCACTGCACCAGGATGCAAATATACAGCCAAAAACTTTATTAACACAGAGGAAGTCTGAGGGCTATTAAGAACAGTCCCCTTTAGGAAAGTGCCATGGCTAAAATAATTCATGACAAGATGCTTTAGAGCCAGCTTCTGCTTCTTGACTCGTTATTGTTTGGATAGACTCACATTAATAGCATCTTGCAAGCCGAATGGAGGACCTTCCCTCCTATGTTTAGTCAGGAAGGGGCATAGCATGTTGGGTTTTCTGTGTTAAATTGATCATGGTGTGATTGACTGAGTAGGCTAGAGATTTACTTTCTGCTTAAAAGACGCTCATAAAGTCCTGTGTAAAGGACTCGTACACTCTGGAGATGCCAAAAGTAGAAACATCTGGAAGTGAGACCACTTATCAAATGGGAGACTAGGTAGAGACCCAGGATCTCTAAAACTTAGGAAAGAGATGTAGCCTACTTATGGCTCGACTAGAATACTTTGTTTCTAAAATGTTCTATCAGGTTTTTTTAATAAGATTTTGGAATATTTGTATGGGATGCTTAACTTGTCTCAGAGGCCCGACACTGCCGAGTTCTTAGTAGAAATCTGGACAGTGACTTGTAAGCATCATTTTTTGATGTCTAGATGAATGTTGGTCTTTCTACCTATCTTAATATACTCTTCCATTTTATTGAAACACGATAATTTTTCCTACTTCTATGTTTCTAATACAATATACTTCATACTTTCCCTCACTTCCATGCCGCTACCCCCAACCCCCCAAACTTCAGTCAGTGAGACATCTATCTTAATGCAAATACTTGTACTTTATTAACCCAACATGTCCAACTTCTTTGGAAAAGATTTTCTCCTTAATGAAGCTGCTTGAAATAGTGATTACTGGTCCAAAGCACTTGTGAACTAGGTGAGGAATGAACTCTGAGAAAATACTTGCATATAAAATGAGCTTAAGAATAGCAAAAAGGAGTAAGTAAATTTGGAATTGGTTGACCTTAAGTATTGGTGCTATAAGACTACTTCAGACAGGTCCATGAAAGCATATGTTAAAAACTCCAGTTTTGTGGCACTTCTAATATTTGTTAGAATATAGTTTAATTGTTTTTTCCATAGCATTGGTTTCATGGTGCATAACATGCTGTTTCTTTTTTTTTTTCTTAATGATTCAATTTGCTTCCTTTTTTTTGTGGCACTTCATCATAATTGGATAGTATGCCATAATGGTGATTCCTGCAGACTAACCTCTGAATGTTTCTGCTGACACTTCTAAAATCATGTTTTAAAATGCAGCAGGGTGATCATAGGCGGCTTAGTATTTTAACAAATGAGTTTGGGTGACTTGCAAATTAATACCGTGTGTTTATTTTCCCTCAGAGCCAAGTTGGAGAGCAAATACTGAGATCTGATACAATAGCACACTGTTCTCTTTGTTGCATATATGTAGATTATCATGCTACTCTAGTTGTGTAGTTGTTACTACCTGGAAGCAATTTCAGTAACTTTATATGTTAAGATGCTTTTTAAGGCACGTTGAATAATTTTATTTAATAATGTAAATATGACATTATCTGTGTCTTTGCATTTTTCTGTTTTAAATTCAGTGAGACTTTAATGGGGTGGGTAAGAAGAAATGTTTTTGGTTGGTTGGGTTTTTTTGATGTTTTTTTTTTTCCCCAGAAATCTTCCAAACCATTTTTTCCCCCCCACTTTCTCCTTTAGAAAAAAGGAATACTAATTTTTTACATTATGGTTAGATAGCTCATTTAAATTTCTAAAGCTATTTTTTCTGAACTTCATCCAATAGAGAGAACAGCCCTGCCACGTTTCCTGACACACACAGCACTTTTCAGACAGCGCTGTTTCACCCAACACCCATCCATCCAAAGTCTCAGCCTGGTCCTGAAGTTCGACTTTATGATCCTAACACTGGAAAGCTAATCAGGAAAGGCGCTCAGACCTCTGGCCAGTCGATGTACATCCAGTCTCCAGCTCCTCCCATCACCTTACCAGTCCATGGTGAACACTCGTCCTTCAGGTACCTAAAGCATAGCTAAGAGTGTCTTCAACTGTATTTTCAGATGCTGTGGTAAATTTAACTCTTGTTATCTTTGCCTTTGATCAAATTGTCGTCTTTGTTTTACTTTGTTTGCTTTCTAAAAAGCCAAGGAAATGACTGAACGTGAATAGTCGGCTGAAGTGAAATGAGGATGCTAGCATTCCAGATGCTTTTTGTGCCTCATCTAAGTGCGACTAGAAACCTCAGACCAAAAAAATGCAGCGTGTAGTTTATGCGCTCTAACGTGAATGTTAAATAACTCATCTCTGAAGCAAGGCAGCCTAATGTTTTTTAACGAGTCTTAGAGTAATGGATTGGGTTTTTTGTCTATAAAATACATCTGATAGCATTTGGCTTTTGTTTATAAAATTTTCCTCTTCACCTAATTCCTTCAGATGGGACATCGGCTTTGTGTTTTGTTTTGAGGAATGTCAGAAGTGGTGGAAGAGGAGTGTAGCTAGCTGAGCATTATTAAATAAGGCCAAGTGATTGAGTGTTAGTTAATAATCCTTAGATTACTCAATCAAGACACTATAAGCAGCAGGAAGAGGAGACGACCTGCGTCTTGAAGTACAAAGGCTAGCATCTGGACTCTGTCAAAATTTGTGGATTAGGTTAAGCTACAAAGACAACACTTGTCTCTTAAGGATGCATAAAATATCTAAAATTCATCCCTAAGTATCTGTGTAAAAGACCTAACTTTCTGGAACGCTAACAAGTTTAGCAAGGCTTGTTGACTCCAGAGGTAAAGAAGTACCCAATTGAAGGAGAAGCTTTTATCTTTGTAAAATGTGATCAAAATTCCTTTGTACAATGTGATCAGAGTATAGCAGTTGTTATAAAGCAATTCAGTCTTCCAAGCAACTACAAAAATACAAAGCATAATTATAAATGCACACAGTGTTCTACCTTTCTTCTCCCTCCCCCGCCACTTTTGCAGTGTATCACTTGTAAAGTTTTTGTATATTAGTGTAGCTTGTTATGTTTCCACTCGATCTTCCTGTTGCTAAATTATTTCAACCTATGGTTTTTTCAGTTGTCATCTTTTTATAGGCTTTTTCTTATTTCAGCTTCCTTGTTTCTGTCAGCAGAGGTTTTTTGAGTCTCTTGTTTATGAAGACATCTTGCTTTCAGTTCCTTTTTAACTGTGTCTTTAAAGTCTGTATTTCACTTTACTATGACATGTTAAATGAGCAGGAAAATCTTCAAATAATCAAGACACAGCATGTATCCAGAGAGGAGCTGAAAAGCTTTTGGTTTTGTTTGTCAGTTAGTGTGGCAAGGAGTTTGTCCAGAAGTAGAGCTGGGAAAGTTGTACGTGTATATAATTGTCATGACACTTCTAAGATGCTTCAGTATGATGGTTAATGTTGATATTAATGCATCACTCAATGCTTTAGGAAGAACAGGTTTTGATGTTTGTTCTGTCTTTGTCAACAACTTAATGAAGAGTTATGTCCGCACCTAAGCTTATTTTTCTTTAATGCAGAGGTGCTTCTTCACTTGAACATCTTATGGAAAAGGAGAGAAATATACTTCAGCGGTCTTAGTTGAGTTTCTCAGAGCCTCAGACAGTTTTTGGGGTGGAGCGAGACTGTATCTCCTTCCTACTCCCTTATTTTATTTCACTTAAGCATTTTTTTGACTATCAATGCTCAGGGTTGAGATGCTTTAATCTAAGAAAGTAAATCCAATTACTCAGTGCTGCAACTTCACCGATTAACATGAGATATATGCTGGCAAATAGTCACTATTTTCATCATCATTTCCTGTTGATGTGGTTCTAGTGGTAAAATTAGTGACCTGTAAACACTGATCTCATAATTGGGGCATGTCTGTATTCCTCAGAGCAGTTCCGTTATCATCAATTAAGATGGTGACGAGTGTCTTGGTAAAGTCTAGGAGGAAAGCAGTGCAGTGATCAAATACCGCTTTAAGTACTTTTAATGGATAGGAAGTACAGCGCAGGCAGAGCACAGAGGCTATAAAGAAGTAACAAAAAGCTGAATAGGAACAGCTTTGCTGTGTTCTGACTGAGCAAGAGCTGAGGCAGAAGTACTGCATCATCGCTTCGCTTTGTCTTAAAGCATACATCAATGACAGCTTTTTAAAAAAGTTTCACATCCAATTTAAAAATTGATGTGATACTTGACGTTAGAGAAAATTACTTCAGCGCAGCAATTTCTTGGTAGAAGGCAATGTATTTTGTGTCCTGACAAACTTCATGTGCTTGTACGTTCACTTCCTACAGAAAGGTAAGAGTATTTGTAACTAAGCCATTGAATTTAAGCAGAGTTGAAGCTATTAATACTCACAACCACTCCTGTTGCAGGTGGATGCAGTCAAAGCCTCCAATAATCTTCTCTGATAGTTTCTAAAAACTTCATATCATTCCAAATTTCAGACAGCGGGCAACAGAATTGCACTGCTGCGAGAGGAAACCCTTGGGTAGCCACATGTGGCACAGGAATGGTACTCGGTCTCTTACTGTGAGAATAGACCTTAGAAGTGAACCTCTTGCAAGGCTGGTTACTGAAAAGGGCTTCAAGTTCTCTGAGCACCATTTCATAAGAACTGTTCCGTTCTCACTTTTTTTTATTTTGGGTTCAACATTTTTAGTTTCTTTCTGGGATTCAACTTGAAACATAATTTAAAATAGGATATGGTTAGTTTAAATATCGACACACAATTTACAGTGAAACTGTCACCAGTGAGTTAGAGATGGTTCAGTTAATTTGGTCAATGTTTCGTGCGACAGGCATAGATCTTGCCACTGTGCTCGGCGCTGTGGGACCTGAACACCCGCTTTTTGCCATGGCTGTTGCAGCCTGAGCGGAAGGGTGGCAAAGAGTTTGCGGCTGTACGGGAAGGGAAGGGAAGGGAATGCAGTGCTGCTCGGCGGCTGCGGGCGGCCAGCAGGAGCTCTTCTTTGTCTGAGAACTGGAAGGATTCCTCTTTAAAAATAACCTGCGTGTCAGCGCTTTGACACTCCGTATGTATCTCAACAATTTGCATTTTCGTATGGAAACAGTATTCTACAAACGCTGCAGTAAACACTAAAGTTGTAATGGGTCATGAGATGCGTAACGTAGCGTTGTCCAAAAAAATGCAAATGCTAACGGCATCTTGGACTACAATAAAGAAAAAATAATATTACAAGTTAAATTCTAGTGAACGCTAATAATACACTAACAGATGAAGCAAGGCTTAAAATGTGGATACAATTTACATGTGAGAAGTTAAGTGGCCATTTGGTTTTAAATAGTGCTAAGATGCACCAAATGTTTGGTTTGTAAAGGTGTGTCAAGCAGATGGTGGTGGCTGAAGCAATTCTTTAAGATTCGTATAAATTAATTTCACTTAAAATCTTTGTGTCTTAATTTACATGCTCATTGTTACAATTTTTCATATCTAATATTATTAGTCTTGTTATGACAGCAAAAATACGAAGTACCAAAGTGAAATCATCAATGGAATTTAAATATTTTTAACATTTTCATGATGATAATGCTATTTTAGCTGTTGCCCTGATGCTGTGTCAATGAAAGTGTTAAGATGCTTGTAACTTCCGTAAATGTTGAACCCACCCTGCATGTGGTGAGTTCTAGCACACATGTCCTTGTGCGTAAGACTGGCAAGCGCCAACCAACCTGTGCAGGGTTGAATATGGTGTTGTTTTTGAAAAAGTACTCATGAATCTCATCTAATGAGAAATAAATGTAAATTCCTGCATTTGTATGTCTTCCGATTTTAATCAACGTAACAAGCAGCTGAAAATGTAAAGCCTGAAAAATGTCTTTGATAAAATAAAAATGTTTTTTTACAAACCTTAAAGAAGTCTTTGTTTTATATTGCTTTTTGCAATGCTTTGGTGAGAAGTCCCAGTGTATCTTACCTAGTAGCAGCTGGAAAATACTGGAAAAAAATCTGATAAAAACCTTTAGAAGCTATTAATGCAGTTATTTTACAGTTAATATTTGTGTATAGTAATGTGGTCAAAGATGATCTCACATTTTATTTGGGGGGGGGAGGGGGAGTATTTTATGTTTTTTTTAACAATAGTGGAGTCTTCAAGACTTACCTGAGACTTGTAATATTTCTGCATATTATTGCTTCTGAGTAAAGAAGTTCATAGCTATGCCTAGTCTTGGATGCAGTATCTCCAGAATTAAACTGTCAATACAGTTTTTATTTAATAATGATGCAAAGTCATTCCTGCCTTTGCCACCTGTTGAGGTGAGAGTGATGTTCTCTAAAGTGTTCAAATAAAGAATATAAATAGGAATACAGTGATACAGAAGCTGCAAAAGGAGGAGTTTTCGCTGTCATCAATATGTTAATGTGTTCTTAAAAAAAAAATACTAGATTTATTTCTAGTCTAAGAAAATCTGCTTGGCTGCCTGCTACATATAACTGGTGTATAATTCTTGGCATGGTCAAGCTTGTCATGTTTTTAATGCAGTTCTGTAAGATGCTCATATCTGTCGTTTTGTCATTCTCTGTTTTTCTAAGAATGTAAATAGCATCACCACCTTTCTCTTGGCTAGGGGACCTATTAAAAAGGTGTGGAAATCATATTTTAAAAGATCCTTTTGGAAAATACAGTGGAATACTGTATTTTTTTTACTCTTTTACCTCTGAAACTTATTGTCTGAGAGCAGCTTAATAGCAAAAGAAAATTGTGTGGTCTTATGAAATAGAAAACATTTAGTAGAGGGGAGAGGGAAAAAATGAATCAAACAAAAAAACCAATCTGTTAAGTTGTGATGAAAATCTCTAACAGAAGAACAGTTTGGTTAGTTCGTTTCCACAACATCTAAATTGTTGTTTTGGCTTCATAGGAAATTCCAGTGTACAGAAATGACAAACTGCGAAGGGGAACATTTCTGCTGTGTTGCTGAGTAGCGCTGAACTGATGGGGGTCTCCTGCAGCAGATAGCGCAGTTCTGGGTAGGAGAGAGATGTGTATTTAGGAAATATGAGCCCTCAAAATGAGCTCGATAAGACAGCTTCGTGTGGCTTTCATATTTCATACATTCTGGGATTGAAGTACTGATGGAGGAAAAAATCTTGATATTTAGATGGCCTTCTTAAGAAGTTGTCAAGTTCATGAGAGGGGAAACGATTTTGTAGAACCTTACCCGTGTCTGGATGTACATAATTTAATAATGGCTTATGATAATAAGGGCTGCTGATCTAAAGCTGTTTCTTGAAAATCCAGGCTTGAGGAGAAGCAGCCATCCTACGCTGAAACTCTTGTCAGCGGAGACCACACTGTACCCTTTCTTAATCGCCACCACCCTCGGAAACAGCTTGATGGTGTCACACCTGGTAGTCACAATTTGAAACAGCTTGTGATTTCAAACACAGTCACTTTTATACTTGCTTGTGGTAATCATTCCCCACACACACAATCTTGTGGCTAATATAAATAATTTGTGATCCATGAGCTTTACGACCTGAGGTCTTTGCATGGGATTCTGGTCGGTGCTGAGTTGCTGTAATGCGTTCCAGGAGGATTACAGCTCAGTATTCATCGTTAAACTGTATTGTGTAGCAGTTTTAGCTTCTCCAAGTCTTTAATAGTTAAGTAATATTCACAAAGAAAAAGTTACCCAAGAAATGTAGAAGTCTCCTGCTGTTGTTCTAGATGTAGTCTATCTTTTTATTGCCATTAGAAAGCAATTCCCATGAAGTTATGATTATTTTACCATTTTTATGAACATCTTGACATTCCTTTTGGTATCTGCGTGTTCTGGTTAAATACAGTAACTAACAAGGTAGTAAAATACAAACTAAGAAAATGCTACCGTATTTGAATACACTAGCCAAAAAGAAACATGGTCTGGTTTGCATCTCATCCAGCCTTAGCATCTGGGAAATGTCTAAAGATTGAGGCTGCAGAAATGAGCTTTCTACTTGCAAACTTCTTGTCTGTAAGGTTGAGAAATAGAAAGGTATACTCTGAGATTCAAGAATACAAGCGTAACATAGATCAGGAAAAATATAATGTAAGAATTGTTTCCTGAATGATAAATGTGTCAAGTGATGGACGAACTCCACGTGAGCACAAACGTTAACGTATTTTAAGGGCAGCGCATCTGCAGCTACTGAAACTCTTGGCTTCAAGAAAGGTTTGGTGGTTACTCACAAGAACAGTGGGAAGGCAGGAGAGCGAGTACCGTGTCAAAGGTAGAATCAGAAGCCATCAGACAGAAAATAAAAGCAATCATTGGGAGACTTGATCTTTCTTCTGTTGGTGAACACAGAACCCTATTAAGCAAAGTCATAGATATTCAGCAATCATAAATTGTTTTAGGATTTTATTTCTAGACAAGCTGTAAATCAAATAAATCTTTCTTATGTGGGACCCCTGAAATTTTTCAGAGTTGTTCAACCACATCAGCAGCAGATGTTCGAAGAAGACGACCTACCAGTGAGTGAAAATGAAGAGCAGCCTGGTCCATCTAAGCGGAAACGCCAGCCAAGTATGTCTGAGACAATGCCCCTGTACACCCTATGTAAAGAGGATTTAGAGAGTATGGATAAAGAGGTGAGCTTAACTAATTCTGGCAGGTTTCTAATGCAATGATTGTTAGTTATGCATAACAGTTTAACTTCCTTTGAATTATGCATGTATGTGAACTGACCTTGTATGCCGCTATGCTGAGGGGAGACCTCAGCGTGCTCTGCAACTGCCTGAAGGGAGGGTGGAGCGAGGGGGGGGCGGTCTCTTCTCCCAAGGAACAGCGATGGGACGAGAGGAAACGGCCTCAAGTTGTGCCAAGGGAGGTTTAGGTTGGACATGAGGAGAAATTTCTTTCCTGACAGAGGGGTCAGGCCTTGGCACAGGCTGCCCAGGGCAGTGGTGGAGTCCCCATCCCTGGAGGGATTTAAAAGACGTGGAGATGAGGCGCTGGGGGACATGGTTTAGTGGGCATGGGGGGGTTGGGTTGACGGTTGGACTCGATGACCTTAGAGGTCTTTTCCAACCTTAGTGATTCCGTGATTCTATGATTCTACAGTAACTTGAAATAAAAGCCACAGCAGAATAAGAACTACAGTTCAGTCTAAAATGCAGTTATGTTCTGCAAAGCAAACTTGAATTAAGGAATGGGAGTACTCTTGTGTGTAAGTAGACCTTTAAAGCAGAACCTCATTTAAGGATAGCTTTGTCAGACGAAACATCTTATCACATTTGCTGTGTGTTTAGCTTTGCCAGGTGTCACTTTAAACTTTTTCGTTTTTAAAGTAAATCTTCAAATGATCTGGACAAAATCAGTGGCGGGATGGGAGAAGAGAGGTCTGTGGATGTAAAAGGCACAGGCAGTAGAGAAGATCAAAGAGCCAAAGGGGAGCATGGGGCCTCATTATCTGTAGACATGTAATTGCAGTGCTGTTAAATCATAGCTATCGCTATTTTGCAGGTGAAGGGAACTTTCTGTTACAGAGTGAACTGTACTTTCTTCATACAAAACCATGTTATTTGAAATTCATTATGAACCTCTAGCAGCTGCTTATTTTTCACTTATCCTTGTGTGTGCTCTTTTCAAATGAGCCACCATGTTACATCATATTAAATGATACAGAGGAAAAAATACCTGTCACTGCATACCATGTTTTTATGAATTCGTTACACTGTGTGAGACTTTACTGTAAAACCTAGTGACCCCAGAGCTTGAATTCATCTGTGAGCTTAGATCATTCACTGGGGTGGGGACAGGAGCATGTATCTTGCCAGCTTCTGGCAGTAGGTTGATTACAAGGTTCTAGCCATAACAGGCCTCAAGAATTATCTTCAGAAAATATAATAAAAGTATGAGAAGGAAACTGTGTATATCACCAAGGAAAGAAAGAGTTTATGCGTACAGCATAACGTAATTTTGAGATGTGCTGTTGCTAGAGAGGTCCTGGGGGAACTTCCAGCTGGTATTCTAGAGAAAGGTCCAATAACTTTCAACCGCTGTGATGATCTACTCTGAATTTTGGATGAGTGCGAGCTTTTAACTTTACCCGGTAACTCTCGGAGTTGACGACTTTTGATTTCTTTCGCTTTTTTTTCCAAAGTATTTTGCCCATTTGATCTCAGACTTTTCCAAGAAATAGTATTTCTTCTTTTCATGATGCCAGTCCCTGAATCCATCAGTATCTTCCTTCTGTGTTGTCAGTGGTACTTAAAACAAATTGTTATTATGCATTGTTTTTATGTATTTGTGTACTAACGTTTTTCTAATGGTGTGGCTTTTGGAAAACATTAATGAATTGCTATTGCAATGTGTGCACCGAGCCAAAAGAAAGTGTGCGCGTTTTCCAGAATTACTGCATAAAGTATGTATTGTTCTGTTTTTAAAGATACTATTTAGGGACGTTGTTGAAAATCTGAATCTTCTGGCATTGTTCGTTTTGTGATTGATTGCTCTCTATGTTGCTACAGTTAGACCAAAGGAATTAAAGTTTTTCGATCTAGTCTACAATTATAAACATCTTAAATTGCGAACATTTGTTTTTAAGTTATGCTTTTACTTAAGCCATGTATTATGTTTGGAAACTAGACTACATGAACTTCAGAACAAATGAAGCCCAAATTCCAATGGACTTTTTTTTCAGAGTTGACTTAGCTTTGGTTCCAGGAGTATAATTTGAGGTTGTAGTTGCTGCCAAAAGGTTTCCCTTCCACCAGCCTCTGTTCCCACCCCTGTCTTTATTAAATTTACATTTCTCTGATACTTGGGCAGCTGAACCAGTAGAAACTCTTCACTTGTTTTTTTGTGTGGGTGTATGTTTTGGGTTTGTTTGATGGGGAAGCGGAGTGGGAGTTTCTGGTATTTCAGCTCCCCAACATGGTTTTATCAAGGATCAAACATTAGCACGGACTTGGAGAAGGGGACACGGACGACATGTATTGGGAATGTTGAACTGGACGTGGTAGTGCCAGCAGGTCGTCATCTCCTGGGAGCTGACTGTAGAGACGGCCAAGGCAGACTAACCTTTGTGGACTAGCCTTGGGGCTGCTGGCATCACCTTGGTAAAGCTAACGTATTCGTGTATAAGAGATGTCATGTAAGAAATAAAACGGGATTTTATGGGGTTGTGTGGGAGTACAGTTATGAAACAGGGGGAGGACATGTGGTAATGTAGTCCGTAAAAGGTAAAAGTTTAGTGGAGCATACATAGGAGATTTTGCTGTCAGGAACATTATCAAATAAAGTGAAAATAAGCTTGATAAGCATTGCCGGTTAGCGCTCAGTTCACTCTGGTGACACTGTGACTAGTTTAACTTCCATAGAAAGGTGTTTGCCTCCATCTCATTCTTTATCAAAACATGTTAATGGGTAAGAACCTTTCTGCAATCGTGTCGCTAAGCCGTGTGAAATTTCTGCTTTCTGCCACAAAAATGCTTTTGCTTCAGCTGTATCTGTTCTAGCGGCTGTGCCAGCCACAAGATCTACAGCCGATGGCAGACTGCCTTGGTGGAGCGAGGGAGCCTGTTTCAGTCACGACGGTGGTGCCTTGCTCCACAACTACAAGCGCTAGTGCTGAGACTTAAGGTTGGGAGTATGGGGTCCAAGAGGAGTAAAAGCAAGTTATAGTGTGACTTTGCTGCAGTGTTAAGCCCGCCCAAGTCTCAGCTGCTGTGTTCCTGCCCCTGAGCCACTGTTGATAATCATGGGACCATGCAGCAAGCTGGTGTGGTCAGAAAAGATCACTTTCCAGGTTAATCTTCATCATTAGCAGCTTCCTGAAATAACTCACAATGGCCACTGCACGAGTGCTGGTGCCAGGAGCAGGCATTAGATGGGAAGAGCTGGGAATATAAGCAGTGAAGGCAGAACTGCAGCCCTCTAGTTTTAAAACTGCATCCTCAGTATTTCTACTGAAGTCCCTGACAAATTCCGATAAGGATTTTTACTAGATCAAAAGGAGTCTTTTAGCTTTAGGCACGGGGATTTTTTTCAATGAAATTAAATAGGAAATGCAAGCATTATATATACTGTTTCTGTGGACATAACAAACAATAAATAACTCCTTTGCACTTAATGTCCAAAGGAAATCTTGCTTTTTCTTTGCAAAAAAATCTCTGAAAAGGCCACATAGCCCCAAGCAATACAGAATTTGCATGTAGTTTATACATGGGAGAGTTTTGTTACAAGAATCAAGATGGAAGCCAATAAAGAGAATTTAATTATGATTTATTCCGAAATTAAATCCCTTTCCATCCTTAACCTATTTAAACATCTGTTTGCCACTTTTCCTAGTAAAAAAGCAGTATTTGTTCCAATATTCCGTGAGGAAGAACTGCCACGGATAGTCATCTCTACTAAAATTTGATCTTACGTGGATTTTTTTTATCTTATTTTAGCTGTAGTTGTGCTATGGATACCAAATTAAGTCAAAGGAAATAAATAGCATCCCAGCTATCGGGTTGCATTTTAAGGTCACTTAACCTTTTGTATCTTTTTCAGTTCCAAAGATGTTGGAGACTAGATCCAATGGTAGCTGCTTTTCCCTCTGACATGAGGCACTGTGTGAACTGTAGGGAAGCGCAAGACCAGGAGTGTTCAATGTAATAGGATTGCTGTTCAAAGGGGAATTGCCAAATCAGAGTAAGTGCATAAGGATGGATCCCTGCTTGGGAAATATGCAGCCTGCTAATGCTGCTGCCTCACAGCTGAGAGAACATTTTCCCCCTTTCTTTTCTGTGCTAGCTAGATACAGATGCTTGAAACTGGTTGCTGCTGTTTGTCTCTGCTATGGAAGGGTAAAGGGAAGCAGAATTAAATGCTGCCGGTTAAATTAGCTTGTTTATAGTAATTTTTAAAGGCCTGGATGAACTTTTATTTCTTAATAACTGGTTATCTGATATAACCTGCAAAAGATTACTCCATAAAAATGCTGTTTATGTCGGATTGTATCTAGTATGCTATAATCTTCATGGTATGTTGCTGGTTTCACCAAGGATTGAAAAACATCTTTAAAGAGGAGGTTTCCAAACAATTAAATGCAGTCAATAAATGCAACTAGAAATATCTCTTGTCCGTAATACCTGTTCCAGCATGACTTTGTTTTCTCAAAACCAATAATTTCACTTACGGGAAGGTATCTACTTTTCCTTTCATTGACTGTGTTGGAAAGCAACGGTTGCAGAAGCCTGTGCTGTAGGGAGAGAGAACTGGACTGTCTGCAGGTCTTCCCGCTACAGCAGGGGCCGACTTGCCCACCCGCTCACCGTAGCGGTACAGGACCATTCATTGTGCTTTTTGGTGTGACTCCATGGAGTCGTCGTCCTTCCCCTGGGCCAGGTGGAAGTTCCTGACCTACCAGTCACTACAATGTTGTGCAGATCTGCTGTAGTTCACTGACAAAAACCAGAAAGTGGAATCCAGGCTTCAAATGACTCTATTCGTTTCCAGAAATAAGATTTATTAGCTAAAGCAAGTTGCGCAAAGGAAGGTAATGACATACAAATCATGTGAAGACATAAACGTGTCTTTCCATTCATAACTGATTATCTCAGTACAGGGTGACGTGCGGTTCTCCTTCCCAGAGGTTACTCATGGATCATCTTGTGAGGATATTTCTTCAGAATTCACTGAGAACCGCTCCTGTGAACTTCTAGCATATTGATTCCCTTCAGCACTGATACAATTACTTACACATTTAAAGAAGGCTGGCAAAAATGACCTATGATCAATATTTAATAAATTCTGTTAGTCTTGCTGATTTAGAAATTGTTTTTGTTTAATTTAAGCTATTGTTAATTCCTTTTTATTAAGGATGGTTTTCCCCTGAATTTATATTCCTAAATTATATTTGGAGGGATGCAACTGGGCTAGTATCATGTACAGTTACCTAGTCAAGTTAACCTAATCTTAACACTGCCGTGTCCTATGTGCTACAAATAAGCTGTGTTTGGTTTTACATACTAACTGCTTCATGATGGACCTTGACTTTGCTTTTCTGTAAAATTTATTCTTTCTTCGTGGATATCTGTTGCAGACCCAGAAGGTTGTTTTTAGCCCCGTGCATGGTGCTAACTTCTTTTTAAAATGTTTAATTGAATCAGCTTTATCTTAAAGATTTTCCCTTTCGTAATCGGTGTCCCTTTCATAATTAGGTTGACATTCTTGTGTGAGATAAATCACCTGTCCATGAGTAAGCAAGGTCAAGATTTTTCATTCCTCTCTTCCTTTTGGCTACAAATTATTCTCTTGTCTGTTCCTTTAAGAGCTGTGACTGGCAGTACAGTTCCTTTATTTTATTTTTCAGGTGCTTTCTAATTCGCCAGTCTGTGTAAATTGTAGAAACACATAGAAAGATTCCCAGATGCTCTCTTATAAAATGCCAGTGACAAGGGAAAAAGAAATGACCCTCTTGTCTCTTCCATGCCCTACCCCCGGCCCCACCACGTGAGTTATGAGCCGGTGCTGAGCTCCAGGACCTGTTCTCTCCTGCTCATGTCCACATCCATGGTAGACTGGAAGTAACAGCAGAAGGCAGCCATAGGTACTTCTGTCTCGCACTGTCAACACCTGCAGGACCAGTCTTGGGCAGATACCCACCGATGGGGAGTTCAAAAAGGATCTTCCAGTAAGGCAGTGAGATTCCAGTAAGATTTAAGTAAGTTCAGTGAGGCAGAAAGATTTCTAACTACATTTTGCAGTGCCTTCTCATCCGGGATGGCCTGGGATTACTAATCTCCTGGAACAGCTCTGCGCACGCAGTCTGCTAGTTGTATGATCCTTATGCTTTTGTGTTTATCACCGTTATTGTCAGGGTGTTTGAGAGCAGCATCTGTATCTTGTCAAGTGTCATCATCTCTGCCATCTACGGTCAAATATTTTGCTGGTTTAAATTCCTTCAGTTTGGGACTCGGGAGAGGGGAAGAGAGGGAGTGAATCTGATACCGGTCAGGCCTCCAGCTTTCCCATCTCTCCCTTCAGTTAGTGGAGCTGCAGTGATTCCTACCATCTGGCTGGATGTGTACTTAGCAGCTGCAAAGTGACCACATTGCAAAGGTATGTTCTGTGCATCAGGGCATTTAAGTATACAGATTTTTCTGGGGCGGTAATTGCCTAATGAACTACTTTTGCATCAGAATGGTTCTGTTGATTTGGTACATATTCTGCACATTCATTGCCTTTTAAGTAAGTTGGAATTTATGTGCCATATATAAAGACTGAAATTACAACATTCTGTTCTTACATAAGGCCATTTTGTCACTCTGCGTTTTGCTTTCATCTAAGCAGATTTATCCCTTAATTTCTGTTTTGTATTTTAAGTTAGTGGCCATACCATGCAGTGAATTAAGAGGCAGTGTTTTTCTCCTTCAGTTTAGTGAAAGCTATTATCTCAGTAAGTGGTTAGCTTCTTGGTTAGTTCAAAAATACTAATTTAATGGGAGGATGTGGTCTCTAGTGCAAAATAACAGCTGCCTGGGGCTCACTTGGGCACTGCATTGCACAGTAACAGCTCTCTGAATCTCCGCAACTACATTTCTCATACAAAATTTCTTGTGTGACACCTTAACATGTAGCATGTCATAAATTGTACAGATGCTAAATTTAGTTAGCAGTCTGTTCTTACAAAGTGTAACCTTTTTGGAGTTAAAAGAATGCGCCTGAGTGTGCCCTTGCTGTTATCAGGGATTGTCATCCAGGCACCTTGCCCTTGGAAGTTATGAGGTTGGCTTTACACTAATTAGACCGCTTCCACTTGAACTGGACTTTGAAAAAAATTTTTTGAGGTAACTATTTCTGTATCAGCACTGGTGTGGCCAGTGGGAGCAGGGAGGGGATCGTNGGAGAAGTATCAAAGGTAAACATGCGACTCTTCATCAAGAAGGTACAAGACAGTGAGAGCCTGTATGACGGCCATTTGCCAAAACACCCCGTGGCGTAAGCAGGCCTGAGGACGCGGGGGCTGGCCGGCCCGGCTGGGCCAT
The DNA here is from genome assembly GCA_013400755.1 of Pelecanoides urinatrix. NCBI lineage: Eukaryota > Metazoa > Chordata > Aves > Procellariiformes > Procellariidae > Pelecanoides > Pelecanoides urinatrix. The sequence continues at coordinate 133,023 of VZTQ01001820.1, forward strand.
GGGCCTCGGCGCTTGCCGGTGCCGTCCCTTCCTCACCCCCGGCCCTCGTCGCCTTCCCTCGCCGGCCCCCGGCCCCTGCCCTGGCCAGCTCCAGCTTCTCCTGCGCCCAAGAGCGAACTCCCATTCTCCAGCCCTGTCAGCTCTTCGTTTTCAGTCTGGAGCGCTCGTTACCCAAATGGCTTAACCCAGCAAGACTAAACGTGTCGCTTGCTGTCTTTCACCCCGAGATTAGTTTTCTGGAGCGAAACGGTGAGGCTGTGGTGCTAGGAGTCAGGGTGCTGGTTTCTCTTCATGGAGCACTTGCTGTGGTATGGTGGCTGGCTGAGGCACCAAGAAATGTTACTTTGTTTTGTAATGAACGTAGCCTAAAGCTGCTGTAAAACGAGAAAAGTATTTTTACTGCTTTCCCCTGTTTAAGTTTTTGGCATTCACCTGTCTCTAATGTGGTTAAATAACACAGAAGTAATTGAACATTAAAATACTATAATGTTAAAGCAATTATTTCACCCATATCTCATCTGATTAGTAGAGAAAACTGAGTAAAGTTGTCCAGTACTATTTTTAACAGTTTGGCAATGAGAATGAGCAGTGTAGAATTAAGAGATCAGTACAGTGGGATGGAGAGAGGAAAGACAAGCACTTAAAGGAAGCTGGATATCAGTCATTTGTTTCCGCCTTTCTTTGTTTTGCTTTGAAGAACTCATTTTCCACTGAAAAATGGAAAAAAAGTAGCAATGCATTTCTATTTAGTTTTAATTACAGAAGATATAAACATATTTTAAAAAAAAAAATTAGTATTGGTCACGTTTAAGTTGTAGGTAAATCAGCGTGACCAGAAACACTGACACTCTGACTGTTGTTCAGCTAATTGAAAGAACACTAAAAGAAATGCAGTGTAGGTGAGGCTAGTGAAATCGGAATGGATTATCGACATGTGAAACTTTTTTTTCCCTTTTTTTTGTCTGATATTTATCTGCACACCATTTGTTTATGCACTAATTGCATAGAGCTGGTTATCTGCTAGTTGTTGTTTATTAAGGGGGCATCGTGGTCCAAGCTTGTCCTATCAGCTTTTTTATGTGTTGGTAGAGTTTTTTGTATGTAATATCACGATTTACAAGGGGAACTGATTACCAAAATAGGAGGATGACTTTTATCTAATTCAATATTATCAAGTAGGCAGTCAATTTTGGATGGCTTCTGTTTTTCTACACAGATTGCTTAGAAAACATTATTTATGCACAGTTTCTGGTGTACTCATTTTCATTTTAGAGTTATTTTTGTGAATTTATGTGCCATGAGGGAATATGGGAAACATATTGGAACCTTTTGGCATTCAGATGGCACACTGTATAAATATCTGCATTTTATAGATAAAAATGGAAACTACCTGTATATATAAGGATTAGTTTGATGGCCCTCGTGACAAGTTGTTAATTAAAAGGTGATATTATTATATAGAATCTTGTGCAAAATGAAGATGATCAATCAAATTCTTGGCTTGTCAGGCTATTTTTAGGAGAAAGTAAAGGAAAACGTATGACTGAGGCTGATTCACTTTTATTATGCCCAGATATTTTAACAAATGGTTGGGCTACAATAGATATTATTAATGGGCTGCACCAAATGGACATCAACTAAAGAAGCAGTCCTACTTACTTCGGAGCTGGCCTTTTTTTGGGGGGTATCTGATAATATTTATAGTAATAAGATTGACTGCCTGAGTTTTGTCTGGATTTCCCGGTTTATTCTGTTGACAGTCAGTCAAAGATTGATTTGATTTACTTGTCAACAAAGATGCTTCTGCCATCTTACATATTCTTCATACTTTTCTGATGCAATCAACAGTTGATTCGGATTCTCTGCCATTCTTCCAAAGGTGTTCTCAAAAATGTTTCATTGTAAGTAATCTTGGGTTTTTAGAGGATTTTCTCATAAGTTAGTGAGAAAAGTAGCTTCTTTTTACATGTTGCTATCATTCTGCTAAGCACAGGGTAAAAATTATTATGCAAATAAGATTAAGCTCTCTGTGTTTGTTTCTGCAGATACGAGCAACTTCTTTGGCTTTTAAAGTATGTCTGGTTATATAGCAAATGCATTGCTCTAATGTTACTCCATATGAAATGGAAAGTAGGTCTAGAAAGCTTCCACCTCTCGAATGTATGTACAAGGTGTTAAAAAAGTGAAGTTTGGTTATTCTATAGGGAAGAAGGCTTTTCCATACATTCTGTTTTGGTTTTTCTACCAACGCTGATAGTACATTCTCTATCTGCAGCCTTCTCTGCTTGGCCTTAGTAAAGAGAAGCTGTAAGCCTTTTTCAGCTGTTTGCTCGCTCACTGAAAATGGGGCAAAACTTCTTTAAATAGAGTTCAATAACCTCATTTTAACATATGTATCCACCTCCATATTCTAAATCAAGTGCAGCTAGGCTGTCAACACTAATTGGCCACAGTTAAGAATGAGTTGTCTAAGCCATGTTGAACAATTTGCAAGCTGATGCCTAACATAATTCTGAGCAGCTGCATACGGGGCCTGATTGAGCCTCACCACAAGTCTAACATGTTTTTAAATTTAAATTCGAGCTGTTATTCTCCATGAGTGATATTTAAAAGTGTCTGCTCAAGTCCTGGTCTAAGTCTGAACTGTTCCTTCATAACTGGTTTGGATTTTTTTTGTTTTATCAAGATGCCTTGAAACTTGTATTTCAACATAAGAATAAATATAGCTATGCAATATAGCATAATATATGTTAAGTGCAATGGAGAATCTTTACAAATACTTGCATAATGCTAGTCTGCTAATTTGTGTTTGGAATTTTGGGGTTATAAAAATGCAAGTTCATTTTGGTGACATTAAGGCCAGGTTATTTATAAATGCAGCATTGAATGGCAGTTTGTCACAACCATTACCCTTTAATCAGCTGTTCTTGATCAATTATGATAAGGTGACTTATTTTTAAACTGAAACTATGCATAATTGCAATTGCTCACTTCTAAGACATCTTCGAGATAAAATATCTTTCCTTTGCTTTGCTAGTCTTCGTTCTTGTCAGGCGCCAGCTTCAGAGAGCACTGAATGTAGCCGCTCAGCCCTGCCTCTGTGAGATAGCCCTGCAGCTGCAAGCGTGCTAGCTCCTGTGCCAGCATCACCAGGAACATTTCTGTTCCATCTACAGCTTTAACAGAGATTATGAAAAGCTGCAGAACTAGAGCCCCCTACTGATGTAAAAAAATTCCCTGCTGCAGCGCAATCACAAAATTAATAATTACCTGAATGGCCACGCTGCTATAACTTTTTCATGTCTACAGTAGCAGTATTAATTTTAGATTTAGAGACAATGTCATTGTTACTCTATAGTGTTATGGGTTTTGTATATGAGCTTGCACTTTCTCTTTGCCGGGGTCGCAGTCAGCTGTAGACAATATCCTCTGTCGCTCTTCGTAGCAAATATGATGATACGGCTTTCTCGGAGATGAACGCAGACAGCTGCCTATCTCAGATATTTTAGTGCTCTGACATCAAACTTGCTTCATCAGAGAGGTATTGAGGACTGGATATAGCTAGCATACCACGACACAGAGATCATATCAGAACCTGCATAGTATTCATCACCTTAATATTGAGCTTGTTGTAGAAGCTGACCACTCTTAAGCTGCTGGGTTTATCTTTCACTGTGTTTTGGATTGGTTTTTTCTGGGTTTTTTTCCCCCAACTTATTCCCTGCCCAGTTCTGGCTATTGAGTGGGCTAGCTCTGCAGGACGCTTGCACATACACACTGCTCATATTTCTTCATTACTTCACTTAAAAGCTGCGTGTTTGATTGTACAGAGGCTGTTTGCAGTCCCATTGCCCCGTTCAGCAGAAACCATTTCAAAACTGCCCAGTCTTCACTGTTGCCTTGAAGTTTCTAGTAAAGCCAGTTCAGAAATAGTTTTCCCCGATGCTCATTATTTGAGGTGGCTTTGTTAGTTGGAGCACATTGATAAATGTCTCTTGGCTCCTGTAATAATGAGACCAAGCTAATCAGGCTTACTGAGGAGGGAAGTTCATCGACAGCCAAGCAATGCTTCATGAAGCCAGCTGATGTCTGGCAATGCTAATGCTAAACTTAGGTTAAAACCAGTAAGTCGTGGCAGATCCAAGCTGGTTCTGCCTATAGCTAGCTTGAATCAGGAGGGGTTTACTAGCTCGTTCATAGTATGCGTGAATAAAGCTATACTGAACACAGCATATCTGTGTTTATATAGCAGTGGTTTTGAGCTGCTAAGCCCTACTGTATCCCAATTGCTCTACACAGCAGTAGCTTAAGTTCTTTTGCAGCTGTGATACCTGCAGAAAACCTGCACTTGCAGATAAATGAGAGCAGGTTTTTGCCTGTCTTCTGTTCTCACCTTAGTATTTTCAATTTCACTTCAGACTATGACTTCTGAACAGCTTTATATGATACTGAACAAGAAGATCCAGATTTCAACCTTTGAAATGGAAAAAAACCTTTTTCTCTGAAATATGTATATAGCGATGAATATTTATTTATTCAGTCTCTCTAAGTGAAAGATATGCTTCCAGTTAACCTTGGGAAGGTAAAACCTAGCACTGTGCTAACAGTGTTGTTAAAACATCTGATAACAAGGATTCATTGTGAGAAAGCTTTGAAACAGCCGAGGTGCAAAAAATACGGGTTTTGTCTGCATATTGTGTATACCTGAAACTCTTTCTTTATGCTTATAGATTATATATATATATTTTTTCTTTTCAAGGTGAGGATTATTTGGGTTCTCACATCTATTGGAATAAAATCCATAGTTGTGGCTGTTATTTTACAAAGACAATGTTTTCTGGTCATGACACTGTTCAGTAACAGATTGCATGTTTGGTTGCAGCATTTCAGAAGTTTGGTGTTTGTCTCTGAGCTGAAGCACATTAGAGCCTTAAATGTAATCTAAATAATCTGTAATTCAGGTTGAAGTGATTGGAAATTAGTTCAAGTCAAGCTCCCTCTCACTCTTGGATTTCTTATTTTAATGAAATAACCAAATGGGTTAAGCCCTAAATGGTTCTCAGAAGTTTTCAAGGATAATGTACAAAGTGTACTTGCAGGTTGGCATTAATGCCTTTGGGGATGACTTGAAAGAGAATATGTAGATAAGTATCCTGGTACTTTTTTTCAGAAAAGGTGAGGTTTTCTGTTCGGAAGTGCAGGCTTCAAAAACCTGTATCGCTTTTCATATGGGGGTGGGGGGGGAAAAAGGATTATTTTAAACCTCCTCCACCAGTTCAGTGGATGTTGCCAGATAAAACCGTGAGTATATAGAGACAACTCTCCCATTCCCTTTTTAAAACCAATTGGACCGACAACAAGCTGGATTGATGGAGGAAACCTGCCTGTTCAAAACTGCCTCTGTGTCAAGAAACGTGATATCAACTGGGCCAGAGTGGGAGTGAGTTTTAGCAGTGGATTACATTTCATCGTAGTCTTTGTTACCTAGTAATCCATTGCTTTTTAGGTTTGGGCAATCAATATGCTGTCCTCTACAAAATACTCGTGAAGGTAAACACCGTTAATAGATGTGTTCAGCATCTCTGGATTTTTTTTTTCGTTTTTTGTTTTTAAGTGGAACTTCACGAGAGCAGATGCTGTCAAGAGGGCACTTGAACATATTTCGACGATCAGAAAATTGTTGTAAAATGAAGCTTATATCCAAAGAAAACTTGGTCTGAGGGAATGACTGGAAGCAATACAAGTAGCCTAAATATTTTTTTATGCTAAGTGATTTGTACTCAAATTTCTGTTCTTTTTTTAATAACATAAATAATACAAAACCAGATTAGAAGCTCAGAAATTGTACAACCCTTTGATACTAATGTACTGATGCTGTGCTGCCCTCAGCACTTCATTAGCATCTTGTTATAGTTGTCTCCTCTTGGCAGTGAAATGTGTCAGAAAAGATCACTCAGAGTCAAGGCACTGTGCCCTCTCAAATTGCCATGTGTCACTTTTAATAGTACATTAAGATTTCTAACTTAATGTGTCCGTGATATTTTGTGATAGTATTTAAACACCTTTTGCAAGCCTTCTTTCATTAGCAAATTAGATTAATTTATGTTACTAAAAAAAAATCTTGATCACTAGACTGACTGTGCATCTCTTGCTAAATCTCTAGAAATAAGAAGAACGTTATGACTTCTTCTGGCAAAATCTGCCTCAACTTAATAGCCAGACTTACAATTTTGCAAGTCTCTCCTAAGAACTGTCAAACAAAGCTGCTTCTTGCTGCATATCACATATATATATATATATACACATACACATATACAGTTTCTTTAAAGTAGAAAGGATGGCTTTGAGAACAAAAAGTATCGTGACGCTGTCCTGTTTTAAAATAAGAGTGAGCTGTTACGACTTCTTAACATATTGCTAAAAGGTTTACAAGGTTGGAGCTGTACTGATACATGTTTGCAGCGGGCTGAAATCCCTGAAGCGTCCGCCTGTGTTACCTTTTTTTGTTTTACAGGCATGGATGCTTCTAGTCTTTACCAGGCGTTTTTGTTGACTAGGGAAAGATTACATTGATGTTAGTCTTTGTTCATTTTGCACACCTGAAAGTTAACTTCGATTGATTACAGATCATTGAAGGTCTATTTGTATAAGAATTTTCTCCTTGCTCCTTTCCCTTCTCTCTGAGTTTGTGTACATTAGTGTTCTATTTGTAGAGCATCAACAGACTCTCTAGGTTTTCTAGTCTCTGGATATTTAGATAGTGCTTATCTCTACAAAAAGTGTAACAGAATTTGAGTACAACAGACTATATCTGTGGATTCACTCACTAGCTCATTCCTTTAAGGTGAAGGTTTGCCTAAGGTGAAATCAGGACACTTAGTAAAGTGTGGCACTTAAACTTGAGTATGCAGCTTGGGTTTCTGTTCCATTGCAGGTTTTTTGGTTTTGTTTTTTAAGATTTGCAGGTACAGAAAAACTTGAAAGATGCCCAGTGACACAAATTTTACTATCCGTAAGAGAATTTGCTGATAGTGCCAGTAAGCCACAAATGTAGCAGGTGGTTTGGTTTATCAGTGTATGAAATTCTGTATTGGCCACGAAAGAGCATAACGTAACTTTTTTAACATAACTTTTCCAAGTCATCAGTCTGCTTCCTCTTGCAGACTTCCACTGTCCAGGTTGTGGCTACACGTTTAATAGAGATGCTCATCCAAAGTCTATTCCCCGTGGCTTGTTCCTGCTGTCAGAAACATGGGTGTTTGTGTAGACAGAAGATGAAGCAGGACAGGGAACTGGTGCAGCTAAGCAATAAACCAGCTTAAAAAGGTAGTCGGAGGTAATTAAGCTATTACTATCACTGAGATGTTGCGTATCAAGCAATGAAATAGTTCTGTGGCATGTAGTCCAGTCTAGCAGCGGGATGCTGAAGGTGGCAGTCCTCCTTCCTTCTTGCTTCTGCTCATCTTGCAAGACCAGGAAAACCTATATTTAAATTTAAACCTACCACCTATTTGTTGATGGTGTACTCACTTGTGTTTCTGCTTGATGCTTGGTAGTGTTATGCAGGGGTGGGGGGGAAATTCTGGATAAATCTAATTAAATTCCTCTTCCCTTTTGATGCTCTATTTTTGTCCTGTAATTTCAATGTTCTTATCCTGGCTGAAAAAGCAAATTAGAAGTTTTGAATTTGTGAAAATAAAGCCAAACTCCAGCATGCTACTCCTCCCCAATTTTTTTTTAATTCATAGTCTTGATATTTTTATTTCGGTTGTCATTAAAGTATTAGCTCTTCAGAGATCAGAAATGAACATTTTGTTAAGTTTAATGGTTGATTGTCTGTCCTAATAGAAAAAGCCGTGCAGTATTAAAACGTACTCCTGCTTAGAGCCCCCCAAGACCCAAACTAGTGTTTTTCCTTAAAAAATATACACCATTACAAACACGTGGCAACTCATTTAATGATGGTGATGGGAGTTCAGTAGCTGTCAACAACTGCATAAGAGTTTAGAGAAGACAGAGGCGGCCCCTTCCCAAAGGTGCGCTGTGACGGGACAGGAGGCAACGGACACAAATTGCAACATGGGTTACTTGGACTGTATATGAGGAAAAATCTTTTCATCTTGAGGGTGGTCAAACTTTGGAACTGGTTTCCCAGAGTCGTCATGGGTCTCCATATTCGGAGATACTCAAAACTCTCCTGGACAAAGCCCTGAGTAACCTGACACAACTGGACCAGCTTCAAGCAGGGAGCTGGACCAGGTGACCTTCAGAGGTCCCTTCCAACCTAAATTATTCTGTGATTCCGGGTGTTTACAGACTAACAAACTCTCAAATGTCCCATAAGGTGTTGGGGTTTTTGGGGGGTTTTTGGGGTTTTTTTGTTTTTTTAAAGAGGTGGGGTAAGTGAAATAGAAAAAGCAAGATTAATAGTCTGCTTAATGGAAATGCTGAACACTCAAATGGTTTCCATTTCCTTCAAGCTTGCAAGTATTGAGCATGTTTACTAGTCAAATCCTAAGATTTTCAGTAGGGAAACCAATACTGAAGAATATGCAGTTGGTGTCTGAGTATATAAATGTACAACCTTTTTTCTGACCAGCTTTGCTTTCACCAACTGTTTTAGCAGAATGCATTTGAATTTAAATTTAGTGAGCCAAGATGTGAAAGTCAATTTCTAAATGAATTATAGGTGAAATAAATCTCATAAAAGCTTTTTTCTAAGGTTTGGTAATATTCCTTAAACTGTGTACCACAATTTTTTTTCTAATCTATCAAAGTAGATATAATAGCCCTGCCAGACTTTATCAAAAACAGAATAGTGCAAAGACAGTTTTTAGTGTGTGGAGATTTAAAAAGAGGGAAAAAATACCTTTTTTTTTTTTTAATGACGAACAAGACTAGGTTTTGTTACATTTCTGATTTTACTGATTTACCACCTGCTCAGATGAGCCAGTGGTAATTGTGATAGAGAACAGTAAAATCCGCATTTGAAGTGCGTGAGACAAAGGCATGTTGAAGCACATGCATAAATGCGTTATGTGACTCTAAAAATCAAATCAAATTTGAAAGGAAAAAATGCTCTAATGCCAAAGAAAGAAAATAGATGAAACAGAACATGAAAGGGAAGTTCTTCTAAGGTTACTCAGAAGAAATGGGACTGAGTTATATCACACATTCTCCCTTAAATTTCATGTACTGAGGGACGACTTAACCTACTTCAGACAGTTTATCCTTCCAGTGACATCTTTGTAGGAGAAAGTTTAATTGTTCACATGCATGATGCCATAATATCACCTCTTAAAGCATGTTAAAAAACTTGCTAGCTTTTTTGAAGACATGGTCTTGCTTCTCAGATAACTGTTCCTAAACGTTCAGGTGGTAAGAATATACATAAAAAGCTATTCAATTCATTGAGACAAAAATAAGCGAAATGGAAAGATTTCATGTACAGAGGGAAAAATTAAAATCAAAGATAAGTTAAAAAGTATTAGGTTAGCTGCCATATTTGGAAAAATATTTCCTGATGTCAAACTAAGTGGATACTTTTCTGTCCTGGCTTCGTGCTGCAGCCCATAGCTGCTTATAGCTATGGCAGTTAGAAGAAATCAATATTGTTAGCTCATTTCAGCCAAACTTAATAATGGACTCAGAAATATTGGGAAGGGGCACCAAGAAGTGCAGAAATCCAGGCCCAAAATGGGGTTTTTCTTCTATTTAAAGTCTTGCAGCTGAGCTATGCCAGTGCTGCAGACTACATCAAAGTGGTCTAGTCAGTGAGGTTTCAACTCCTCGCTCCTAGCGTGCCTTCTGCGACCGCCCGACTGAGCTTGGGGAGGAGGAGAGGGCCTTACTCCACTCTGCCTTACCACATCTACATTTGTTTAATGGTATTTAGCTTTTAACGACTGGATAAAGAAATACTAGGCAAACCATGACAGTGGTGTTGCAAAACTAAGCTATACAGCGCAGCGGGGCGGAACAACGTTACTCAACTGAAAGGCTGTTTGCAGCTGAGGCGGCAGCGTTCCCCTGGCGTGAGCGCAGGATTGCTTTCCTACAAAGAACCCCAGCTCAGACCTCCTCCCACTGCTGGCTTTGTGTCTTACCGAAAGCCGGAACTCTTCGTAAGTAAGGGTCAGTAATAGACTAAAAACACATTCTTTCTTTGAAGGGTAGCTGTAGATCATCCTCTTGCTCTCACTGGCCTTTAAGACGTGTTGTCGGAGCCTTTTCTGGAATTTTGGCTTGGCTATTTTCAGCAGTCTAAATTGAAGAATTATTGCATCTAGCAGCCAGGGAGCTCTTATTTCTGTTCGGGTATCATTGTTTTAGAAATGCTGCAACCAAAGAAACAGAGGGCTCCACCCTTGCTGCCTCCGGTAGGCTCAGGCTTTCCCTCCTCTCCATCCCAATCATGAGCTAATGTGCAGTCAAGGCAGAGCTGAAATGCTGTTCTTCTTTTTTAGTGATTCCCATCAAGTCTGTCCTGCTGGATAGGTGAACAGCTGTATTCTGGTCATAGGTATTGTGGTAATTTTGATTTTATTCTCAGACTTCACCATTTTTGAAAAAATTACAATGTGGATTTACAGGCCTATTACTATTTAACTTTTGGCAGAGGATTTTGAAAACAGAATAAAGGAAAGGAAGATTAGGAAGATTATGGATGGCTTTTTAATTGGATAAAGCCGTAGCTTCCAGACTGCAGCGATGTCACTGACTCAGGAAAGCTTTGGAGAAGTCGTTATGTTATCTGCCTTGAGACATTTTCTCTTTAGACTCTTCGGATTAAAAAATCATTGTGAATTTTACAGTTAGTAACTTTTAGTCCATGCAAATTTATTTTATATTTCAGAAATTGGAATGAGCTTTTTTCTCCTTCCAACATCATGAAGTGTTACTGATTTAATTGAAGAAACCAATTTTCATTATACTGATAATAATGTTAATGTTTTAAAGGGACTGCCTAGAGTCCTTAAGTCAGCACTCGAGGCACCCTAATTACCAAGGAAAGACTTGACCTCGTGTTTCTTTTAGCATTTTTCTAGAATTTGTCCTAAAGATCTCAAGAATGTTTATGAAGTTTCTACTCAAATCTAGGCATTGCTTTCCAGACAGGAAATTCAAAGATATTCAGAACCTCTAAATGGCATTCTTTGAAGGATTAACAGCCTCGCTCGATCATGAGCAAGGATACAGGATTGTTATTAGTGTTGCGTTTTAATAACAATATCAGTATATAATCTCTAAGTGACATTTTATTCTATCTCTAGTCTAAGTGTCAACTGCAGTAGTAAAACCCAAATGTAGTGAATTGTACAGTTGTAGTCACAGTTACCTTACCTTTAAGTGGCCAAATTAACACAGATGACCTGTTTGCTTCATTTGGTTCTCTTCCCTGCAGGATCTGCCTTTTAGGAGCGCACCGTACTGCCCGGGGCCGCAACTAAAATGTGTGCAGCTTTCCAGCCGCGCTGCGCAGCCGCGCTGGGGCTGCCGCTGCCACCCCGGGCCCCGGTGCAGCCTCCAGGGATCGTCCCTGCGAGCTCCTGTAACTTCCACGTGGTATTTTTTAATTGCTGGTTTTGGAATTTGAGCATAGCAGCTCTGCTCAGCATGGAGCCAAGGGGTAAAGCTTTCCCCCCACCCCTCACAGAATTGCTTTTCATCCAAAAAACTGGTAGGTCTTTACCAGAGGCTGCTAGTATTTCTATCTGCAATTTGGTAATAGTAGACGAGCAGAATTCCAGACCGAAAGTGCCAGGAAGCAGAGGTTACAGGTTTGGTTCTGCTCTCATTGCAAAGGCCTGACTTCCAATATAACTCAGAAATCTGCCTAAACTGAAAAAAGCTATCCCTGGATAATGCCCCTTCGCAGAGGAAGAAGGCAGTCACCTCCCACTCAATATACCATAAGATATTTAGAAAAGCAAGGTGTATTTTAAATAATACATTTTGAGAATGAAGATCTCTTATTCTGGGACTTCTGTTGCTGAGGAACAAAGCAGTAATGTCTTTGATTATTTCGTTAATGCTGTTGTATTACAAAAAACACAGTAAAATGTTTTAATGATTCTTTAATAGCTAATGAAGAAACTACTGGGGTTTTTTTGGGGGGGTGCTGAAAGGTAGAGGGAAACAAAAAAGTGTGTTTATGAATATAAGAATAAAGAAAATAATTAAATACAGTAGATGGTAAAAATTATGAAGAAAAATAAGTTCCCTTATTTTGAAACTAATTGGATGTTCTGAAAGCTTGTCATAAAATCATTTTTAAATCATTAAAAACAGATTCTACTTTGAATTTTTTCACACTATGAATAACTGTGGTTGTCTGCAACCATTAAGGTAAATTCAGTTGACTTCAGGTATTTTTTTTGTCTTTCTGTGAAAGGTTTGTCTGCTTTTGGAACTCTGTCTTTAAGTACAACTATGTTTTCTTTACCCTTCGGTGTTGATATTGCTTCTTTTTTGCTATTTGACTTCACTAGAAATTAAAAAGATTTTGTAGGTATATTGCTGAACTCAGCCCCTTTTATGAAGGATACTAACACAAATCAGTTGCCTTTTAAAGTATATGTAAAAACTAGATTAATCCTGTATTTGGTAGAAGACAAGTCAATTTTCAATTAGGCAGCCATCGTAGAAACCTTACTCTGACATATAAAGCTGCTTAACTAACACCTGATCTTGCTTAAGTTTTACAGATGGGTAAAATCTGGATTATGCTGTTTAGCATAGAACCAAGCAGGATTTGAAATTAAAGATGACTGCAAACGTTAAATGACCCTGTGCTTGACTTTCTGCCTTGTGCTCATGAAGGTGCTTTATCAAGTCTGTCATGGCCTTTCACTCTTCTTCTTTGCAAAAGTGCTTTTTTTGTGTGTCAAGGGGTTAAACTTTCCAAGCCAGTTGTACAAATCTCATTTCTCCTGCCCCGCTCTTGATAAAGCTTTCCTTGCTTTACCAAATGCCCGGTGTGTGATTTGAGGAGCTTGAGGAAAGAGAGGACAAGCATTTGTGAATGCGCTATAATAATAATTTGGCAGGCAATCGTATGCCATGTCAGCGCCGGCAACTAGGCAGCCTTGCTTGAATCTTTTGAAGAACATTAACTTCTTTTAAAAAGAGTTCTCATTCTTATCTTCTTTGACTGTGATACTTTGCCGGCGAAATATTCTCCGTGACCCACGTTGCCGTGGGACGGCTTGTTCGCATGTTCAAAAGCATCGCTTCCGAACTGCGCGTACCCTTCGGCTGCATCGGATCTTCCAGGGCTGCAGCAACTGTGGTAGAGCGCCGTTGGGTCACCTCTTGTGAGCTGGGTTATGGGAAGATAACCGCGCCTTCTTTAGAGTTGTCAGTACTGGATTAATTCCTGCTAACTACTTCATCATGTGGAGTTAGTAAACTTTTTACAGTGTTATTTCCATTTATTTCGCCACTGACAGAACAGTTTTGTTTTCATACCTCTGTGCTGGAAGGTTAGAAGGTTGAGTGCGCAGCTCCAGGAAGATGGAGCCACCGCTCTCTCTGATTCGATTTGCAGTCTAATACCATCGTTCGCTTTTTATTTCACAGGCTCAGAAGTGCTTTTTTAATTCGTAGTTTTTGATGTCACTTTTCCCATCTACTCTTTCTTTGGCTTCTCGTTTTACTGCTGTGTTAAAGTTCCTGAAATAATCTGCTGATTCCTCTAACATTTCATATAAAATGCACGTAAAAACTCCGCTGATCTACTAAAAAGCAGTAGTTCAGGACAAAGCAGAAGGGAGTGTTGGAAGTGGAGGCCGGGGTAAAGATTATAGGATCAAACGGAGAATTAGGGGGGCTTATAAAAGCAAGCTCTCTGTCCTCTAGGAAAACTTTTCATGTCCCACAAACAGCACGCTCACCGGTTCTGCTGGAGAAACAATGGATTACGTGGAAGAGCATCTTTTGGCAGTATTGCTAATGCACTGCAAAGCGATTAGGATGTTAGCAGCCTTTGGAAGGTGCCCATGTTTCAAGGACAGCTTTCTAATGCAGATGAGGCCTAAGGTGCTTTAGACCTAATTGAAGATAGAATTTAAAAGCAGTCTTTCATGTTCTCTGCCTGTTTATGCACATTTGTTTGATAATTTTTAAAATACATGCAGTATATTTACAGCCTTGAGCAGTTTGTGTCCTATAGTTTACAAGTAACCTGTAAGATCAAACCGCTAGCTTTTTATTTTTCTTTTTTTTCATAAAAAATAATAAATCTTCATATAAGTCATGCAAGTGTGTAGGAGATCAGTCCCAAAATATCTTTTTGGTAAAAAAAGAAAACGTCAAGCAAAACCAGCCCCAAACACTGAACTGTTTTTGTTCTTAGGAACAGTTTGGAGCACACCGGGATTTCAGGATGTCAGCAATGTATTGAAATATGTCCCAAAAAGGTGTGGTGTGCATTTCATGATTAATTTTTTCAAGACTATCAGCCTATTAAGTTTCAAGTAATTGTACACGTACAGTTTGAGATGTGTATTAAAAGAGATCGGTATTGATCATGTTTACAATGTAGGTATATCAGCCTGACTAGAAACACGGAGAGTCAGACTTATTCAGCTAATCGAAAGAACACTAAAAGAAATGCAGTGCAGATAAAGCTAGTGAAGTTTGAATTGACACGCGAGACATCTATTTGACCTTTTCATTCTGGTATTTGTCTGCAGAGCATCAATTTACCCACTAGTTGGATAGATCTGGTGGTCTGCTAGCTTTTATGTTTAATAACTATTTAGAGGGCATCATGGTCCCTGGCCTCAAACATGGCAGCGTTTTGAAGTATTTGTAAGGAGTATGTTGAGGTAATACCATGTTTTACATGGGGATACCTGCAATTACGGGTGTACTTGGACATCTTATTTTCATTTTATGTTGTTTTTATGAATTTATATGCCATGGGGGGAATGTAAGGTACATACTGAAACCTTTTGGCACATTCAGATGGCAGATTGTATTAGTATCTGCCAGTTCTTCCTAAGATGCAATATATTCAACACAATCTCAAATACGTGCTTAGGAGACATAGAATCACAGAATCACTAAGGTTGGAAAAGACCTCTAAGGTCATCGAGTCCAACCGTCAACCCAACCCCCCCATGCCCACTAAACCATGTCCCCAAGCGCCTCATCTACACGTCTTTTAAATCCCTCCAGGGATGGGGACTCCACCACTGCCCTGGGCAGCCTGGGCCAAGGCCTGACACGGGCTTTATGCTGAAATGCAGCTGGTTTTTATCTGTGCTTACTGTCAATACCGGGTCAATTGTCTCCATGGCTAGCAATGAACAGTCACTTTTGTGGCAGTAGAAACAAACTTAAAGAATTCTTTGTAAATACTTGATTTTTTTCTGTTTTTCCTTTAACTTACGCAATCAGTTGGAGCAAAAGTATAATTGGTCTATTGGGAAAGACTGGGGGGGGGGAATGTGTGTATCTTCCATGCAAAACTGGAGCACAAAATGAACAGCTGTCCATCAAACCTATTCTTTTTGTAGAATTTTCTGTAATTCCAGTAAAGCATTGATACAGAGCATTCTACCACTTTTAGGAGAGCTCATTTAGGTAGTTACATGTGTTGTCGTGTTGCTGTCTACGGTAGTTAGTTTCTCAGTTCTAATAAAACTTGAATTTTTGAATACTTGCTGGTTTAAAAAAGAAGAATTAAAGTTTATTCACAGCTCTTTTTTTTTTTTTTTAAATATGTAGTTTACGTTACTGCATATGTAATTGCTTCTTCCAAAAAATGTAAAGCAGCATGATAGGTCTCTGTCACGTCCATAATGCTGTCCCAAAACATTCCATGCAAATGATCTTTCTAACAAATCAAGGTTGCTTGTGCCAGTTTCTTTTTTGGTGTTTTCTGAGAGTCTTGATTCATTTTGAATGTGTAAACTCAACTTCTGGAGTAAGAACATTTTCCAGTTGACCTGGTTTGTTAATAGTACAGAAGGTTTTGGCTTTCTTTTTAACAAAGCGTTAGGTACTTTACAGCTCATAATCAGAGAATGTGAGACTGAAAATCTTATTGCTCTTTTGTCTCTCTATTTTGTCTGCATGAGTGTATGCTGTGTTCCTCCTAAATAAGAAATAAAATAGCTTTGTCAGCTGAGGACTTTTTCTGGCTTTTATAATCAGGTGTTTAAAAGAATTGTCAGACTTTTCATTCTCTTGCTAAATGGAACAATTTGTCATCTTCAAGGGATGAATCATTTTTCTTTTTCAATGTTAATCATTCTTGCTGTGTTATAAAAGTCTTTAAGTATTTTAAAGATAGCTGCTATGGTAGTGTTTAAGCAGTAAATATCCCCTCACTGTATCTTATCAGTAAGATTTGGTATTAGCTGGCATTTTCTTCTGAAGTGTTATGTGTTCCATTTGTATTAATCATATAAAATCTAATGTTATAAGCAGAAGTTGTCGTTGGTACATCAGAATCTGTCTTGGTCTGAACCAGATTGAAAGTTTCCTCTGTTCTTTAAAATTTTGTATTTAGTTAAAGTTAGTGATGTGTCTAGATAGTTGCTGCTTAAACATTAATGTGCTTTTTTTACTTATTAATCTGTTCAAGTGAAGGGCTTACATCTCGCTGCCTCAATGAAAATATAGTTTGTTTTCCATTTCTTTTGAGAATTCTGGAAGATGAAGATGGTAATCTTTATATTTTTCAGTACAATTGGCAATTTAGTCAATAGTTAGGCAGGAATCTGTATTTTGGGAGCCTTTCTAGTTAAAGTGGTTTGTAAGGACCATCCCACATTAATTGTTTTCATATGCAATGGTTTTCCAAATTTGCTGTATTTCTGTGATTTACACGTGCATTTTAAATGCCCTTCTACAGAAATGGGGCATGTATGTGTACAACTAACTTAGTACTTCTAATATTAAATGGCATTCCAGACTTCAGAAGAATAATGTCATCTTTGTGCAGAATGAAAGAAAAAAAGACATGGCAATAACTGGACTGCTAGTCTGTCAAAACTGTTCACACAAAGTAGATTTTAAAAGACTATAAAAGTTCAGTTTGGGAGAGCCATCTGTAACACTGAATGTCTATCAACCTAACTTTGTCCTTTGAAAACTTTAACGTATTTTGTAGTGAGAATGTAGTTTTAAACATACGTCTTTCTGGAAAAGCGTTGCTTTTGGAATGAAGGGATGTAATTTTAAATGTGAGACTTGCTGGAAAGGCGTCGTTAGAGCTGTAGGTCTGTGCTGCCATTTGACTCTCAATCGCTGGCCGTGTTGGCTACAGCGAGTGTCTTCTAACAGCGCTATACAGGCCCGGTGTTCCTGCCATCCCATCCCAAACTGAAACACTTGAGACTTTCTGGGTATTCTGCACACACCGAAAAATCCCTACCCTGTGTACTTTCTGCACTTTTACCAGGTTCGCTGTTGGCTTTTCTCTAGCTGTCCTTTCAGTCTCCTTGAGCCTGGATTGCGTTCCGTGATTCTTATTGTCCACACATATGACAACTTCATGGAAAAAGCATTTTTGGACTAATGTAATTTGATTTGACACAGCAATTCCTAAAGTTTCTACCTGGAACTGTCACCTGGGTTTAGATGCACTAAGCTGGTTCCGTTTTTATTATGGTTTCTTTACAGCTCTCACAATGAAAGGGCTGGGCAATGTTTCAGGTAGTAAAAATGTATCAAGACAAGGGCCAATGGAAAAACAGCTTAAATTGTAGATCTAAGAAGCTTGCAAGTTACTTGTCATTTTGTATAGAAGACATTCCATCCAAGGATAGTACAGCCTGGATTTTTAAATCCCAAGCTTGAGTTGTAAAACTCTGAAACAATTACATATTTAAAGAAATTGTTTTTCACAAGTATACTTTGTAACAAAATGTCCTTGCTTTCCCTTACGCTGGCAAGTCTCCTCAAAATTATTGTTTTAGGATATTTTTAAGTACTTCTTACCTTTTTTTTCATTATTATTACTATTATTCCTTCTATATCATTTCTCTTTTGCAACAATACAGATTGGCAGAATCCTCAGTGGAAAGTAGCACACAATAAGGAAGAAAAATGATTTGCTACTACCCTCAAACAGGAATAGCTGAGTAAGGCTTGTAGAAAGATAATAAATCCCCCAAATCCATCTGTTTAGCAGAGGACTGAAGACAAATGCCACATACTCCGTCTTTCTGAAGTCAATAGGAGTGTGATGGGAGTCACTTATGTGCTTGATGAAATCGCCCTATGCAGCATCTTCATCGTCTTACGTCAGACGCCTTTTCTCTCTCTGTTAGGATGTCAGAAAAAGAAATGGGATAGGTCTTTGACTGTTCCCAAACTTCTGTGTTTTCTCTTTCCCCTCGCTCCTTGCTTTTGCAAGCTCTCCCTTGAGTTCCCTTTCTCTGAAAAAGGTATTTCATTTACTTCTACCATATTTCCAGTAGAGTACTGGCAAGGTGTAGATCTTTTGCATTTAGTGTGACAAACAGAGGGCAGCTTTGACTTTTTTTCCATGCATATCAAGGTAAACAAAGAAATTAGAGGTGCATTTATGAAGGACCAGATATAAGTGACTTTCTTACAGCTTTCTTCTAGCTTTTGGGATTATCGGTGTAAAAGCAGTGGATAAGCAGTGTAAAATCTTTCGGTCTATGTTCATATACGAAGTTTCTTCTTCTTGCTATAGCAGGTGTGGCATTAGAGAGAACAGAGGGTAGTTGTGAAGCGTATTTTAACTTATGCTGAGATAAGCTGCTTTTAGGAAAAACTCATAAATATCAGTAGAGAAATACTCACACGTAGCTTCTTTCAGTGTCCTCCGCCATTCACAGAAATAGAGAGCCTGTGGGTTCTTCACCTGTGTTTTCTCATGTTTTCATCTCTTTCTGATGGCTGAATGAAGACTTAAAGAGAATATAACCTTTTGAAGCTCAGCAGGATAGCTCATGAGTATGATTTGCTTTTAATGATGGTTTCAGCAGTTCCAGACCTGTCAGAGAAAATTAGCGTGTTCTTAGAGGAGTATCAAATCCCATGCCAACTTTTCAGAAGCAAAGGCCAAACAATTATTTGTTGAAATGTGTAAACGTTTTGATAGATTTGCCTTTATTGATTAGCACTAGCAGACAATCTGGTTAGAATGGGGTTCTGTACATTTCGTTCCATTTATACGGTATTATTTAGGAATACACTTCTTTAAAGTTATATATCTATAAAGGAATACCTGTAAATGTAAGAATACTTATTAGCTAGAGATTTTAATATGCCTTGCCCAAGTGATTCTATATGTTATAAAAGATGTATAGTATAAAGTATGTGTTATTATATGTTACAATAGTATAAAATATCTATCCATTTAATTTCATAAGACAGCACTTTTTTCATAGTACAGTTTCTTGTTTACAGTGTTCATGTTGTTATAATAAAGTGCAAACATGTTCAAATGTGACTGTATCATGTATGTGAGTATATGTATATCTAAAATTAAACACAGACTAAATATATTTAATTTTGGTAGAATGTTGCTAGAGCTGTTACAGAAACTGCATTGAAGACATCGGGGTTTAATTTGAATTTTCAAGGAGGAGGTCAAGGAAAGTTGAAGCATATTCTTAATGATTATTTAAGAGCAATGCAATAATTATGAAAGATTGACATAGAATAGTCTGTTAGCGGATATACTGACTTTCCACTCTTTGGCAGGTGGATGACATCTTAGGAGAAGGCAGTGATGAAAGTGATAGTGAAAAAAAAAAGCCAGAAGAGGAAGGTGAAAAACCTCAGATTAGTGCAACAGAGACTTTAGGAATGAAACCAGATCAGAGACCCGGATCATCATCGTCGTCGTCATCATCGTCAAGTGAAAGAAGCTTAACAGGCAGTGTACCCAGGTATGAGTTTTTCAAATGTAAAAAGAAGCGTTAATGATGTTTCATTGTGTTTATGCACTATTCAACATGCTTTTTGGCAATGCAACATTCATGTTGTTGTTAACCTCTGTACGTAGGTAACTTTTTTTTTTGTAACTCTGTGAAATTGTCATGCTTACCTCTGCGATGTTTTGGGATTGATTTAAGGAAATGGTCATAGTAAATGTCTGTTGAGAACCAGGATATCACCTGTTTTGCAAGAACTGAAGACCACTGAACTGCACTTATTTTAAAGTAGTCTTGATCCTGAATCAGATGTAGGACAATGTCCTCTGTGGTATTACTTTAAGTAAATAAAGCATGGGTTTGGAAAGCTATGTTTTTTTTCATCCGGAATTTTTGAGATTTTTTTTATATCGGAAATTCATAAAAATGAGGTTGTTGAGATGGTTTTCTGCTTTAGTCTCTTGGAAAGAAATTTAAACTTGCTAGTCTCTTCTGCAAAAATGATTTTAGTGTCCCACCATTGACTGTTGAATGATGACTATCAACCAATTCGCTAGTAAACTAGAACTTGATAAAATAAGTGCATATTTGAAATATGTTAAGGAATGGTTCTCGATCTGCAGCCCCTTAATAGTTTTTAAGCCTAACAATATATAAAGAGCAATTTAAGATTATACCAGTTTTAACTTAAAATTGCTGGGATCATCATCCTGTACCACAAAGTGCTAAAAGTGCAAACATGACTCAGAAGTGCTTTGTAGTTTCTTTCTGCTCTCATAACCAGACTCTATTCTCACTCGTAAGAATTTAAGCTCTCATAGTTTCTCCTTAATGGAGGATAACAGAAGTAGTAGGACTTAAGCGACTTATTTACATTGTTTTAACTTCTGTGAGCTTTG
This sequence comes from Pelecanoides urinatrix, assembly GCA_013400755.1. Classification (NCBI taxonomy): domain Eukaryota; kingdom Metazoa; phylum Chordata; class Aves; order Procellariiformes; family Procellariidae; genus Pelecanoides; species Pelecanoides urinatrix. Next base: position 153,790 of record VZTQ01001820.1, read on the forward strand.
TTGTAGCGCACAAAGAATGTATGAGAGAAATTGCAAAAACCACCACAGAATGCGATATATAGATATTCATGAGGAGATTTTGATTGGGGTAGCAAGGTTGCTGTGTGTCAGGGCTTTATTGAAGAAAGCTACATGGGAAGCCCGCACAGGCCTTTTAGTTTATCCTAGGTCTGTCTAATCATGGAGCATCTTCAGAAAAATGTCAGTCTAAAAGGTATAAGAATTTAATCTGTCTCACGTAGGTAGAAGAAAAATTCCCTCCTAAATGAAGTTTGGAAGAGGAAAGGCAAGCCAGTGATGAATGTTTTTAGAATAACATTTGAAGCAGCAAGGCATGGTGGTGGCGTGTCACTGTTAATTCATCCTAATACTGTCACGTTTTGTTGTGTAGAAAATGCACCAAATTCTGGAAAACAAAAGGCAAAAAGAGTCGTATTAAGGAATATTGCTTAGGGTTATTGCTAAATACTATTCCCCATGTATGGTTTACAACGACAGAGCAAATATATTTGTAATTAACTTTTGCTCTATATAGGAAAGTTCCTAAGTAAGCTTGGCAATACAGAAGCCAAGTAGAGGTAGTACTGTTGTTGCTAGAATAAAGTCTTTGAGAGGGCTTCTTAAGTAACTTCTTTATCTCTGACCTTCCTACCTCTTAAGAGTTTCCCTGTCAGTTTGTTAAATTGCAGCCAGGATTGAACCTGAATGGAACGCTGGAAAACACACTCACAAAGTACCGGTTCAGACGCTGACCCAGCGTCTGCTAGGCAGGAAATTCTGCTTGATAGAAAGGAGCCTCTGCCCATCATTCCAATTCCATTTTACGTTTGAAGTTTTAAATTGACATTTTCGTGGTCAGTCAGTGTTGTATGTGCTAAAAAGATTCCATACCGGAGGGGTAGTGTAAGAACAGTTGTTAAACAGCAGGATTAAAATCTCCAGGACCTTAGTCCGCTCCAACCCAAATACTAGCTACAGTTTCTGGGGGCCACATTTCTAAAAGCTAAGTGCTATACAAGCATATACGTCCCAACGAGATTTGAAGTTTCTGTTCTGAAAATTGGAGTCTTCGGGGTGTTAGGAGCATAATGAGGCTGAAATTGTATTTAATAATTTTAAATTATTTGTGCTCTGTCATACAGCCTGAAGTCGTGAGTTATTTATTACCACGAACACCATCACCTCTTGCCACATTAAGTAAACAGAGGCTTTGTATTCTAAAGGCCAGTCCCAACTACTCGTTATGTAAATCCACCCTGGACCAGCTGTTTAAATCATTATTACACAACTTGTTATGATCACGCTGATGTCCATATTTTAGCTATTAATGTTTCCAGAAAACAACAGATGAACAAGAGAAAGGCAGTCCAAATATTATCCAGTACTCTCATGTTCTGGCTCCGCTTGTTCCTAGCAGAGATGAGGCCTGCAGAGTCTGTAGGTTCCTGGTAAGCAATGCTCCATTGCCCCATTACACCTTCCCAGTAGTTACTGGAAAGCCTTAGCACTTACAAGATAGAAATGTAGCAATTCTGTTTAATGTTAGTCTTCAACCTCGAAATCTACAGAATACCTTGATCATTTCTCTGACTGGTGCCACTTCTAAAACTCTCATGGATGGAGGAAAAAAAAAAATCTTTGAGAAATCTAGTAGCTACTTTTTGAGAGGAGGAGGGGAAATGCAGCATCTTTCCTACATCCATTTACTTCTATGACTTTTGGTAGGTACCATGCAGTTAGGTTGCAATTTGACAGGCTAGAGTTGTTTTAAAATCCTGGCTTCTTATGCAACTTAATAACATGTTTGCCTTTATCTCACATGCCACGTTAAAAGGGTAATGGCTAGACTAAACAATGAGTGCGAGTTTCGTACTGTGTAAAAAGATGAAATAGAAATTAGTAAATTAAAAAAACCATGGTTGTTTATACGATTCACATTTGATCAGCCTCTTGTGATTATGACCTGCATAACAATAAAATACATTTGCAGCTTACTTTGATTTAGAAAATCTAAAGGAGGTAAACAAGTTTTTATTCTTAAATAGTCTTGATCTTTGCATAGATAGTATTTTTCTGAGCTGTTTCTTATCTAATTTTTTAAAATAAAAGTATTATTGTTTAGAGCTCTGATCCAGCTTTTGTTGAAGCAAAGAGGAGCCTGACTTCAGCAGGAGCCAGACTTCAGCCCCCTCACAGCTCTACTAAAATTTTCTACTTAGAATGAAATTCCACTTAATGTAGTTGAAACATGTCACGCGTGAAACTTACAGCAGTAAGTTATGAATAAGGAGTTAAAAATCATGAAGGTGCACAGGTGTTTTTTCATGTGTTAGTCATGATTAACGATACATAATACGAAAAAGCTTTTGATATTAGTATAAATACAATTTGTTCGTAAGAGAAAACTGAATGTTTAGCTTCCATAGCACAGTATATACGTAGCAACAAGAGGTGTCTGATTCGTTGAGATATTTCAAGCTTTCAGCTGTCAGTGCACAGTTCACTTTATTTTTCAAGTGCATTTTGATTTCACTCTACTGTCGCCACTGAGACCTGAGTGATAGTGAACACGTTTGCAGTTCTCGTATTTCCCCTTATCGTCTTAAACTTGCACATTGTGAAGTAGTTGCCGTAATAATATGCATTGAACAAATATACTCCATGTTAGGATGCTTTAATACTGGTCTTTGTAGGAAGGTGAAAAATCGGGTAAAAGGCTGTGGCAGTCTGAAAAGAATATATTTGCTAGAAGGATGGACAGGCACATGAAACAAATAATGCTGTTGAGAAAATGGGCCGAGCAATGTGTCAAAGGTTGGGGTTTAGCCTCTTTCGGTTTGTAGATCCTGGAAATTTCTAGTGGAGATGTGAAGCCCTGAACAGCAAATATAAATGTGCTATGTGTCTGTTGACCTGCCTATTTTCTGATGCAGAGCAGACTTTGAAAACAGTTAACGAAATGCTTCAGTTGTATTACTAAAGCTAGGAAATGGGGTGCACTTCACTTAATAAATTGAAATGTTAAAGGAATTGAGGCAACAAAACAGGAATTTGAGATGTTCCGTCTCTATCACTGTCTTCCAGTGGCATGCCATATATCTATGGCACGTGGTCTTCTGGAATACCCCTAAAATTTCTCTTAAGATATTGAAAGTATTTAGTGGTGAGTGGGAGTTAGCAGGAAAAAAAAAAAACCACACATAATACTGATTTAGTTTCCGAGTACTTATGTTCATGTGAGATGCTGAACTGATAGTCCAGAAGAATCCTTCCCTTTCTGTGTTCATATGTTCCAGTGCAGGGGTTGCAGTCAGGTTCTAATTCTTGCGGGGAAGGACGTGATGGGAGCCCTCAGATGTTTGAAGGATAGCTGGTGCTGCAAACCCCCTGGGGTGCAGCATCTCTTCACGTGCCTCACTTGCGCCTGAGGAATTACGGTCCAAGCAGAGAATATTTTAAACAATGGGAAATCAGCCCGGCAGCGGCACTGAAGAAAAAATAATGCTGTACTTTTTAATAAATTTGAAGTAGGAACCTGAACTGTTGTGGCAGTATTCTATTTGCTGTTAATAGTCACTATGATGACAGAGAGAGTCTTCCTCAGGGGTCTCCAGTTTCTAATAAGCTTGAGGGCTTGTTAAACTGTGGGAAGTCGTGGAGAAGTAAAGCAGCAGTGGCCGCTCCTTCGTGGGAAAGACTGTTTTGGGTACCGGGACTACTGAAAGCTTCCAGGTCTTGCGCACGAGGCCTCCCTGAAGCACGGGGGGTTGGAGGCAGCTTGCTGGTTTGGCATCCCTCTGCTGCTGGAGCACAGCTCACAGCACGTCCCTGGGCTTTTGCAGCTTGGTGTTTGGTAAAGAGCAGTTTGCTGGTGTGAGGAGGTGGGTTGGATGTTTTTTTTTTTTGCTGGTTTTTGCACAGGTTGGCCACCAACGTGAAAGACCTTCCCCTGAGGGTGAGCGAGAATGAAGGGGGAAGGTTGCAAACATGGAACGGATTGATGCAGTGAAGTGTTCGAGTGCATTATTTTAGGCATGAAAGGTTACAGCTAAAAAGTGTGGCGGTTATTTGAAGTATGCTCACAAACCGCACTGCTGTCTGTATCTATTCGTAAGCAGTTAACTTTATTTAGACTTCACGTGCATCAGACAGGTTTGATCATGTATTCACTGAAGACCTGTATGGATTTTTCATTTGATTTTTGTAGGTTTTGTTCAGGTTCCCAGTGCACTCTTCTTTTTTTTTTTTTTTTGTAATAAACTTATTTCTGAATGCTCTCAATTCACCAAGGCCAGTTCAGGTTTTTTACAGTGTTTAATTCCAGTTTTGGTAATTTCAGTTTATATAAATCTGATATAAGGGCTAACGGTTGCTCTGCTGAAAATTTTTTTACTTTGGAATGGAAATTTCAATACTTGTGTTAAGACATGTTTTTCAGCTTAAGAAGGAAGTATTCTACTCTGAATAACTAGTGAGAAGAAATCTAATAACTAGAAGTGATACCTAATCTATTAGCAACAAGATTTTGCTTGCAGGATTTGATCCTCCTTTACGAAAGTATAGCTCAGTGAAATGTTCTCTTTAGCAAAATTTCTTACTGATAACTTCTGCATCAATCCTGACTAGATTATATTTTTGACTGATGGAGAAATCATAATTTTAAGAACAAATGGATAAATGATAAGAAAGTATAAGAAATGGTACTTTATGCTTGGACTTCAGATTATTTTCAAAATATCTGAAATGCCCTCTACTTTTTTACATCCACATTGTGAGTTTCTGATATGTATTTCTTACTAAATTCAAGAAAAGCATTTTAAGTTACTTTGCTACAGAGTGGTGTTGATCTGAAGTCTTTCAGGGAGCCTCCAGTCTCTGAAACCCTACGTAGAATAAATCTTTGAACTCTGGTTGGACTAAAGCAAATTATTTTACTCATTTTTGCCTGTCTGATCAGGAAGAGTCTGCATATTAAAGCTGTCCTTTGAGTTCTTCCAAAACAGATTTTGTCAATCTGTCTATTCTTTGTTGTCCTAAAGATTGAGAAGAGTGGTTTAATTTAAAGTACAGCTGTGTTAAATGATTCATGATGTAAGGTAAAACTTCAGTGATCTGTAGAAAGGGCTTGCTAGTTCATAATCAAGGAAAACTGCGCTCAGAATCTCAGGAATCTCTCAGTTGTCTTTTCTGTACCCATTCACTAGACTTTTAAAAGGAACAGTGATACTTTGTGTACTACCTTAAGAATGTCTTTGAGTCTTTTAAGTGTTTTCTTTTTTTTCAAATATAATAGCACTTCCTTTCAACAGCCACTCTGCTAGAAGACAGAAATTACAGTTTTGTTTTCTTCCTTGCTGCCAGCAAAGACTGTTGCAAACTCCTGTGCAAAATTTTGTTGATGACACCTTTCATCCTAGTTGAACCGGTACATTGCCTGTCACTATAACTTTTTTCCAGCTCCCAGTCTTGAGACGCTTGGCTTTGAGAATCCTGGGACCTAAGTTTTTACAGCTCAATGCTTCTCAGGCTGTCAGCCTTGCATTTGTTATTCATAGTCATCTGAAATTTTTTCAGTGACAATCTATTCAAAATGTATTAAGGAACTAACTGGTATATGGTCAAAGTCTTGTTGAAAGTACCCTTAATAGCCAACAGCACATCTCAAATACGTGACAAAATAATTGTAGAAATTCAAGCATTTTGCCAAAGAATGGTGGTCCTCTGTTTTCTTATCAAAGCAACTCATTGCATTGTTTCATGAGTAAAGTCTTAGTGTTACTACACTGCACAATCTTCTAGAATTCCTCTCTAAATGATGCAAGTATACCGTTGATTTGATCTTTACAATACAGAAAAGCTGGAGATGTAAATTTAGAAATCTTGGTGGTTTAAAGTCATCCTTTCCTGCCTCCCGGATCGCTTGCTGCGTCAGCGTAGCTCACTTAATCGTCGAGCAGTCTGTCTGGTGAAGAGCTGCTCTGTAAGGTCGCCCTAGACAGAACACATTGTGTGAAGTTACTTTTAAGAATTAAATTTTTCATTAACTCCTTTCCCTTGAAATAGATTTTATTTAAAGGGACACTCAGGATGGCTAACTGCAAAATGAAAAGGGGATCGATATTTCTGTATTTGGTCAACTCTTGGATGTTCAAGAAAACATTATGCTTAGTTCAGGAGAGAACAAATCCTTAAAGTAAACAATTACTTGCCATTGTAGGTAATTGGAAAATTTTGTTTGTCTGAAGAAAAATTTAACTTTATTTTGCTCTCATTGATATATTTTCTCCCAGGCAATCGCTTCGGATGTTTAATCTGAATCTCTGTGGCGTGTGGTTATTCTGAACTACTTTAGTTTCCGGAGCAGTAGAGTTTAGTCGTGCATAATACTGAGGTCCTTTTGTAAGTCTCCCATTCAGATCTCCCTCTATGAGAACTAGAGTTAATTATTGGAATTGGCCAAGCTGTAGTATAAGCCCATTTCTAAAACTGCACTGTGGTTTTGGCTGTGGGCCTGCCATGCCAACGGCTGTGGAATTAGAGAGGAAAACGTCTCATCTTGACGACTGTGGTTCCCTCAAAACCTGTTACATCTATCTTTGTATTGCAGAGGCGGCATTTCAGTTAAGCGTTGGTGAATTAGGTTGAGTCTTGCAGCTTGTTTGGGTGGTTTAAGATCTCTGCATGGAATTAAGATTGCTGGAAAATTTCAGAAAGCAAATGCAGCCCATTTATTGACATTGGCAACGAGATAATGAATCCACAATCAAACAAATGTGTTTGATAGAAGCGACAGCTCATTATTGTTCCTTGATGTAGTTTGGTAAATAAATGCCGTTTTCTTACTTGAATATTACATGTTAACAAGCACTTCAGTGCATTTTAGTGAGATCCAGTAGGTCTCCTCGCTAAAGGAGGAAACCCACTCAGCCTTTGAAGACAATGAATAATCACTGAGTAGGGGGAAAAACAGACCTAAACTGTACAAAATTAAAGATCCCTGACAGGCAACCGCCTCCTCTCCCAGTTGTGGGAAAAGCTGATTTGCTTTAAGAATTTTCAGTGATAGGTGGCATTTGTCAGCTTGAAGGTACTTCCCTGGAAATTCCTGTTCTTAAGGTGGAGCAAGTAAAGGAAGCTCAATATAGATGATGTGATGGCTCCAATTTTATAGATTGTTGTCCTTCTGAAGTTTCAAGTTGTTGGGAAAAGTTTGCGTTTGTTTCACAGAGAACAGCCCAAATTTGTCTCTGTAATTATTACCATGACTAGTCTAATTTCTTATAAATTCCATCTAATTCAACATTCTAAATTCAACATCTAAGAGAAGAAAACATGTTTCAGATAATAAGAGAATGTGATTAATATTTGTTTTATAGAACAGAAAGTTCTGATCAAAAATTTTGCAAGGTTACCAGAAGTACTTTTTTCTTGGGTTTAAAACTTAACTGATATGGGTAATACAACACCTGAACTAGCTAGCGTGTCTGTACAGTACTCTTGTGAAGAGTTTAAGCAACTATTCAAGAGGGGTATTTTAAGGCATTAAGAATTGAAACTTCCACCAACTTCCTTTTCCCAAAAAGCGTTGATTGAATATAACTTCCAAACTGGAAATGTTTGTTGTTGTTTTCTGGTAGTACAAGTTTTTCCTGATATAACGATAGTTTTCATAGTTACAACAAGGTAAGAGTATCTTTAAGTATCTTACAACAAGGTAAGAGTATCTCTCTTAAGGTAAGAGTTTCCTTGCATTTCTAATAGTTTGGAAGTAAACAGACTCTTTGTATGTAGTACACATAAGCAATTAAAAACTTACTGCAGCTTCGGTTAGGGGTTTTTTCCAGAAGCGATGGTGAAACACTCCAGACTGAAATTCAGGATCGGCTTCTCAAGACGAGCGCTCCTGTTGGCAGCACGTCTTGCTGTTTTCACATGAGCCAGCTGTTCTGCAACATTTTAATGTCACTTCTGTTTGGAAGCGATTTTGATGACGACTCTAAGAAGGAAGAGGACTCTGGGCATGCAAAGCATAAATTTGCTTCTGTACTTAACTATCGTTATTGAATTGAGTGTCCACTGTAAACATCAAAGATGCGTTTCCATTCAGGAATGTTTTTACTTGACAGCTCTCATGTTATCCAAAATTTCTGTGTGACAAAATCGATATGGGGCAATAACAGCTTTTTGAAGCCATTTTAAATAAATCAATTTGTTTCCTCCAAAGCTGATTTTTCTTTTTTTCCTTGGGGTTTTTTGGGGTTTTTTTTTGTTTGTTTGGGGTTTTTTTAATGTTTCTAGTCCCAAATGTGCTGCCCTCTGTCCTGTGTTGGAGCAACACTCATTTTCACTGATTGACAGCTAGAAAATTGTAGATCCTGGTTCCAGAGTTGAATAGATTGAAACAAACAAACAAAAAAGCAGAAGGCTTTAAGGATGGATCCTTAAATTAAACAATAAAATAAAAAACACACAGGAAGTGAGTGTTTGATTGTTAATACTATGGTTTTTTCTTAGCATGGAATTTTTTTTTATTCTATATATATTTTCTCATAAAGAAAACATGATATTGAAGTATCTATACTGTATCTATCCCCCTCTTCACCCCACTTATTCACAGTTTTTGACTAATATGTTAAATGAGAATATATTTTCAGAATATTCCTAATTACCTTTATTTAGGGTTGTAATGAAATACTTATAGATATAAAACTAACTGATGTGCACACAGTTGTCTTGTAAAAAATGTATTTTAGTGCGACGAGGGGGTAGGCAGCAAAGAGTTACTGCATAATTATTAAACTGCAGCCCGGTAAAGATTTTCTTCATGTGGGGCAAATATCTAAAATACTTCTCCAACTTGAACTTTCTGCTGTTGTACCAACTAGAAATCACACCGCTGCAGTGCCTACGAGCCTGTTACGTTCCAAGTCCTTCTGGACTTACTTAACTTAAAAGGGCTAAAAAGCAAACTGGGCAGAATGGAGGCTTTGGCAGGTGATAAATTGTGATGGAAGGCGTTTGTCTTTGCTGAAATGGTCTTCAGGTAAACATTTTAATAGGTGGGATCCGTAGCATTAGGTTGCCTGACACTTTGTTCTTGCAGAACTCCATTTTACTGGCTTTAACTTTGCCAGACATAAACTGCTAGAGCTAAAATACTCTCAGACTTGCTCTGTGCTTCATGCTTCGTTGCTTTTGGAAAAATTAAGTGAAAAAGATTCAGCCATTTAAGCTGGGGGGAGAAAGTTTAAAACAAAACAAAAAACCAAAACAAAACACCCCAAAACAAACCAACCAACCAACCAAAACAAAAACAAAAAACCCCCCACACCACACCCCAGAACACACACTATTGAAAAGTATTTTCCAGTATTGAAAAAACTGCGTCTTGGTGACGCTTGGAGTGCTGGATCTCAGGTGCCAGGTTGTGTCAAGGTGTATCAAGGATGTGCCTTTCTCAGTCCCTCTTGAAAATTGTCCAAATGTAGCAAAGTTCCAAATATGTGTGTTTCTCCCAATGGTTTGTTAGGCATGTGTTAGCCCATCCTTATTCACATTTGATGCGATTAGTAAAGTATTTTATACCAAGCATTTCCTGCTGGAGTAGTCCAGAATACTTGGGATTCTAAAGGTAAAGACATATTCTAAAAATCAAGAGTCCTCCAGCTGTAATTTTTGTCTGATTTAGGTAAGATTCTGATTAGTGACCACCTTCAAAGGTTCATTAGGGTTGCTTTAGGTAACTGGAGTGCATCCCATCAACATTTAACCTCATGCTTTAAGTAGTAAGAACATTATTTCTTTTGATAATTGATACTTTTGTTTCAAATATACAGTTCAGGTTGATTCTCAGCTTTTTATCTTCATGTCTCTCTCACATTCCTGGTAAAATTGACCTGTCCTAATTTATGTGTATCTGAACCAGTCATTCTATCCCCACCTCTGCTCGGAGCAAAATAAGTTAGTTTGGGGACATAGTTTATTTCACCGATTTGGTTTTTTTGTTTGTTTGTTTTTTGTTTTTTGTTTTGTTTTGTTTTTTGTTTTTTTGTTTTTTGTTTTTTGTTTTTTAAATGTCTACACCTAAGTAGTGTAGTAAGTAAAGTGGTGTAGTAGTCGTGCAAAGTGTGTAAGTAAAGTAGTATACTAAGTAAGTAAATCTCACCCTTTGGTACTTCTTGTCTCTGTTTTAAGGCACAAAAATTTATTTTTAAGAGCAAACCGTGCAAAGGATCGCTTGAAAAATGTACTTGTAGCCCATGCTTTGTTTCCTTTGAGTAGCTTTGTTTTATGGGAAGCAGATTTGATTGAAGTGAAAGACTGTCCAAGCTCTTAAGTGATTCCTTTCTTATAGCAATCTTTATCATAAAGCTTCAGTATATACTGGCGAGTTATTCTAAGCGTGTCTTTACTCGTTGATCTCTGCAGCTTTAACTGACGTGAAAATTAAGTAGATTTTTAAGCAGAAAAATTCAACAGTATTAGAATGTAATTGCAAATGTCTAGAGAAGTCACTGACAAACTCAACTGTTATAACACCATTTTGGAAGCATTTTATAATTATCAGTGGCAAATTAAAAAAATACAGAAGGAGGAATCAAGAGAGCTGGAAATCTTACTCTTAAAATTGCATCTACTTGCCAGCATGCTTCTGTTTATCAGGCCACTTACTATCTTTAAACTAGATTTCTTTTTTCTCTTTTTAAAGATGCCAATCATATCATTTGACTGTAAATATACTTCTAAAAATCATTCTTGTGCTATGGCCTCACAAATAATACATGTAACAGGTTGTGCTTCACTTGCAAGTGTAAGTAACATTGCAGTTTGCTGAGCCAGTCTTTCTTTTGAAGGGCTATTTGAACACTTCTACAATAGAGAAAATAACTATTCGAATGTCATATAGGTCTGTAAGTTTGCATGCGTGTTTTCACCAAAATATTGCCTCTAAAATTTCATTTTGATGATATGGCAGGTTACAGTATACCTGTATAAAACAGAGAAAAGTAATCATCTTAACTGCCTGAAAGAATGTCATGTTTAAATTTTGCCGTATATTGCTCAACATACTTAAATCATTGTAGAAGCAAACCTGTAGGCTTCTTAACAAATCATGAAGAATTTCCACTGTATTTATATTGTTTAAAGCTCTTCCTTGGTTTTAGTTGTCATTTGTCTGTTAGGTAACTGGTAGTCTTTCGGTCTGTGTACTGTACCAGAAAGTCGGGGAATTCTGTCTCCTCATTAATGAGGTTAAGCATCATTGGTTTTCCTTGTAAAATGCTGAGCTATTCCATAATGAATTTAAAGCTATTACAGAATATAGTTTTTAAGCTGTCTCGTTACAGAAACCGGTTGCTTTTTCTCTTCTGATTATTAGAGCAAAATGGAAGATCCAGCATGACTCCTGCCCCGAGGAAGCTGTCAGCTGCAGGCAGTGCTTGCCTGCGTGTTTTCTCAGAGAAGGGCAGGGCAAAGGGGTTTCCCCACCACCACCATCATTTTGTTAGAGCAAAACTACTTTTTGCATCTGCAGCAACCTGTGAGGCTTGTTTGTTACTTCTGGCTTGGAAAACAAGTTACTACTCTGACTGCTCGCTGCTCTTCAGTGTCTCCTCATGTCAGAAAATTCAGTTATCTTGTGTTTGAGAGAAGTATTGTTACGGGCAAGTCACTTGGGCAAGGGGAAAGGAGCACTTCATGTGGGGAGGGACTACAGAAATCTGTCTTCTTTGTCAGCCTGATATTCCAATGCTTTTCCACTGGGAAGACATCTACCTTCTAAAAAAGCTACCAAACAGAGTTTATCTGGAACTTAACTTTTTGCCCTCCAGGAAGGCTTGTCAGGCTGAGCAAAGAGGGTGAACGGTATGAAGGATCCCACTAACTCTTTAGGTCCCAGTGCCATTGCGCTAGTCCAACAGTATTTGGCCTTTGGCTATTTTTAGAGCACTGTTCACTTCTGTTTAAAGTCTGCTTTTGTTCTGGAGGTTTTTTCGTATTGGGGTAGAAATACTGCTTCCTTTTAAAGGAGTAATAGGAACACACAGATTTGGTAAAAGTCAGTGAGGAATTCTCTTTTAGTCTACGTTTCAGGTGACTTATGGAGTTAAATATGTATTTGTGCACCTCGTTTATAGACACACACACACCCCTCCATGAAAATGTTGAATCTTTACATTCATGTTATTTTTCTATTTGAAAAATATATACACTGAGAAATTCAGAAGTTTTCTGAATTTGGCCAAAATAGATGTGACGTACGGAAAGCAAACTCCACAATCTGTAAGACTGTAAAGCAGGTATGTTAATTCAGCGCTGGGCGGCACGGGGGGTAGCCCCACCAAAGACGTGCGCGCCGGGGTACTTAACTTACAGGGGTTATATGCAATCAGGATATACATACTCATTACATTCCTTAGAAAAGGCGGTCTTATGGTAATGAGTTCCTGGAAGTCATTTACACAGTCCAAGCATGCGCAGTAAAATTAGGGTTAGGGTCTCTTCCTTCTCCGGTGGTCGTCCATAGTCTTCTTCACTGTGTCCGTTAGTTGAACTCTGGGCTTCCTTTGTCTATACATGGTCATTTAATTAACTCATTAGTTCCTTGACTCTTGGAATATAATGAGGCATCAGGTTATCTTGTCCTTTGACACTGATCCTTTCACAGTTGTCCATTATTAGTGACTTACATAGGACACTTATCTCCTCACAGCTGTTACACAGGAGGCCTAACGAGCCAGCTCAAGGTCTATCTGCTCTTATCAAGTGGGAGGATGCACCACAGTAAGGTCTCAGCCAGGAATTGTTAAGTTAGTTTAGTAATTTATCTACACAGCCTCTGTAACGTCTGCTTAGGCTAGACAATGGCTCTGCTATTAACCCTTAAGTGTTAGTTGGAATCACAGAATCACTAAGGGTGGAAAAGACCTCTGAGACCATCAAGTCCAACCGTCAACCCAACACTACCATGCCCACTAAACCATGTCCCTAAAACCATGTCCCTAAAACCATGTTCCCTCTATCAGATGCATAGAGAAATTAATTTGAAAATAGATTTTTGTTAAAGGTTTAAGGTGTTAATGCTACATGCTATTTCAAAGCTACTTTATTGATTGAGTTGTCTTTTCTTAAGATTTAGTGAAATCTTTTTGACTTTAAGATTGAATCATGTCGCTTTTCTATACACAATATTTGAAATAATGGTCTTTGCAAAATAGCAACAATATTCTGCTCATTTGCTGTGCCTGAATTGTAGCTAACTTGTTCACTTGTCTTTTTCTTTGTTGGATGCACAGGAGGAGTTGTAATGCTTCATAGATTGCTTTTCACAGAGGATTCAAAATTCCATTGCTGTGAAAGGATTATACCAAATTTGCTCTGCTTTGTTCTGTATAATCTTCCTAGAAAGTTTTTACTAACAGAAGGGTCTCTGTAGGTCTTTTAGAGAGGATTTTTCTTCCTCCTTTTCCAAAGTTACGAGNGGGTCTTTCTGTGCCAAAAATTTGATTTTCAAGATTTTTTCAATATTGAATTAAATTAGGTCTCTGGTCTGCTATAATGAGTACCCTATAAAACCAGAGAGGTTTTTTTTTCCTCCTTTTCCAAAGTTACGAGATGTAGCTATAATATGTTATTCCTGGGGGACTAACTTTAAGCCATATGGAAATGTTGGGTTGAAAAATGGGTATGTGTTAGTTTTATCGGGGTTTTGTGGCGTTGGTGTGCCAGTAGCAGGTGAAGGTGCAGAGGGGTGCATTTGCTACACCCTTATAAACCCACAGGTGAATGGAAAGATGCTGACAGTTATTGGTAGGTAGATGTGGTCTAAGGAACATAAATGTGTGATGCTATTTTCAATATGCTATTTTATTTGAGAGTATAAAAATATAGCATGCCTGACTAAATTGATTGTTTAAAAAATACTACATTTCTATTTAAAAAAGAAAGCGGGGGGGGAACCCTAAAATAATTCATTTCCACAAATGAAAGGGTATTTGGGAGATCTGCCACAAAAGAGGACAACAGGCCTTTGATACGGTCCCCCACAACATTCTTCACTCTGAACTGGAGAGGTGTGGATTTGAGGGGTGGACTGTCCCATGGGTGAGGAATTAGTTGGATGGTCACATCCAGAGGGCAGTGGTCCATGGCTCAATGTCCAGATGGAGATCGGTGACGAGTGGTGTCCCGCAGAGGTCCCTACTGGGACCGGTCCTGTGTAGTATCTTTATTATCCAGGTTGTTCAGCCTGGAGGAGAGAAGGCTTCGGGGAGACCTTGTTGCAGCCTATGTGTACTTAAAGGGAATTTATAAGAAAGATGGTGGCAAACTTTTTAGCAGGGCATGTTGCGACAGGACAAGGGGGAATGGTTTTAAACGAAAAGAGGGGAGATTTAGACTAGATACGAGGAAGAAATTTTTTACAATGAGGGTGGTGAAACCCTGGCAGAGGTTGCCCAGAGAGGTGGTAGATGCCCCATCCCTGGGAACATTCCAGGTCAGGTTGGACGGGGCTCTGAGCAACCTGGTCTGGTTGGAGATGTCCCTGCCCAGGGCAGGGGGGTTGGACTAGATGACCCTTAAAGGTCCCTTCCAACCCAAACTATTCTATTCTATGATTCTGTAACAGTGTTAGAAAAGGAGGTTGGCACTGAACGTTTCTTTTCAGGAAGACTGAATGGAGTGCTCTAATACAAGTAAAAAAACTCAAAATTATCATCTCAGTGAAAAACACTTTTCCTCTTCATTTGCTATGATATGCTATCTGATTGAGGGAACTGTTCCCCAGGGGGATTTTTGAGCTATAAGCCATACCATTTTGCTTGGTTTTTAAAGAGAAGTTATCTTTCTATTAATATCTTAAACCTTCAGAGCTGGTCTGTGTGTTCTTCACTTTTAGCTTTTGTGTTTCGTTTTCTTCTGGTGCTGTGGCAAAGACGTTTTTTTATTCCTAATTTAAAAGAATTAAGCTTTATGATCTCATATGGAAAAAGTCCTGTGGACAAGTCTAAAAACTCATAAATCATAAAGCATAGTTTGAACTACTCTAGCTGTTCAGGAAACAAAATTAGCAAAAGTATACAATAAAATTGTCAGTAATTGGAGTATAATTTATTTCTTAGTTGGTTTTGAAGAATCTTCTGGTTTATTTCTGTATGTCATTCAGCTACAAAAAGAAAAAAATAATTTGTAACACTGCTGCTTGATAGGCTATCACTTGAGCTTTGCAGGATTTGGCTCCTTTATATGCTTATCAAATCACCTTTCCACCATTTCATTACTTTAATGTAATAAACCATACTCTAAGCGTACTAACAACATAACCAGCCAGCATTATAATAATGTATAACAGAAAAATATTGCTTTGTTCAGAAAATTCTAATACTCTCCTGTTTACAAGGGACTTTACAAAACATAGGTTATTTTCTCTGTGGAGCTGTTGGACGTTTTTCTTTTTACACTTGGCTAATCTCAGATCTAATGATTTCCCAGTGGTCACACTTCCAAAGTTGGTGTAAGCCAGACCAGCATTAATGGTGATGATGTGATTGGGTGAGGAGCAGAGATTCTTGGTGGATTAAACCAAGAGCACCGAAGTTGTGCGGATATATGATTTCTTTGAAATTTCTTCAGAAATAAATCAGAGAAGAAACTATGGCACACGTGATGGTAAACGTTTGAAAGAAGTTGTGAGAAATGAAGAAGCAGTCTCTGCGTACGTAGTAGGTACCCAGCTCTCAGCGGAGAAGCAAATGGTGGTAGTGAGCCTGCGCTCTGGTACTTCGGGGTTGTACCTACTTTAGTGTTTTAGCCCAGATCAGGAGCGTGGCTTTGAAGCAATGCTTTGGCGTGCCTCCCAGAGGCGTCTAGGCTTTCACCCTTTCCGTTAGGTCAATCTAAGATGGGATTTAATCTAAGAGTTTGCCTGCTGTGCTCCAGCTACTAATGCACTGTCAATCCACAGGGTGATCTTATAGTTCATCTACGGTAAAACTCTGTTTCTGTCTTTAATCAGCCGTATGGCCCACGTGCATGAATGCCAAATGTATTTTCTCAGTACACATACAGTGTCAACAGGGAAATAGTAAATAAGTCACTTGGAATATTATTCCGTTTAAACCTGCGCATGCTTTCAGGGTAAAATTCCTTTTCTATCACTTTTGATAGTCTCTCATATCTGGACAGTGACCACAATTTTGTATTATTTCTTCTTGATCATTTAAATGTTGGGACATGGTCTCAAGTTGCACCAAGGAAGGTTTAGGCTGGACGTTAGGAGAAAGTTGTTTACTGAACGAGTGGTTAGGCCTTGGAACAGGCTGCCCAGGGAAGTGGTGGAATCACCATCCCTGGAGGGATTTAAAAGACGTGTAGATGAGGCGCTTGGGGACATGGTTTAGTGGGCATGGGGGGTGTTGGGTTGACGGTTGGACTCGATGACCTTAGAGGTCTTTTCCAACCTTAATGATTCTATGATTCTATGATTGCAGTACACTGCTTTATTTTAAAATTTCAAGTGGTAGATTACGTAAATGAGAAGAGTGGCACTGATAAATGGCAAAATCAGCTATATAACCAAATGAATGCATGGCTTAGTTTTATATAAAAGCACTCAATTAAGTAGATGAGACATTCATATCTTCAAGCTTGTAATGAATTTAATGGCCTAAATTTTCAAGCTGTTACTAAAAACATACCTACTACAACATCAGTTAAGTTGCAGATTAAGTTACAGTTGTGTTTCCAGCTGCTGATTAGTCTTGTTGGTACACAGTGTGCATGTGGATGTCAAGAAAATTGCAAGAAAAATACTTGAGAAAATGAATCTGAACATTCAGTAAGTTGGGGACAGAAGTGGTTGCAATTCGCCTCAGGTTTTTTTCAAAGAAGTTTTCTCTGCAATTTTACAGTTGGCTTCACTCATATTATGTTGTCTGTAAAAATCTACTGTCATCCAATTACAATGAAAAATTATAATTTATATTAGAAAGTCTTCTCATGGCTATTTGTATGAATTGTATTTGCAGCCTGCAGGAAGACTTAAAGGTGACAAGCTGCAATAATTAAAAGTCAGTTCTCCATAAACTAAGCTCCTGTTTAGGATGCTTACCTAGTAAAGCGAGCGGCCCACCATTTTGATGTACCCAACAGAAACTAGAGCTCAAATTCATGTTGTCTGTACATAGATGGGCTTCTAAGCAGATAACAGCATCGCTCCGGAAGAGGAATATCTGTCATAAAAAGTAGCCATGTAAGTGATTTTTGTACTTTGACCTTGTAGAAGATTCTAGAATTTGGGTAAGGCATGAAACTGGACCTAAGTCTGAGGTGGCAAAGAAATTGAGAATCAGTACCTTGCTCATTCATTCAAAGTAAGTGAAAATTTAGGCCATTAAATTCATTACAAGCTTGAAGATATGAATGTCTCATCTACTTAATTGAGTGCTTTTATATAAAACTAAGCCATGCATTCATTTGGTTATATAGCTGATTTTGACAAAGCTTAATTAATTGTAATGTGTACAAACATTTTGTTATACTGGAATATTGTTTTATGAAGGCAAGTCAAATGCTGACTTCATTATTTCATACATATTAGGCTTGATTATAATGTCATCTCTAAAATCTATCTGACAGTAGCAAAGCTGCATTTTATTTCTAGCCCTGGATCTGCTTGGATCTAGAATTTAGGTCTTTCTGAAAAATGTTAGATTAGGTTTTCACAGGGCCAGTACTTCTTGCTGGAGACAAAAAAAGGCAGCGAGGGCCTTTTTTTTCCGACTGTACACCTCTCTGTTGGCAACTATCTCACCGTGGCTTATGATTTCATAGAGAGCAGGAACGCTGTGCGAGCAAACACTCAGGGAAGAACCTAACAGGCAGTTTGTACTATCTTCAGCTCTAGATATGTGAGCTACTGCTGCATTGAGAAAATCAGAAAGCTGGATGTGTACTGATTCATTTATTCACTCTGTTCTCTGTAGAGTCTTAGTCATGAATTACCATAATCTCCGTGTTTTCAGTGGTATCGTGTTGTGTGTTCTTGCTTGAAATTGTGTTTTAGGCACAAAACTAGATATTTGCTAGAGAAGTCCAGATGAACAAAGGGAGTGTTTCACTCGGAAATCAAGCTGGTAGAAGTTTGTGCTCCTTGAATTTTGTAGGATTTTGTTCCGGAAATCTTGAGTAGCCCTTGAGAAAACTTTCTCCTTTCCAGGACTTTGCAAGGAACTCCCCTCCCAAATTCAGGATGAGGACAGATAAGACTCTAGGAACTTTTCCAGCCACAGGAACTCGTTCCTGTTTTCTGTCTTTTCCATGAACTTCTGGTATCATGAATTGTCAGGGGGAAAAGGTATTCAAATTTTCAGTTGGTTTGCAAAGATAGATCTGTTAATATCTTGTCTTTGTAATGTATAGCCCAGGTTTGTTTAGCTGTTATCCTTTTTTCTCTGATGCATCAGTCTATAACACACTAGAGACTATGCAATGATTGATTATGATTGGCATATCCACATCTGGGAAGTATGTAATGGATGGTTTTGAGTGGTATTTGAGACAATGGAGGATGAAAATGATGGGAAAAGTAGATATCGTTATAGCAAGTCATCTAGCTGCCTGCCCATCTCTGTGCTCTTAGTGCTGTTGTGCAGGTAGGACCAGCATGCTGCCGTTTTTTCCAAAAGATTTGGAATGTGTTTGGGTGGAGGACAGGGAGAACAGGCAAGGGCAAGGAAGCGCCAGAGGTGAATACTGTCTTCTCAAAGTCTTCTGGCCCTCGTCTGAGTGCCAAGGTGCCCAAAACTGGGAGCATCTCCCATAGCAGAGGAGATGAATGATTTCATATCTCTGCAGGTCTTATCTAGCATTTGTTCAGCACCAGGCTCTTCACATGATCATAAAGTTTCTGGTGTTTCATGACTGATAAGCATGAAATACTTATACATAAGACAGGAGTTTTTAGTATCTCCAAGGATGAAGCCTCAACAACCTTTCTGGGCAACCTGTGCCGGTGCTTAGTCACCATCACAGTGAGAAAGTGTTTCCTGATGTTCAGATGGCACCTCCTGCGTTTCAATTTGTGCCTGTTGCCTCTGTCTAGTCACTGGGCACCACTGAAAAGAGTCTGGCTCCTTCTTCTTTACACTATCCCTTCAGGAATTTGTAGAAGTTGGTGAGATCCCCACCCCACTCCCTGCCCCAAGCCGTTTCTTCTCCAGTCTAAACAGTCCCAGCTCTCTCAGCCTTTCTTCATAGAAAAGGTGCTCCAGTCTTCAAATCATATTCTGTGGCCCTTCGTTGGACTCTCTCCGGTATGTCCATGTCTCTCTTATACCGGAGAGCCCAGCACTGGACACAGTGCTCCAGGTGTGGCCTCACCAATGTGTAGAGGGGAAGGAGCACCTCCCTCCGACCTGCCGGCAATACTCCTACTGCAGCCCAGGATGCCACTAGCCCTCTTTGCCACAAGGGCACATTGCTGGTTCATGAACCAGGGGTTCAACTTGGTGTCTACCAGGAGCCCCAGGTCCTTTTCCACTTTTTAGCTGGTCAGCACTGACCTTGTAACAGGTCATGGGATTATTGCCCCCAAGGTGCAGGACTTCGCACTTCCCTTTGCTCAACTTCATGAGCTTCCTGACAGCCCATTTTCTCCAGCCTGTTGAGGTCCCTCTGGACCATCAGCCACTCCGTCCAGTTTTGTACCACCTGCAACCTTGCTGAGGGTACCCTCTGCCCCATCATCCAGATCACTAACAAAGATGTTAAACGGTGCTGGACCCAGTATGGAGCCCTGGGATACACAGCTAGTTACTGGCCTCTAAGTAGACTTTGCGCCACTGATCACCACCCTTAAGGCCTGGCCTTTCAGCCAGTTTTCAATCCACCTCACTGTCTGTTAATCCAGCCCATACCTCAACAGCTTCTCTATGAGGATCTTATCAGGTTGGTCAAGCACAATTTCCCCTTGGTGAAGCCATGCTCACCACTCCTCATCACCTCGTCCTTTATATGCCTGGAGATGGTTTCCAGGATTAGCTGCTCCATCACCTTCCAGGGACTGAGGTCAGGCTGACCGCAGGGAACTGCCCACAGTTCCCTGCATCTTCCTTCCTGCCCTTTTTAAAAACAGGAGTGACATATGCATTCCTCCAGTCATCAGGCACATCTCTCAAGTGTTGATCTCTTCTGCCAAGTAACAGCGATGGGACGAGAGGAAACGGCCTCAAGTTGTGCCAAGGGAGGTTTAGGTTGGACGTGAGGAGAAAATTCTTCACTGAAAGAGGGGTCAGGCCTTGGCAGAGGCTGCCCAGGGCAGTGGTGGAGCCCCCATCCCTGGAGGGATTTAAAAGACGTGTAGATGAGGCGCTTGGGGACATGGTTTAGTGGGCATGGGGGGGGTGGGTTGACGGTTGGACTCGATGACCTTAGAGGTCTTTTCCAACCTTAACGATTCTATGATTCTATGATCGCTTAAAGATTGAGGCCTGCCTCACAGTGGCATCTGCCAGCTCCCTCAGCGCTTGTGGGTGCATCCCATCAGGGCCTATGGACTTATATATGTCCAGTTTGCTTCCCTGACCTAATCCTCTTCCACCAAAGGTACGTCTTCATTACTACAGCCCTTCCCCCTGCCCTCTGGGACCCGGGACTCCTGAAGGCCGGTCTTGCTAGTAAAGCTAGTAAAGACTGAGGCAAAAGTGGCATCCAGTACCTCAGCCTTTTCCACGTCCTGTGTCGCTGGGTCCCCTGCCCCATGTTTTCCCTAGTCTTCCATTTGACGCTTACGGTACAAGACCTTGTCATCTTTGATGACATCAACATCTCATGGTCGCTGCAGCCAAGGCTGCCTTCGACCTTCACACCCTCAACAAGCCCCTCCTCGTTTGTGAGTATGAGACCCCGCAAAGCCACCTCTCCTCATTGGCTCCTCTGTTGCTTGGGTTCAGTGCTGCGCAGCACTGTTGTAGGCGTTAGAAGGAAGGCTGGGTGGCCCAGTATGGCTACCGTGCAATGAGGGAGGAGAGAACACGGGGTAAACAATATTTGAGCAACGTAACTAAAAGCTAGGTACATAATCATGGACACTGAAAGGCTGAAGCTGAGCTAGTACAGTACAAATTCAGGTCCAACACCTCCAAGCTGCACAATTTCCAGCAGGGCAGCCACTTTTGGATACTTTATAAACCTCCCAGAACTGAGGTGGCTCCATGCAGTGCAAGTTGGATGTTTCCAGGGGGATGTTTCCAGTGTGCTATCCTTGTGAGGCGTTTGGTTTGGGTTTTGTTTGGTTTTGTTTGTTTTTTAGTTTATTCCATTGATTTTTTCACCTGTCTGAGAACATTCTCTGGAGTTGTAGGACAGAAATGTGGGGTCTTGCAGTGCTCCAACCACACCTTGTATCACCTGAGTTTTCTGTTGTCCAGGATAACTCAGCACACAGTCTGGCTGCCCCTGTTTTGTACAGCTGTAAAACTAAGGAGCATTGCAGTCAAATATGTTCTTTGGAAGGACAGTTTTCTTTAAAAATATTTGATCAATAGCAGGCAGTTATTAAAAGCTGTTCCCAATAAAAATAGCTTTCTCTAGATGCTATTGACATATTGCATCAAAGTATGGAAGAAAGGAGGGGAAATCTTGTGTTCTCCTCAGTAGAAAGGTTCATCTTCCAAAAGAGGTTGACAACAGTGACACAAATGCTTGCAAGCCTTGAAAGTTTTCCTTCGCTCTGCCAATTAAAATTTCTTTGATATTTGATGTCACCTTCTGCAGAGTTTTAGCATTGCTAAATTTTTAACACTAAAAACAACCCCTCAAACCCTTACCTTCTCCACTGTTCATAAAGGAAGATATATGAGCTTTAAGCTGATGCTTTACTTCCAGAAGCTGAGGGCACAAGTATGATTTATAAGGTGAATATTAGGGTGTAATGCCTTTGACAGGCATATTGCTTATCAAGGAATGTCTTTTTCTTTCCAGCAACTGAAAAATAAATGTGTTTGAGCTTGGGTTCCCTTCTCCATTTCATCACTTTAAAAATTTTTATGTGGCTGGATGTCTTGCCAAAAAGGAAGATTTGTGAGGATGAGGGAGAATTTGAATTAGAGAAGAGAAGAAAAGAAAGTACAAGGAGAAGAAAGGAATATACAAGTTTTAGGGAAACTAGTAGAAAAGATGTGAAGTGCCAGGGATGGTAGCTTGATGTAAGGAACCGGATAGTTCTGGAGGGGGCAGAGGGGAGAGAACAGAGCAAAATCTCAAATCCTGAAGACAATGGAGAGGAAAATACGCTCTTGTAAATCAAAATCATGTACTTTGGGTGTAAAGCACCACATACCTTGCGTGGCAGAATCATCGCTGGAGTTTCTTCCTGCTGTCGTGCACCCTTTCTGTGAGCGGTACAGCCCGTTCAGGGATTGCATTTTCTATTAGATACGTCTTTCAGTGTCTCCCAAGCTGGAAGAAGAGAAGTTTCTGAATTATACTCTTAATGTTTTAAGAGGTCAAGTACAGTAGTGCCCATCTTGGATATTCTCTGTCAGTTAGTCTCGCTGGTAGTATTTTAAAGCCCTGTAATTGATCAGACTTCCTATTATCTGAAGCCCTTCTTCTGGATGAAAATGCCGTAGCATCTTTCTAAAAATAAAACTGTGAATGAATAATTCCCACGGGCTGGCTGAGCCTTTTATACTCCCTGTATTCCTGATTGCTTATTTTCTCCCTTCAATATCATCTGTCATCTTCCTTATTTCCTTAGGCTTCAGTGCTGTCAGCTGTTTCCATTACAAAAGAGGTAATTTTAAGATTTTTTTGAAAGGACAATTGATAAAACCATAGTTTGATTTTAAAAGGAGACTGTGAACTCTATTATGCCCTCAAAATGGCTTCCTGTTAAAAATCATAGTTCTTACTAAATATGTGTATATTGTCCTTCCCACCTGGGGATCATAAGATATGGGAAGGGGAAGACTGAAACCCGTGATTTCCTGGGCATCATGGACATAAAGCTGTGTTCCATGCGCAAAAAAATTTAAATAACAATCTCTGTAAGAATAAATTTTAGGTGATTGCTGTCTTGTATATGTGGTGAAAATAAGCTTTTTGAAGGGAGTAGTGAAAATGACAGATATTGATACAAAGAGATCAGCTTTTAATATATACAGTCATAGTTTCTTCTGATCTTAACCAGTTATTTTAAAAAAAAAAAAAAAAAAAAGGAAAAAAAAAAAGAGAGGAAGGACCCGGGGAAATCTCCCCAAAATCCAGGCATAAACCTGGATCTAACAGAAGGATCTATGCTGCTCTTGACTTGAGCAGTTTTGCCCTGAAGATTCATCAGTGAATTTTGTAGGAAACTGTGTACTCTTATGAAAATATATTTCATATGCTTGTCTGGAATATAATCTTATATATTCTTGTGCTTAAGAAGAAATTGATGAATAGTATGAAAAACCTCCAAGAAAGCTGTGTTGCATGATTAAGCAAGCTTTGTGCTCACAGCTTCATTTGGGGAGCATGCATTACTTTAGTTTTCTTCTCGTATGATTCTTGGTAGTGACCTATCTTTCTTATTTATGTGGTAAATTAAGAGATTAAACAACAATGTTGACAGCCATTAACCTTAGGTTTCTTTGTAACTTGTATTATAAATTTATGGTAGGGTTCCGTGAGGGAAGAAAAACGATAAGAAATTCTTCATGGATTCCTTACGGAATACTTAGGGGAGATTACCTTTTCCTACGGCACATTTGTGCCTACTGAAGTATTCCATCATGTTTCAAATGAAGGGACTTCGCATGTATTGGACAAATGGGAGAAATGTGTAGTTTTCACTAATCTTCAAAAGCAAAGTAGCAAAAAGAATACTATTCACTAGAGAGGAACAAATATGAGGAAGCACACACCAATTCAAATAGATTTTCTTTTTTTCTGCTTAAAGTATCTCAGGTTTTTCCAACCAGCGTTGGAAATATAATGCTTTTAAATGAGAATAGTATGACAACATTGCAGATGCAAAGCTACAACTCATGCAGAGCTAGATGCTACTCATATTTCTACATTTCTTTTCTCCTTCACATAAAGCATACTCTTAATCCCGTGGAAAGCGGGAAGCTCTTTAAGTGTAGATTTGTAATTACCCAGAAGATACGGTACCAGTGGAGTAATGGAAATTATGTGTGTGCATGACTAGCCCTCTAACGTGTCACTGTCCACGCTGCCATGGGAAGGGTGTAAGCACAGAATAAACTAGTTTTCAGAGAGTGATGCAACCCTTAGAATGACATAGTAATTTTTTTTTCAAGTCCCCTTTTGTTTCCAAAAAAAAAAAAAAACTTTTTATCCTGCTATGTTACATGCATAATAGTAATTCTAGAATAAAGGCATGAAAAATGTGCAGTATATTTAAAGCACTAGCCTAGATTTGAAAGTACTTTAGTATGATAAACAGATGAAAAGCGTATGCTTTTGCCATCTGGAGTTTGCAGTAACAAAGTCAGTTTTGCAAGAGTCAGTTTTGCAAGAGACTGAGGATTCTGACAAATGGGTTGTCGTAGATAGAAATTTAGGGAAAGTAACATCTCTGTCCTATTCTTCTGGCATAAGTTAGTGCTCCGAAATGAAAGTGGTTGCATGGAATGCAGGTTACTCCAGAGCTGGTCTTCGACACCTGGCCCTCAAACTTTTGTTTTTGAAACTTCAAGTTCAACAAAGAGGCGTTTGAATGGAAGTTCTGTATCAGAAACACATGGAAAATTCTTCAGTAAAGCTTTTCAAACATGATATAATTCCCTGAAATTCCAGTTTTCTAGTTACTGCACTAGGGTTACTATTCATGTCAAAATGGAGAAACAGTGTGTGTGTATATATATCTTCTTGCTGTATTTTTGCCTGAAATTCTACAGTTCTCTGTCTTGTTTCTATTTGTCAGAGATGTATCCTGAATTTTTTCTTTCTCCTTGACAAAATAGTTTTCCTGTGTCAAAATCACTAATGTGCAAAGAAAAGAGAACGGGATTTCACTGTGCAGAGGGATGGTGAGATATTCAAACTGGTTCCATCCCCATTTACAGCAAAATCAAAACTCTCAAAATTACTGAAAGATTACTGAGAAAAAACAGGTCTAACTAGGTCTGTTGTATGTTCAGAGATGCATAAATCAGTAGGGAAACAAAGGTATGCTTATTCAACTGTTGAAGAGGAAGGTCCTTGTTCTAAGAATCCAGGCACATGTACATCATTGCACGTAGCGCTAGAGAGAGATGCAAAGTCTGCTTCGGGAGAAATCACAGGACATCGTTCACTTCATTGCTGCTACTTGCAGATTCTTAAGTACTTTGAGCTGCTAACTGAAGAGTTAGTGCAAAGGCCTAATACAATATCTGTTAATTAAAGAGGAACATGCATTTTGGAAAGCCTCAGATCATTAACTGGATAAAAAAAAAAAATCACAGGAGAGAACAGTGTGAGCGTAAACTTTCACACATTTAGACTATTAACTAAAATTAACCGAAGTGCTGGTTCACATTTAGATCATAAGACTGAAATGGTCTTGTATTTCTCTGTGTTTCCTACGAGGAGCAAGTACACAGCTTGTCCATGTTTTCTGAAAGTGTCAGGCTGCTTAGTTTCCATTGCAGCTTTGTTGTCTCCTCTAAAATGGAGATGCTCATCCTCCTAGAGGCTTTTAGAAAACAAACTGCGCAATCTAAAAGTTCTCTGGCCCAACTAAGCAAACCTTGGCGCAGAATTAATGCAAAAGGCAACTAGCTTCATTATACTGTGGACTGCCCTAGAGCCAGGGTTAACCTCAAGGCAGCTCTTTAAGGCGTAGCTGGGCCATTCCCACAGTCCTAAAATGACAAGTGTTGTAGAATCATAGAATCATAGAATCATTAAGGTTGGAAAAGACCTCTAAGGTCATCGAGTCCAACCGTCAACCCAACNACATAAGATATCCGTGGCGCCCATCCTAAGAAAGCTGGCTCTGCTCTCCAGCGCACGGGGTCAGCGCTCGCCTGCGCTCCCAGGGCTGCCTGTGGCCCGCTCGGAACTGCAGCGGCAGAACGGAGCGCATGCGAGTGTGCTGCTGATATTGTTACGTGGTCAGTGGTGGTCACCTTGTTCTTATAAACTTCAGTATTATCGCTAATACGTGGTTTTTGTCATAAATCTTACGTGGCAGGTGCCATAGCTGAAGTTCAAGCGGACTGACTGTTTTTTTGCTGGTTTCTCCTGGGATGGTTCTTTCTGGAGAGAATATTTGAACTACTTTTCTTGTACAGTGTTCCTAAACAACTTGAATAAATTGTTTCTCAGTAACATTCGTATCCGGAATAACATGAGTTTTTTTCCAAATCAAGCCTATCAGATATAAACAACAAACAGAGAGGTTTTTTCCAAAGTCTCTCTCCATATGGATATGATGTTGCTTTAGCATTTGGTGGTATAATAAGTGAGATAATCTCCACTTTAACTATCATCTAAATCTAATAAATTTTACATTAAGAATAATGTAAGGTATAATAATTCTATAAATCTTTTTTTCATTGTTTACTAAATAGCTGAACCAGTGGTACTTTGAACTTGTGTGAGGTATTTTAACATGATTCTGTGGTATCCTCACATTTCCCTTCGCAGTATGGACGATTCAAATCATTGCGAATTGCTAAAAGGCATGTAAGCTGCGCAAGCCTGCTTTTCTCACAAAGCGGGGGTTTATGATACCTGTGTTTGTGTTAGACCATGTCAGATGGGAAGTTTGAGAATGCTTTGAAATACAGTCTGGTTAGAGTGACCATCTGCCTTCAGCTTCTTTTACTGTCTGTTGTGAAAATACCTAGAAGCTGTTTAGATGCAATAATATAATATTACCCAGTCCAGGTGTGTCTGTGTGTGCAGTTGATATAACTTGAATTGCACATGATATTGAGGTTATACCTATTAATGGACACCAGTGATTACGCAATGATTACCAAAAGAAGAGAGGTGTCTTTGGAAAAGTGAAAAATAGCAGAAACTTCTCTTATACTGAGTGTTTTCAGTAACAGATTTGAAAGCCAGTGTGTCTTAATTTATAGAGAATTCATTAAAAACAAACTAAGTCGTCAATACCATTTTTTCTTAACGGGTTTTCCTGCTTGAATACTATGTGGCTTAACTGTGTAAGTCTACATGATGCTTAAGTTCTAACAGTTCTAATACTTCAGGGGAAGGATAGATAGGCAATTAAAAGTCTGTATGTTACTAGAATTAGGAAAGTGCTGTTAAAATATATCTTTATTTTCTCCATTTACTTCAGCACTAAATAGGCTTCACTTGCACTTTCCATAAGAAGTGAGCTGGTATCTGCAAAATGAACTGAGGACCTAAGATGCTACTTTTTTCTGGTTTATACAGGAGCAAAAGTTTGGAACTGTAATGTAGTTCGTCAGGCATAAGAGTATTTACCTTGTTCTCCTTGTCTCCTTAAATGTGCTAATAAATGCTAAAGTATATACAGGAATTGCTGTTATTCTTATATTTCTCTTTTCTAACTCTTACCGTCTGTAATGATTTAGTGAATCTGTGTATGATTAGCGTTCTGGGTGAAGTAATGAAATCGATTTCTCACTAATGCGCCAACGTATTTGAAGTAGAAGTCTTTCTGCCGTCATTGCCTTTTATCACTGCAGAGCCATTAACTAATCGCTCCATCCCAGGACAACGGAGTGACTAGAGCCTGAGGGAAAATGATTTTCTGTGATAGAGCTGCAGGAAGCACCAGTCTACAACAGCTGGATTTTGTAGAAGCAGACTGTAGAAATCACGTATTTGTTACTGTCATTTTAGAAAGACTGAGGGCTGAAAAGTGGTGAGAGGCATTCACATAATCAGAGAGAAAGAACAGAGAAAAGAGACGTGCTTTCTAGCGGAGGATTCTTGTTTAACTGTGAGACCAGCTGAAGAAGAAAGTGCAAAGCATTGGAGAACAACACTTCAGTTTGGAGAAGAGTCCCTGTGCGGCAGGGAGGATCCTGGCACCCTTCGAGGACCCTGACCTTAAGCCTAAGGAGTGATCTAGACTATTGAGAGGAAGAAATTAGGTGAATGTGTTTGTCTTTTTATCTAGCTCTGTTCTTCTTGTGCTTCTGAAGTAAAGATGAGTTTGTCTCAGAATCAAGAACGAGTGTTTTGTTTGCTTTAATTAGCGTATCACCATTAAGTGAACTGTAAAATCAGCATTGCTGAGGTCAGAGTTGGAGGAAAGATTACGCATAAGCTACCTGGGAGTCAGAAGAGCCCATGGCAAGTCCTAGGAGCCTACAACAGAAGCGCGTGAGGTGAAAGGAGGAGAGCCCGTGCTGACGAGATCCCAGCCTAACCCCGACCCAGGGACATGGGAGCTGGCTGTTGACCCCATCTGAGGAGCTCCCAGACAGGGAGACCTCTTACATGTAATGTTAGCCCTTGAGATGGTTGGCTGCAGGACTGTTCAAAACAATCTCACAGGTAGGAGCGGAGAGTTTTCAGAACAACGCACAAAGGGCAGTTTTCTCTGTAGCCCAGCTGGGAGACGTGCTGTTGTGTGAAACCTTTTATTTAGGTATTACCTAAATCCAAAAAAAGCCAAGAGTACAATTTAAGTTTGAAGAAATGAAGGCTGCAAGAAACCAGGATAATGGAAAATGAGCTGGGAGTCCTGGACTTGATCTGCTTAAGGGTCTGTTACCTGCTCTGCCATCTTGTAGAATCCGCAGCTCCAGCTTGGCTCCCGTGATTGCCAGAGTGAGAGGGGGAGAGCTAGAAACCTGAGTGGATTTGAAAAACCTGAGCTCTTAGGGTTCACTCACACAGGGAGGAGTAAGAAAACATTTCACTCTGTCCTTGACTTCAGAGCACTTGTGTCACAAACAGGGGCAGTTCCTTCCTCTGGTGGGATCTGAATTCAGATAAGAAGCTCTACGCATCGGATTGTTTTAGAGTTATTTCTGTTTCTCTGCAGGAGCAATTATCAATATCAAGCTCCAGTATCCTGCTCCCACTCACATAAGAGATGCAGTTCCCCCAGGACTGGGTGAATATTAAGCTCTTGTTATCACCACCACCACCACCACCACCCCATTTCAGCGGTCCATAGAAATTACTGTTGTTTTGCATCTGTAGCTTTGAAGGAATGGAGAGGGGTAAAGCAGAAGTTGAGGGTGAGGAAAACTAGTAACATACTGCTTCAGTTTACCTATCAGTGAGAAAGCTGGCATGAAGACTCGGAAGAATAGCCTAGCGTTGGACCTAAGGTAATTTAGGCAGCATTTTTTCCTTTAGGCAGGCTGAATGTTTCAGTGCAATTTATAAGCTATTAAACAATTTAGATTTTTCTTCAGTAAGATGTACGGATATCTAAATATCTCTTGAGAATAAGGAAACCAACATTAACAACTGTTAGCGAAAGTTTTTAATCCTTCATTCTATGCCTCTATTGAGACGTAGGACATTAGCAGGAATGCTGTAAGGCAATATTGTTCCGATCGGGAAAAATAACTGATATATTACAACTCTCTAGTTTCCCTAATGAATTCTAAAAGTACTTTAAATTTCACATAATAACTAATGTGCATTAATCTTGACCCCTGCAAGTCTGTAATGGCTGCTAAGCAGCAGTGTATATCAACAATTAAAATGCCTGCTTGAAGCATGTGCTGAAAGTGTTGGGAGAAGAGAAGCAGTGCTGCTTCTTAATGCAGGGGGGAAAAAAATCCCAGGAATTAAAATGGGTAGATCTTCCCATTTGTGAGTAGTTTATTAATCATTTGAACTCCTACTAGGTTCTTCCATTGGGGAAAAAAAAGTCAGATTTTGTGGGAAACGTGAACTCATTTCAGAAGTCTGTTGTTTCAAGCTGATGGTGGAGAATTGTCCTTGCGTTATTATCAGCCAAGCACCTGAAAGGCAGAATATGGATGTTTTAATTCTCCCACCCCACAGTAGATGTCACAGCAGCAAGTGTCCTTTGCCATGTCGTTCAAGCGTATCGCCACCGTGTTGCACAGAAGGGGTCCCTGTTCACTGGAGGGAACATCGTCTGTCCAGAGCCTCATTTTGCCATTTCTCAAACTACCACTGTGGCTTGAATGTGCCTTTAGCTATCCCAGGAAATATTTACTGGAAAACTAAATTGAATACATGACAGTATTTGTTTTGCCAGTTACAGTGAAATAACCCAACAGACAAACCAGATGATGTTAAATGCTGAGGCAGAATACATCCCTGCTAGGCAGAGGAGCTGTAGCACTTGCAGATACAATCAACAGAAATAATAAAAGAGACGTCTCTCAGCTGATGTTGCCGTTGACTTCAAACTGCTGTCTGGAATGAAAGTCTGACAAGGTGGGTTTTTAGTGTTCCAGGCGTTAACAAGGGTGGGTAAACCGCACCTGAGCAGGGGGGCCAGAACGGCCTGCAAAAGCTTGGCCAGGCTTCTCCTCTCTGCCCCGGCTGCCCACATCCACTACCCCCACGAGGGGAGCCTGGCTTGCAGGCTAGAAAGCAGCGGGGGTATATCTGAGCGAGACCTGGCTCCAGGCAATTCAGCTGTGGAGCATGCTCAGTTAGTTTGGAGAGTGCCTGCAAAGTGATTTTATTCCCAAAGTCCTGCAGAGGGAAGTGTTTGGTCTTTCTTCCAGTCAGGCCTCTGCCTGGCGTGTCAGACCGCGCTCCTGTCCCCGCACCAGCGTGGCTATCTCATTCTCAGATAGCACTTGGAAAGAGAACAACTTAGAATCACAGAATCACTAAGGTTGGAAAAGACCTCTAAGATCATCGAGTCCAACCGTCAACCCAACCCCCCCATGCCCACTAAACCATGTCCCCAAGCGCCTCATCTACACGTCTTTTAAATCCCTCCAGGGATGGGGACTCCACCACTGCCCTGGGCAGCCTGTGCCAAGGCCTCAACACTCTTTCAGCAAAGAATTTTTTCCTAATGTCCAACTTGTTGCAGTCTTAGGTTTTGTTAAATGTTTGAAGTACTGTGACTCGCTCAGTAGTCATTGGGGCCCAGAAAAACACCTTTTCACGCGTTCCTCTTCCATCCATATATCCATGTGACTTGCTAATCGTACTTTATATGAGCCTATGGCTGGTACCGCTCGGTAAGACCAGGCTCGGTAGCAACCTGTTACTCTGGATTGATAATAGATATGAAGCACCTTCTCCTTCAGATGTCTTCTTCATTAGAGGTGCAGGAAAGGCTGCAGCTGAACAATGCAGTGAATCTGGTTTTTGGACAGCACTATCACAAAAATTTGCAACTGCACAGCAGAAAGTACAGATCAAGTATAAACTGCCTTTGCTAGTTCAAATTTGTTCCAGAAATATTGACAGAAAAAATTGTAGAGCAGACTGTAGATGGGATCAAGTACTGTTAGTCAGCAGAGCTGTGATCTGCTGCACTGGGAAGTTTGTCGTATCTTAGCTAGTGTGAAAACAACAGGCACAACGAATTCTCTGTGGTGTGATTTGACTTGGAGTGCAACATTTTAAAGGAATTTTAAGTCTTTTTTGTGCTCCAGTGGAGATGGCAGTGTTACTAGTATCCATGCAGAGTCGGTGATGTGTTTTGTGTTATCTTTGATATTTTATGATGAAACAGAGATGTTCTTGGTTAATATTCTTGTGAGCAAAGCCATTATTCAGTGAATGAACATCCTACAAGGATGTTGGGTTTAGCTATTTGCAATTTAATCTCAATGATTTATTGAAAACAATGACAAAGTAATAGAAGAGTTAGTAAAAATCAGAGTTAAAAGCTTTGACAAAATCATCTTAGCTTTCAATATAACTTAGTGTAGGCCATAACATATCTATTAACACACATATTAAGATAATCTGTGAATATCTAACTTTAAAAGCCACCACATAAGTAAAAGAATACCAAATCCTGCTTCCGGCCTCCTTGGTTAGCACAGTCAGTGTATTATGAGCTAAATTACATCTTAAGTTGTTAAGATGCCCAATGATGCACCTTGAAGAATGTTCTCAGTATGTGGGTGATCTGGCAAATCCCATCAGGATGACAGGGCAGGTGAATTCCAAGCATTTCTTTGCAGCACTGGGTCTTTAAACTGTAGTTGTACCCCACTATGCTGGCACAGGGATACCTCCACACACACAGCATGCTCCTGTAAGAAAAATGAAGGTAGTTTGACTTTTCGCAGAGAAATCAGATGCTGTTTCTTTTCCAATTCCTTAATTTGATGTACGGGTTTGAATTTTCTAAATTGCCCATACATCTTCCTTTTTTTGCCCACTTTTCATCTTAATTTTTTTATTGCATGCTACCATTTTTTAAAACAATAGCTCATATTTGGATCTCTAGTGAGAACATTATTTGTCATCGCCATCTGCGACTATCTCCTGCGCTGCTTCCTGTAACAGAAATTAACTTGAGTGACACCATTTTCAAAGGACTTTTTCCAAACCAAATCCAGGTAGAGTTGCTGTACTGTACCCGTTAGGCGCTGGTGAAGGAAGGCTTGAAGCTTCCTTTGCTCACTGCTGATCCCTGGTATCTCCTATTACGGCCTCCCAGAGCTACCCCGAATCTCTACAGAGCTATAAATCTACCATCTGACATTTGTTGTCAGAATGGGCAATATTTGTAAACTGGAAGAAGCTGGAGAGAGAACTTGATTCAAATAACAAGGGCCTGGTTTAGCTTCAAAAATATCGATGTGTTGATGGACATGTATTTTTTGTCTGCATATTTTGGCTTGTTCCCCCGTTGGGAGGTTATTCAAATGCAGTCATCTAGAAAGGGGGCGAGATTGTTCAGGAAAGGTGTTTCTGTTTCCAGTAGGATGAAGAGATGAGATGCCAGAGTGCATCTGCGCATTTTCCATTATGGAAGTGTCAGGTAACAGTCTGGCATTCCACATATTGAAACGGATACTTAATTTTCTGTTGTCTTCTACAAATCAATGACAAGAGTATTTGTTATGGGATATAAAACTGCCACGGTTCTATTTGCCTTTTGAAGAAATAGTCGATGTTGCATGTTGTAAATGTCTTCTTATAACAACGACGTGGATTATTTTTAAACAACTTGAAGTTAATAAAAGAACAAGTAATATTTTAGAGGCATAGTTTACTTATCTGTGATTTAGTTATATAAGCAAAATTGCAGATTCAGCTTTTCAGTTTGGCATTATCCAATTTAATTATTATCTGTATCTAATTAGTTCAATGCAGAGAAAATGAGTTCAGTGCACAGTCTTTCATTTTAAAGCTTTATTGCTACACTGTTTGTTTTTGAAATATCCCAACCAAATGTTTAATTGTTAAGAAATAACCATATTCAATTAGTTGACGTGGGTTTTTTGTTATTAAACTTTCCTGTCGGTCTAAATATCAGGAAAATACAGCCTTGCCAGAGGGATGATTGTAGCAAAATTTACAAATAGCCTTGTTGACACATCGTAGTAATTTCTGAATTTATTTTAAATTTTCTATGACTTGCTAACTTTAAAAACTTTCTTTCAATTTAGATATACATTGAGTGTTTACTTCAGAGAACTATAAAGCTGTTTAAATTTTTCAGAAAAGTTTCTTACTGTTCGAATAGGGTGCAGGTGTGCCAAATTTTAAAGCAGAAAGGCAGTGAAGCTGTACAGAATGTAATTAGATCTCGCTTTACCGTTGTGTTAGTTAAAATACATTTGGGAGCTGTCAGTTGGAATTGGTGGATTTCTGCGAGGACGTTGTTGCGAAGAGCGTTAAAAGCGTGCTGTTCATCCAACTGCAGGATCTCCATACGCACGCCGGGGCTGCGCAGTAAACATTCGCAGTGCATTTTTCTGCATATTAGATTTCTGGTTCATCCTGTAATCCCACAGACAACGTTGGATGAGTTCATGAGGAAATATGTGAGGTGTCTGGCATTTGTTCCTGCGACACTAAATATTGTCCTGTTTGTCATAGCAGGAGCGTAAAGTAAAAACACACACTCCAGCTTGCCAATATGGGGCTGGTGCTCTTTGTTGCTCTTAAGGCTGTGTGCTTGGCAGCATGCTACGCCAGGGCCTGGGAGAAGCACCAGGACAGAAAATTCAATGTTCCTGCTCAGATGCGGGAGACAAATTGCCAGAGGGCGGGCACCTGGGTTTTACAGGCCTACCACGGACAATTGCTCGCTGTTGTATCAAGCGTACATAAAAGGTGTTGCCATGTATCCCATGTTAAGAAAATATAACTGCAAAACTTGGAACATCTCCCTGAAAATTTAATCATCTTGTCTGTACAATGTAATATATTAATGCCCACAACATTGATTTTCAATCTGTGTTCTCAGATCTCACATCCTCTAACCTTGTTAGTCAAGTACTGGCCTGGCATCTTCAAAATTGGTTAAAGAACAGTTTTCCTGGTTTACCAGCTCTAATCCATAACTGAAGGACATTGCCACAGACCTAGTTTATCTAAATCATAGAATCACAGAATCACTAAGGTTGGAAAAGACCCCTAAGATCATTGAGTCCAACCGTCAACCCAACCCCCCCATGCCCACTAAACCATGTCCCCAAGCGCCTCATCTACACGTCTTTTAAATCCCTCCAGGGATGGGGACTCCACCACTGCCCTGGGCAGCCTGTGCCAAGGCCTGACCACTCTTTCAGGAAAGAAATTTCTCCTCATGTCCAACCTAAACCTCCCCTGG
This sequence comes from Pelecanoides urinatrix, assembly GCA_013400755.1. Classification (NCBI taxonomy): domain Eukaryota; kingdom Metazoa; phylum Chordata; class Aves; order Procellariiformes; family Procellariidae; genus Pelecanoides; species Pelecanoides urinatrix. The sequence goes on from VZTQ01001820.1 coordinate 188,486, forward strand.
CACAACTTGAGGCCGTTTCCTCTCGTCCTATCGCTGTTACTTGGGAGAAGAGACCGACCCCCCCTCGCTCCAACCTCCCTTCAGGCAGTTGCAGAGCGCGATGAGGTCTCCCCTCAGCCTCCTCTTCTCCAGGCTGAACACCCCCAGTTCCCTCAGCCGCTCCTCATCAGACTTGTGCTCCAGGCCCTTCCCCAGCTCCGTTGCCCTTCTCTGGACACGCTCCAGCCCCTCCATGTCCTTCTTGTCGTGAGGGGCCCAAAACTGAACCCAGGATTCGAGGTGCGGCCTCGCCAGCGCCCAGTGCAGGGGCACGATCCCCTCCCTGCTCCTGCTGGCCACACCAGTGCTGATACAGGCCAGGATGCCGTTGGCCTTCTTGGCCACCTGGGCACGCTGCCGGCTCGTGTTCAGCCGCTGTCGACCAGCCCCCCCAGGTCCTTCTCCTCTGGGCACTTTCCAGCCGCTCTTCCCCAAGCCTGGAGCGGTGCCTGGGGTTGTTGTGGCTGAAGTGCAGGACCCGGCACTTGGCCTTGTTGAACCTCCTCCATTGGCCTCGGCCCATCGATCCAGCCTGTAAATAAATCGTTCTATAGTGAAACTCCTGTAGAAGGGAGTCAAATTCCTGTTGCGTTACCAAACTGAGCATCGTCCTTCTCTCCGTTATGGATGGAGTTTACAGAAAGCTGTGGGCTAGGTCTGTGTGTCGGTCTGTGGGACAGACCTTCCACGTTGGACTTCAGAGGTCTGCCCGGGGCAGCGTAGGTACTCTTGCAGGGTTGTAATGCTGTTGGAAGGCAGCAAGCTGTTTCAAAACGCCCTTTTCAAACCGTTGCCTTCCAAACTGCTTACAGCTGCTGCGTGAGTATTCTCATTAGAGGATAACTTGACTGTATTTGGTACCAAATTTAAGTCCTGATTTATGATGTCAATGCTATAAGCTGATTGCTTGTAAAAGACTAAACACATTTAGTCTGCAGACTCTACTTTGTTATTATACCAATTTTAGGAGCTATTGAAAAAAATGGAGTCAATTCGCAATAATTTAGAAGTTTACGTCTTACAAAGTAGGAATGGGGATTGGGGGTATTTGGCATTCGAAGTACACATGAACATTTATTTAAATATTTGCTGTAGTTTTCTTTTGCATGTCTAAAACAAGGTTCGGAAGAGGTTGAGGTTTGCTTTGTTTAAAACAAGGGTTATGTTGCCCTTTGAGTTCCTTTGCTTATTAGATGTTTCTATTTTAATGTAGCACTGTATTTCTTAAAAGGGTGCCATTGGGATGCAAAACGGATCAGAGACAAGCTGCTTTTCAATTAATAGAAAAAAATGTTTTTTCCAAGATTGCTTATTTTCAGATAACTATAAATTAAGGCCTTAAGATAATAGAAGCAACAAATACTGGACTTTTTTTCCCTATGGCTCTTTCAGAGAACTAAATTGAAACTGAAATTACAGGAATGAAATTTTCATTCGACCTATAGTTGTTCCTTTGCAATCGTATTTTAGTGATCATTTTAACAGACCAAGAGATGAATTAATTTTTCTTTTCAATAATTTTTCCCGTGCTATTTTTCACCTGCATACACCATGCTCTATTGCAACTTTATGTCTTTTCTTCTTGTCTTTTCATTTTGAATACCACTAAGTATATTTCTCATTAACATTCTGTAGATTAAATTTTCCTAAAAATAACTTTTATACATTTATAATAACAAGTGGTTGTTTTATTTTAATATCATTATGAATTACACTTGTAGTTTATATAAATACCTTGATAATTCATGTAAATACATGTTTTCTTAAAATATAGTTCTCTTTTAAAAAGATTTCTCCATCACATGAACTGGTGGGCCTCCTAGTGCTGGGTATTACAAAGGAAAAATATTTAATGCAAAGGCAAAGGAAATATTAATTAAACAAGTTTTTTCACAGAGTTGTCAGATAGTTGAAGTTCTAAATTCAGTCTTTTGGAAAGTTTAATTGTTCATTTATGAGGTTAAAGATATTTAGTTATTATCCATATGTTTGTTTTTTAATAGCAGTCAAGCAAAATTCCTTTTAAAAATACAAATCAGGCTAACGGAAGCCTGCACCATACTGCTGAATCATTTTCTCTAAATATTAAGAAGGAATCCTGATTGTGCTTAACTTCTCCACTCAAAAGTGTTATGCACTATGGCTCTGAAACTGGAAACCACAAGGAGTGGGCACAAAATAATGAGGAAAATATACATTTTAAGTTGTTTGTTACGTTAATAGATATGCCGCCATGGGGATATACTGCTTTTCTCTGAAGGTAGAAATGATTAATGGGATCTTATCTCTCTTTTGTGAATTCGCAAATAAAAAATGCAGCACTATGTTACTGATGTTCTTCCTCCGTACTTCTATCAGAGTTAGCTTGGCATTTGATTTCATAATACTCATTTAAATGTTTTTGGAATAGCTATGAAGCTGCAGTTTTCAGTACACAAATAGTGAAAGGTGTTTATATCTTAATAAGAACAATATTCACATTCTCAAGAGATTTTTTCGTTTCTTCTAGCAGAGGACTAATGCTTAGTTGTGTTTTCTTTTGTGGTTTTGATGGGTTTTTCCTCCCCATGAGCGAGGAAGTTTTCATATCTAGGCTGAATAGAGCTGTCATTCTAGCCTTCCCGAAAGAACAGGACCTGACAAAATAGATCACATTCGGTCTTTTGCATTTCCAAAGGTACTGTTTAATATAACCAAATGAGGGATGAAAATATGTCAGGACTGTCCCTTGAAGTTTTCTGGAACGTCTTTTTGTAGACTGGAACTCGATTCTTTAATTAACTAGTTACACTGAGTATTTCAGGTCCCTGTATTTTGTTGATTGTCCTCACTGAAACCTAGTTGCTGTGGAGTAGATGTAAATAAAAAGGTGGCTTTGTTGCATAAATTGGTAATTTTTCTAGTTTTTGCCTTAATTATTTAGTAAATGAACTGTTCCTCACTTTTAAGAAATAATCAACCGGCAGTGAGATATTGTTTCTGCATAGATCTTTTTTCTATGGGATCTTTGCTATTGATTTAGGTCCCAGCAAACTCACAGTATCTGGGCTGGCGCTAAAAACCTGCTTGTCCTGCCACGTTCTTTAATACATCATCTGCGTTCGTGTGTACGTGTTTCATATGTGTAAATTATCGCTGTCAGACTGTTAATTTTATTTTTCAATTGGTAGGTACCATCAGTTTCCATAGATGCAGGTGAATACGAATGTTTTCAGCTGTGAACATTGTGCTGTAGATTCCCTCCATGTCTTTAGTTATCTTTATTTCTCGGTTAGCACTACATGTATACTTCTTATCCCCTGCTTGTTAAATATGCACAACTTCTTTCTTCTTTTGCTGAGTAAGACTCTTTCAGCTTTCTTTAATTCCCAATTAGCTTTTCTCTAGCTAATAGTATCATTAATGCCTAAAATAGTGCTGTATCTCCGAAGGCTGAAATCATCGTGAAGTGAGCAAGTGGAACTCAACCTCCATACATTTGTATAGCTTTTAATGGAAATGTGCTAAGATTTCTTCCAACTGGGCATTTTTATTCTGAGTGCTTCCTCATCTGAACTGCATGCTAATGTAGGCTGCGTGGAAACCAGTGTTACGCCTGAGAAACTGCTTTTTATTTCATATTAGGCTGCATTTAGTGCCCTGTAACTCCCTCAGGTCATATTTGAGTTTCAATAGCAAAATAGTCAGGAAATGCTTTCGCCTCATCCCATTTTTCCTTTTTAGGGCTTTAGACCCCAGACTGAATCCCAGGATTCAGCCTTACCTCCCTGGAGTGTTACTGCTACCACCCTATACTGAACAGAAGAAGCCGGGCATCATCGCTGCGAGGAAGCACGCAGCCCGGCAGCAGCAGGGTAGCTTTTGGTACCGCTGGTGCAGCAGAAAGGAGAAACAAGGTCACGTAGTACTGCTCGCTTCCCATTTTGATTCGGACTCCCCGTCTTGTCCATCTCCCTGAAAAGCTGAGAAAGGGGAAGTCAGGTGTCACTCAACCAGCCTATGAATCAAGCGGCCTGGGCTCCTGAGAATTAACGTTTCTGGGAAAATGGTAATAAGGATGTCTGCATAAATAAAAATTGCTTTGTATTCCAGTGTTTCTTACAAGCTCGCAAGTTTGGCTGTTAATCTTTGTATTTATTTCTTTTGCATATACGTAGTTCGAGTCAGTATTTATCGAAGGTCTTTCTTGCTATGTGCTCATTCTCTAAACTCGCAGAAGTAAAGGCACCATTGTTAAATGACCGCTTTTTGCTAAAAGATAAAATATCATTTTATTAATTTTTCGTGATTGCAAGTGGATGCATTCTCTTCTTGATGAAACCCCACTTGGCAACGAAGAGGACAGTTATTTAAGAGATCCCCTCTTTGCATATATTTCTCTGCTTGAAATTTGATCAAATGATCAAGGAAGGATTCTGAAGGTGTTTCTACAGCTCGTTATGAAATCTATGCAATGCAAAGTCTCAACTTTATTTTTGTCTCGGAAGTACATATCTGATATAAAATTCCCTTTTGGCAAGGAAGAGAGATTTTAGGATTCCACAAATCCAAATTCTTTTGCTTATGGCTATGTCCCAGTTGAAGTGCTAGTTTTTCCTTGGAGATCTTTCACAACCAGGAACGTGATTCTTTCAGCGGGGTTTAAGCTGTTTAAACAGCTTCTTGTTTAACCTGGTTAATTCACCGGAGATGCTAAGAAACGTGTTGTTCAGCCTGGCAGTGCTAATCCAAAGAGACATAAAAGGGAAGAGCAAGACGTTTGGAAACATGGGAGAGTGGAAGCTGGTGCAGTGAGATTTGGTTACTCAGTTAAGGTTTTATATTCATAAAAAAGCAGAAACTTGAATATTTCAAAATCGTATAACAACATACAATGTATTTTGGTAATCTCGTTCACTCGATGTGTTTCTTCTTTCTTTTGGGAGGTGAGAGGAAAGTAAATCAACGCATTATTTTCAAACAGTCTTATTCTTTGTTTGCATTCCTTGTTCAGGAGAACGGGAGAAATAAAATTAACAGTACTTTGTTCTTTGCACCTACAGCTGTCAGTAAATAACAGCAATTAAAAAATCAGTTGTGTGAACTAACTACTGTTCTTTCATATAAAAGCAAGTGCTGTGCTTTTTGTCTAGACCCGAAAAAAGGTTGAGTCCTTTAGCCCCGTTTTTTTCTCCTGTTAAATAGTGGTTTGTGTTAATAAGCAATGAGATACCTTGATTCATGGACATTATCTCTGTCTACCCTTGCAGGGGTCACAAGCGCAAACTGGATGAAGATGATGCTGCCAGTGAATCCAGTAAAGAATCTAGCAATGAAGATGAGGAAGGAAGCAGTTCTGAAGCGGATGAAATGGCAGCAGCACTTGAAGCTGAATTGAACGACTTCATGTGACATTCGTGCAGAAGATGGAATTTGTAATTATATTTTACTTCTCATAAACAGGTCGGACTTCAGATGAGTCCCTTATGTCAGTACTCAATGTTTTTCCAAAATGTGTGTGTATATTTTGCAAAGCAACACAAGAGGTGACACATTATTTTACAAAATCGGAAATAGATGTTTTTAAGGTGTTTTACTAAAGGAAAATATACTTTTTTAAACAAAAAAAAAGTATTAAATGGGACTTGGTGTGCTATGCCAAAGACATGTTAGGAGCTGTGCAGAACCTTCATAAACAGGACAGTGATACAAAGATTTGTGATTAAACGTACAGCAACTTTTTAAAAATATTGCCGTTTGTGGTTTATGGGTAACGGTCTTCAAAAAACGGAGATAAAAGGAGATGGAATTGTCTGGGTAGTACAGCAGGAACCTGATGAACTGGTCATCCTTTTCCACAAATAAATGCTATCAAATATAAAAGGATTTTTAAAATAAAAAAGAACGATTTATATTTGTATAGAAACAGAGAATGTGATATGCAAGCTTTGTGAACTCTGCACTTGACCCACCTGTCATTTGCTTCTAAGAGAATACATAATGATCAAAACTCATGTTTTTAAGTTACTTCGTGGAATAGTTGGGTTCTTTAGGGACATCATTTAGATTTTTAACTTTTCTTCTCTGTAACCGGAAATTTAGCACAGCATACTGTGTGATCCCGTACTGCCACAAGAAGCATATTCACCCATTCGTGTTGTCTTGGAAAGAACGAGTGCTACTTCAGTCTAGGTAGGATTTCATTTCTTTGACCAGAGATCTGATGTAAAGTTTTTGTATATTCTATTTCATATTTGACCCACAAAACAGATTTTCTTTCATTTAATAAAAATTCATTTTGTACGCTTTGTTTCCCTTTCCTGTTTGTTTGCTTCCATCAAATACAGGGCACCTTTCTGTATTATCTTTCCTTTGCTCTGCATGAAAATAATGAAAAACATTGAAGGCAACTGCAAATTTGTAGATTCTGGCAGGTAACTGAAGCAGAGAAGAGAAACACTGGCTCAGAAGATTCCCTTTTCTTTGGTATGTGAACTCTTACATTCTGACATTTTCCCGGGTCTCTTTGACCCGGTATCTCTGAAGATACCGTAAGAATTATTGCTCTGGTATTGAATTTCTGAGGCTAGAACCATGGTTTATTCTCAATTGTTAGCAACTGGAGAAACAAATCCTTTTAAAACATGTTAGCAAAAGAAGACTCATTAATTCAGATGTCATGGTTAAAAGGAAGTACTTTCAGGTGCAGAAATACTTCATTTTGCCACTTAGCAGTAAAACAGAGAGAATATTTCAATAGAATCTCAGCTGGTTTACAAAGAACAGCCTAGTTTTCAAAGCTTCAGAATGGCAGTAAAAGGAAGACTGAGAAAATAGGAGAATCTCTTCTGATTAATACCGCTTTTCCACTTTAGAATGCAAGGTCAGCATCCACAAGACAAAAATAGTGTTTTCTGTGGGAATATGTTGCAGTTCCTGGACATTTACAGGTACCACGTAGCTGAATGGTACAGTGCCCTGCCTGCTGTGGCTCTCCATGAAAACAAGCGGGACGTCTCCAAGCGAGTTGCGTTGTATAACAGAAGAAAAAGCGCTTGTAAAATGGGAAGTCAAAATACTTCTTTTTCAGCAACTTAAATGCAGCCTCCCCAGCTGTCAGAGGATGACTCCTTGCAATTAAATATTAAAATGTCAGGGGTTGTTGGGTATGTTTTGTGTTTTCTTAAATCAAACCCAGCTGAAATAATTTGAAATAATACCCACTTTTTGGGTCACCGTGACTTGACAGCAGAAACTTCAGCAGAGTCTCGCTCCGGCTGATGATCTCTGCCATCACGCAGCTCTGTGGCAGCACTCAAGCTCTGAAAGTAACCACAGCAAAACCGGGTAGGTTGCCGTCAGCTCGGCAACGTTCTGCCTTCGTTCAAGCTGCCTGTCGGATGCCGCGTTCCTGGCGCGGCAGCTGTCTCACAGCGCTCGTGGAGTGATTCCATAGATGTAAAGTTCGAGAAGCTTTTTGGTGCAAAACCTCTTCCCGGTTTTATTTTATGGCTGCTGCTTTCAGTTTAACAGGCGGTGTGTGCGTCTGGGCAGGAGTCCTAAAAGCGACCGGCGCTCCGCTAGACCCAGAATCATTTGGACCCCGGTGTAAACACCGAGCGGGGGCTCCCCACCACAGCGAAGGCTGCGTTGGTCCAGGGGTCTGGTGCCAGGGAAGAGTCCTGCGCCCCAACGGGAGCTAGTGCTGCACACAGAGGCCCAGGGAGCCGGCGGCGTGCTGCCAGAATTAAAGCCAAGCAGTTCTCGAACGACCGTTACTGCACAGACAATTCTTATTTTGACGTTAATTATTCTGGTAGCTTTCGTAACCCCTGCTCTCCCGTCCTCAGGGCGGAGGGGGACCTGGTACGGGGGGGTTTGAGAGACACCAGCCCATTGCTCGCTGCCAGAGCAACCCAAGAAGGCGTTGAGCCTGCTTTCGGTCTAGAAGTAGACTCTGCTCGGTAGCTGTATCTAGTAAACTGGTCACCAGCCTCTCTCTCTGCATGGGCAAGGAGAGAGAAATGGCAACTGAAAATCTAGTAGATGATAAATTAGATGCCCCGGCTAACCTGTCAGCAAGAAGGCTTTTGATGTATGAAGTTGTCACTCCGTCCCACGAACTTAACGCTTTTTGCAAGGTGCAGGAGCATCCTAGGAAAGGCAACAAATGTGCTTTGTGAAATAACTCTTTATTAAGTGACCCACATCTCTGGACTAGCTGTTTTAACCTCTCTTCTTGCCCTAGGTCTGTAAGTTAGGTAGCTAGCAAGGACCTGCTGCCAGGGAGGGCTCTCAGAGCAAAGACCGGACCCCCGCCGAGGCTGCTGAACTTAGCGGGCAGGGCTGGTTTCGGAAGGGGCACCAGGCGCGGAAGAGAGCCCCAAAGCGGCATACAGCGCGCCTTGCTTCATTAGGCTTTCTGAGCTTGTGCTATCGCTGCTGTCCAGGAAAGACGGCTCCTAAGGTCTGATGATTGTTTAAGAAAAGGTAAGAGCAGTCATTTCAATTTAAAGACCGGCAGTTTTACTTTTTGCATCTCGATTTGCCCTCAGCAGTTTTTAAGAGAATGGGAAGACAGCACAGCTCTGTGTAGGGGATGCAGTGGGACCCGTGATAAAAGGAAAAAGCATCAGGTAGTGGCCAAGCTTTTCTCTTTGTGCCTGTGTGCTGGGAAGGGGGGAAGACGAGGGAACAGTGTCACTTAGCGCTGAGATGGAAAAACTCCAAGCGTGCAAATACTTTCACTGTCAGGTTTTGTGCATATGTGGAGTGGGCCCTCGAGTCTTCTCAGTGTTAGATAGTAACATCCTCTGCGGAGGGTGGAAAGTCTCAAGTTTCCTTCTTGGCACTACTGCTTGCAGACTAGGTGACTGTCGTACAAGCGTGAAAATCCACACACACAAACCTGGAGGTGTACCTAAAGATTTCTCAGCTCTGACTATTTTTACTACCGTGAACATTGCAGTAGATGACAAGTCGGAGAATGAATACATAGTGGTCCTGTTAAGGAAGTGGATCTCTTCATGTAGCTGAGAAGTCTCCCATAAATTATTAAATCAGGCTTGGCCAAAAGGAAAACATTCATGAATCATTTTTAATTATAAAACAAAAACACACATAGAAGTTCTTAAAAATGGATTTTTTTTTAATGTAGAAATATTCCCTGGTAGCTAAGCCGTCAAGTCAAATTGATATTGCAAAAAAAAATAGGTGTGTTTACGTGATACAAAAGCTAAAATAGGGGGAAGGCAGTGTGTTATTTCTTTTGCTTCTTTCCTCAGCAGAGGGTCCAGCCAGCAACTAAGCACCACAGAGCCGCTCGCTCACTCCCCCCCAGTGGGATGGGGGAGAGAATCAGAAGGGTAAAAGTGAGAGAACTCGTGGGTTGAGATAAAGACAGTTTAACAGGTAAAGCAAAAGCCGCGCACGCAAGCAAAGCAAAACAAGGAATTCATTCACCCCTTCCCATGGGCAGGCAGGTGTTCAGCCATCCCCAGGACAGCAGGGCTCCATCACGCGTAACGGGGACTTGGGAAGACAAACGCCATCACTCCAAACGTCCCCTTCTCCCTTCTTCTTCCCCCAGCTTTATGTACTGAGCATGACATCATATGGTATGGAATGTCCCTTTGGTCAGTTGGGGTCAGCTGTCCCAGCTGTGCCCCCTCCCAACTTCTTCTGCACCCCCAGCCTGCTCGCTGTGGGGTGGGGTGAGGAGCAGAAAAGGCCTTGACTCTGTGCAAGCCCTGCTCAGCAGGAACGAAAACATCCCTGTGTTATCAACACTGTTTCCAGCACAAATCCAAAACATAGCTCCATGGCTTTGAAGAAATCTTCTATGAAGATAATTAACTCTATCCCAGCCAAAATCAGCACACAAGAGCCTCCAAATCCTCTTTTTTTCCTTGTCTGAAGTTTATGCACACCGTGTGGGCCACTCCGTGCCTCGTCTTGGCTTGTCTCCTTCACTTCTTCACCGAACCCCAGCCATCGTGTGCCCAATTCCATCACTGAAGTAACATGTTCCCATCACTCTCTTTATCCAGTAGGTCCCAGTTCTCACTACCTGCACGCAACTTTTTTATACATTTGTTTTTTCTGACCGATACCACCTTCTGTTGCCATTTCAGAAGCGTTTGGAGCCCAGCACCCGGCACAGCTTCCTCTCCCCTCCCTCTCTGAGGCAGCAGCATCTCATCCCCCAGGCAGCAGCACCTACAGCAGGCTGGTTTGCTGCCGCTGCATACCCTAGGCTCTTCATGTTGATCCGGCTGGGGTTTTTCTGCACTTTCTTTCTACTGAGATCTTCCTTCCTACTCACACATCATTAATAGTTGTTATTTTATCATATTGTTCTCATCATACCAGCCTTTCCCTGCCCCATCTAAAGCACACTAAAAGAACGTGCAGCTTATGCAGCACCTCTTGTTGCAATCACATCACCTATCTGATCTCCCCATAAAAATTCCAAAACCAGCACTAGATGGAAGGTTTCCTCCCCCTGCACAGCTCCGTCAAGACGGTCCTCATCACCCTGGCGTGCTGCTGCTCTCCCAGCTCCTGGCCCAGCAAAAGCCTTGTGTTCCCCAGCTGTGAACCCAGCAGGTGCAGCGGCAGCTCTCGGGCATGGCCGCCCAGGTAAGGTATAGAATCATAGAATCATAGAATAGTTTGGGTAGGAAGGGACCTTTAAAGGTCACCTAGTACAGGTTGGACCTGCAGCGAGTGGGGACATCTTCAACTCGATCAGGTTGCTCAGAGCCCCGTCCAACCTGCCCTGGAATGTTCCCAGGGATGGGGCATCCGCCACCTCTCTGGGCAACCTCTGCCAGGGTTTCACCACCCTCAGCGTAAAAAATTTCTCCCTTATATCTAGTCTAAATCTCCCCTCTTTTAGTTTAAAACCATTCCCCCTTGTCCTGTTGCTACAGGCCCTACTAAAAAGTCTGTCTAAGCCCCCTTTGAGCATTGAGAGGCCGTCCTGCTCAGGCGCAGCAGGAGGATGAAGGACCTGGTGCTCCACTGTCGTACACACAGTCGTTACCTGAGGTGCCAGAGGCTTCACAAAGCCCATCTAGGTAAGTCTCAGTTTCTTACAGGTAGGAAAGTAGCTACCACAGTTGTTTTAATTAAGAGTCTTCAACTGGCTTTATTTTATATATATGAACTGTAGTAACAGAGCAGTAACAAATAGTACAGAGAGGTGAAACCACTGCTTTTCTGTGGTGTGGGTGTGAGTGCTTCCACGTGGAGGGAGGAACATCTTTCATCTAGGGAAACTTGATTCCTCAGTGTCGTACAGCTCGTAACCACAAATGGAGAAACTCACCTTTGCTTCTGGCCTGGGCTCCCATGTAAATCTCTCAGCCAGCTCATTCCCAGCAGCCGTAAGGTCATTTTCCCCGATCTCCACTGGCCCCACATGTCCCCCGTGATCTTTCTCCTCCAAGGAAAAAAAAACTGAGTCTGTTGTCATCAATATATGCGTATAAATAGAGAAATTCACAGAATCACGAAATGGCTGAGGTGGGAAGGGACTTCTGCAAGTCGTCTAGTCCAACCCTCTGTTCGAGCAGGGAGGCCACCTGCAGCTGCTTGCCCAGCACCGTGTCCCGTCAGGTTTTGGATGTCGCCAAGGATGGAGACTCCACAGCCTGTGCTCGGTCACCCTCATAGGAAAAAGATTTTTTTTTTTTGAGGGGATGTGCAAGGGAAAAAAGAATGAACACGAGGAGCATGATCGCTGTTGTGTATGTCATACAAGCTCCTTAACTATTCCACGCTGGCTAAGACAGAGGAGGCATAAGGCAGGTGTGGTGCTCACCCGTGGGTTCCTCCAAGAGCTGAAACATCTGGATGAATGATTGCCAGAAGCCCATTGTCTTCCAAATCCAATACTAGCCATTGTACTGGAGAATTCCCTACCATGTGTTAAGGAGAGTGTGGATTTTAATATATATGTGATGGGTTTTTTGGAGCAACTTGAGAGCTTCATGTGGGAACAAGGTTTGAGAAGGATGCCAAGCACTTGGAATGCAGGAGAAACAGAGATGAGAGAAAAGCCAAGGCCCTGTTTTGCCCAACTTCTGTTTCTGGTACAGCCAATTATCCCTTTTGCACTTCTCGTTTTTCATCACTTTCTCGTTTCGCTGGAGGAGCGGAGGTGACCTGTGGTCCGATCCCAGGGCATGATGGGGTTGTTCATATACCCCAACCCCAGAGCACTGAGATCATTTAATTGGCAAGGTGGGGGCTGATTTTGACACAGATTCTGTGCAGTGCGTGCTGAGCAGAGGACGGGTTTGATGTGTTCGCATCACTGACATTGCACTGGCACGTTTTAAGCCTTCTGGAGTTCTCTCACCTCTGCAGGTCTCTTGCCCACAGAGTCTGCGCTGCCGCGTTAACGAAGCCAAGCTGCCCGCATGAGACAGAGCTCCCTCGGCAGAGGATGTTTCCCCTGTGATGAATTCTTTGTTCTTTCCACCCTCAGCCCTTATTCTGTTTCCTGGCAAGACAGGGAGCCTCACCCAGCAGATATAAGCACGTGTGGCACTTCTAAAGAGCCCCATCCCAAGAAGCTCAACTGGTTTAGCCATCGGGTAGGTTTAGAGGCACGGATGCGAACTTGTAACACCAGAGGTAGGACAAGTGCATTTTGCTGCCATCCCCGTGGGATGGACAGCTGTGTCCCCGGCGTGCGGTGTGCTGAGCTGTCCTCTGTCAGTCAGCCTGTCTCGCCAGGAGAATGGGAAGGGGAAAGGAGCCAGGCGCTCCTCCGGAGTCACCCTTCTCCAGCCTGCGCTCTTCCCGAGCCAAATGCTCGCCGGAGTTGGCAGACGGGAACCGTATCGCAAAGCCACGTAGGTTCGACAGGCGATGACAAAATGTCCATCCTTCTCTAAGTTTGCTGCGGGACATGAGCGATGCGGATGTTTCTGCTCTGCCCCTTCCGCCTCTGCCAAGGAAGTCTGGAAAAAGCGAATCGCGGTGGCAGGTCTGTGCTCACGGGATCCGTCAGGAAGAAACCCTGGCCCCTCAGAAGGGCAGCGTCCTCCTGCCTTTCCCTTCTCTACAGGAGACCGATGCCTCTAAGTCCCCAAGAATGTTTGCCTGCCTTGTCTGTCAGGTTTTGGATGTTGTCGTTCTTTCACAACAGGCAAGCTGTTCTCGCTAACGCACAACCTACCGTTGCTATTGATCAACTGTCAGTGGCAAAGCCCGTAGGCAACAGCCTCCTCCTCCTCATGCTGCCTTCAGACCAAGCGCCAGTGCTTTTTGGCAGGGAGTACGGCAAGAAAAGCTTTTTATCTTTTTCAGATCTACCACTATGGATATGTATGACCCTTTCAGGACACAAGTATTAAATGTGTCACTTAGTGCCAATATAAATGGTCCTTGGGAAGTTCTTTGTTTTAATTAAGTGGATGCGTTTGGTCCTCGGAGAGCTCAGCATGTGCTAGGGTGAATAAATGTTTTAATAATTCAACTTTGACTCTCCTAATCTTATAGCTGCAACCCACAGAAAAGCTTTCTTTTCCTTGACACTGAATACCAAATGAAGAATGCTCCATTTTAATTCTGTTTTTTTTCCTTTCTCTCCTTGGATCCAAGTTCTCAGCCACCCTCTGAGACCGCAGGGGAGCCCCACCGCCGGACCCACGCGCGCAGCAGCCCTGTGCCGACCCCACGGGACGCGGCCGTCAGCCTCCTCCTCCTCGGCTCTCCCTCCACGGGCTGCCCGAGGGAGCCGTGCCACCTCCGAGCACATCGCAGAGCGACGGCTGCGTCTCTTCCAGCCTCCGGCTGCTTCACTGACCCTCGCCTCTCCCCCGCAGACGGCTCCTCCTGTCAGTAATTCAAGCCACTTTCCAGCACTTCGGTTTTGCATTGCGCTTAAAAATCTCTGTTCCTTTTTAAAACTCAGAAGGCAGCTAAGGAGGTGAAAGCAGGCCCCTGAAAACAGTCTAAAAGTTGTGCATTGCCAGAAGAACTCGTCTCTCGTGACAGAGACTCTGCTTGGCGTGCATTTAATCTGAACATACCCATCAGGCAAGGAAAGGTATCAGTCAGTCGTTTTTCCAGCTCAAGGTACAATCTACAACTATTCCTGATGGCCCCGAGATGTGCATTGGATTTAGCACCACAATTTCGTGATGCTGGTGTTATTCTCTAAGGTTGTACGGTTGCGATCTAAAATAGCCTGTCCACAAAAAAGGTGTTTTCTGAGGAAATATGGAACACATGCCCCACTCCTCCATGCCATGTCCACCCACTGTCGTGGTTTAACCCCANCATATACAAGAAACCACAACAGGGATGTCTGCGTGTGCTAAACCTGGGATGCTTTTAAGGACAGCAGGAGGAGGCAAAATCTGACGCTGTGAACAAAGGCTGGGCGCTGCTTCCTTACGTGAGAGCGTCACTGGTCTGCGAGGGGAAGGAGGATGGCACAACAGCAGTTCATCGGACTAGAAATTGTCCCCTACAGCATGTGCCCGGGGCTGTTTGCAGCTCAGTGAGACTGTATCAGCCCAGCACCTATTACTGTCCTCATAACGAACCCAAGCCCGTGCGCGGGCCATCGGGGGGAGGCCCCTCATTTGCTTCATGACAGGAGGGTGGCCGTGCTGGTCTGCGCGCCCTCCACCTGCAACGGGTGCAAACGGGGTTAATTTTGGCTGCAAACTTAGGTAACTTTTACTTTAATTGCCTGCATTTGACATCTGTGAGGCTAAGGCACTAACAGCTGCAATGGAAGTGCTGAGGAACAAGTCCGTAAATAATTCCTGTTTTCTCCCCAGCTTATATCATTTACCTCATTACGGTACCGCCCGCAGCCTCCAGCTGCTCTTTGCTTACGCAGAGTTAACAGATTTCACGTGCCTCCGTGCCACGTCCCTCTCTTAGCCAAACTAACCCTCCACGTGGGCCGAATAACTCCTCTCCGTGGCCACTGCTGGTGGGTTAGCGTGAAGAGAGCTGCGTGCCGAAAATGTAAGATGTTCAAAGAGCAACCCCCGGCCACGGTGCTTGGCCGCGACGCAGCACACGCCACGGCACGAGCGGCAACGCGGAAACAACCGCTGCTCTCGGAGAGCAAACGCTGACAATGCCGCCCGTGCAGGGGGGCTGGATTGCAACGGAGCTGCGCCTGGAGCAACCCCGGAGCGGGGACGTGCAAACAGCCCCCGCGCTCCGCTCTCTGTCAGGGTTTGGGCGAAGCAGGGCAGGGTGATGCTTCGTCACCCTGCGCCCTCCTCTGGAATCCAGGTCTTGGGATTAGGGGCATAAAATGTGTTGCTTTTTTAGATCCCCGCTATTGCTCGTGGTCTTCGCCTGGTGCTGCGAAGGGCTGCAGGACGCCACGGGATGCCCGAAGGGGCAGCTCCTGCCTGGTGGAAACGGCCGTGGCTCCCTCGAGGTGAACCCTGAAGCCCTTCAAGGGGTTCACGCTGGCTGAGGAGATGCCCTCTGCCATCTCCGGAAGGTGTTATGGACCACTTTCTGAATGAGAAGTAAGAATTCAGAACTAATTCAGGATCCCGTTCTGGGTCATCGTGGAAGCACGCGGTATTTGGAAACCTGGAAAGCGCGAAGGAGAAAATACCTTCATCGCTCAGGGTTTCCTGATGTGACATTGAAGGCTCCGTGCTTGTAGCTCTCATGTCATGATGTTCACTTGGCTTGCGTGGAAGACATTTAGCTAATCGGTATAATTTAATACATTTGCATCTGTAAATATAGCCGCACAACTCTTGCAACGCACTTTCGCTACGAAGCCCGCTGTTACCAACCCTCTGTCCATTTACAACTGTGGTTTCTGGAGTCTGCTAACTACAAGGATTTCAATTTGCACTTTAAGAAAATGTAAATTTTTTTCTGTGGTGCTCCTTCAGGTTGTGAAGCAAAGTTTGAAAGTATGTCTTGGCTGCACTGTGAAAAAGCACAGCGCCAACAAGTATACCTGGTGATTTTTAAGCTAAGCTCATGGCTTTGTGAGATTTATGTGCAATTTTGAATGTGAGGGGCTATGAATAACAATTGTGGTCTTGAGGCAATGACGTGTAAACATGTAAACAATGTGAGATTTCCCCACTGTGTTGAAATGAGACTCCTTCATGTCTTTTGTGAAATTTCGACACAGCTCAAAGAAACGATTTCTGAGCAGCATGTGGGCTGCAATATTGGGAACAGGTTCTTCCAGTGTTAACGAGCGAGCATCCTGCCTCAGAAATTACATCCAAGCATTTTCAGAGCAGAGGAGCTTATAAATATATTCTTATACGTGAGATTGGGCACTGGAGGATGCATCTGTTTTTCAGCAGAGAGAATCTGAACGATGTAGTTGGAAGAGAAGAGTTAGAGTTCAAAAACAAAGTCTCACTATGAAGTATCCTACAAAACAAGAAAGCCAGACCGAGATTCAGAGATATTTGGGGTGAGAGGCATGCAAACCACCCCCAGATACTGGTGACTTCAATGTAATGGCATGAATATGGGTCCCTCGCAAAACTCATGAGTATCCTTCATGTTTCAGACAGTTTTTGCCCCCGTAAAGACTACCTGAGATGCAGGCTCTGAGTCAAATTCGTCTAGAGCAATTAGCCGAATTTCCACTTGCTATTTGCTATCCTTTACTCAGGCATTTTGGGCCAAATGTTTTAAAATATTTTTAATGTCCTGTCTTGAAATTGTCAATATGCAATTCTTCATCAGTGCTCCTGATGTTCTTGCGTACCAAAATGCAGATGTGCAATTGCAGGTGGAGTTCATCTCCTTTAGCACATAAAGGCCAGGATCTTTGTAGAAATGTCCATAAAAACACAGTTGTTACAAGGCACAGGATAGTTTTTACTGACTCCTTCTCCTGCTCACTATTCTGTTGTAATAAATTTCTTAATGGTTTGTTGAGTTAGTGGAGAGAATCCAAAATAATGACATTAGCCATTTCCTTGGAGTAATGTTTTGCTCCAAGGAAACTGATGTCCAGGGAACTTTTCCTCCCAATATCTGAATGATAGTTTTTAAGGGTCAGCTTTGCCAGCTTTTGCTAACCTTGCTGCTTGCACTCCTCAAATGCCAAGAATGTCACAGCCACAAAAACTTCAATCTTTTGTGGCTCTTCAGCTCTCAGGCTTTGGTAGAAGACGTGACTCTGTGATCACCTTTAATCACTTGCCTTTTGAGTTTTGCTCCCAGCTTTCCAGCTTCTCCCTGGCAGCATAAAGCCAAGAAGAGAAAGGGGGACTCCCGAAGTGACACTGCGGGGCTCACGCCGCACCTCTACCGCACCTCCTCTTCCAAGCAGTTCATGTGGCTCAGCCAAGGCAGAACTGGAAAGGGGTTGATGTAAATCCCTGAGACGATGCTTCTCTTTCCCTCGCTGAGTAAGTTGATGTTTCAGGCATCCCACCCAACCTTGGCTGTTGCTTTTTAGCATCTCACTACGCAGCAGACCTGCTCCAGTGAGAGGGCCCTGCTGACATCCAGGTCCTGCATTGGGGGTCGGTCTCTTCTCCCAAGTAACAAGTGATAGAACGAGAGGAAACGGCCTCAAGTTGCACCAAGGGAGGTTTAGGTTGGACATTAGGAGAAATTTCTTTCCTGACAGAGCAGCCAGGCCTTGGCACAGGCTGCCCAGGGCAGTGGTGGAGTCCCCATCCCTGGAGGGATTTAAAAGACGTGTAGATGAGGCGCTTGGGGACATGGTTTAGTGGGCATGGGGGGGGTGGGTTGACGGTTGGACTCGATGACCTTAGAGGTCTTTTCCAACCTTAGTGATTCTGTGATTCTATGATTCTATGATTCATTCAGTTGGGCCACGTCTCACCTGATGGTTTCCTCCTGCGGCATCGCCTCCGCCGGGCGCAGGCACCTAAGAGTAGGTCAGGTGGCTTGTGCCCATCCCAGTGCCTTTCCCCGTGCCTGTAAAAACTTCAGCCCTCTCCCGTGTATTCCTCTTCATTCTCCTCTGTCTCGGTTAGTCTTGCTCCCCTTTTCACATGCACGCTCTTTCCATGCAGATATTACGATTGCGCAGGCTGTAACGCACAGGGAAAACTTCTTTTCCCTCCTCCACAAATATCTAAACTTATCCCTAACTATCTAGCTAATCTGTCTCTCAGATCCAAATGTCCCCAACATTTGGGGGTGTTTGGGTTTGGGATTCTGATTCAGGCTTATCTAGAGAAAACATTGAAAGGTCACTGCATTTTCCTTCACCCAGCAAGCGAAGCTGAAAGCCGTTCAGCGCTACTGTATGAATGTGTTGCCTGAAACCAATATCTACCTGCAAACACAGTGTGACTAATTTGGGTCTGAAAAAGTTTTATGTAAGTATTGTTTTACTTTTAAGGTTCTCTTTACTTTTCATCACTTCTTTAAATCCCACCGTAGGCGAGCTTTCCAACAAGATGATGTCTTGGCATTTTCACTCAATGATGTTAACTTCCTAATGGCAGCGGGGGAATAAACCGGTTGATTAAACTGTCCAATCCATTGCCCTCCTGCCTGCATTATGTGCGTTATTCCCCACCGTACATATTCATCATTACACTCTATGATCATTAACACAGTGGGTGCTGTTAGACAATGAAAGCCAGCAGCGTGCTAATAAAAGGTTTAATGAATAACATGATACCCTTACCAATAGCCACAGAAAAGTGGTTTTAGGGGAAGACGAACTGTGTGTTGGGGCACATCGTATATGAAATAGGGTTGTCTGCGCTCAAATAAGCAAATACTCCTTTATCGCAGGGCTGGTGCGGCCACAGAGAAAACTGAGTTTGAGGGAAATATCCCCACGGATCAGAGAGGTGGGCAGAGCAGACATTGCCTCCCAGCAACTGGCTTTCTACACTATACAGCTTAACAGCTCAGCAGGACATTAATGCCAAGAAATTTAACGTGAATTTGTCCGGTTTCAGCACTGCCAGGTTGCTGCTGAGCCACAGCGTCACTCTTTGCTCCCTAAATTTGCCATTCCAATCTTACCCGCTGCTCTCTGCTTTGTGAAAGAGGACACAGAAAGCTGCACTGCTCCCCAAGGAGAGGGTCAGCCGCTGCCCAGTTAGGGCTTCTCCTTCCCAGCTGACACCCTTTCCCGATGCTCTTGTACTTGCCAGGCTGGGAAATCTCTTTAGCATCCGCTGGACAGTCTGGCTCTGGCACAGCTGGATTTGCAAAACACACGGTGCCGTTCTTCCAGCACAGACTCACTGCGTGAGCAAGACACACTTGAACCGAGGAAGGCGAAGACCGACTTCTGGTGGGATGGAGGTTAATTCATGCCCGAAAGAGTCTCGCAGGGAGTGAGAAGCAGTTGACCAGCCGTGGGCAGGGCAGGGCAGAGGGGTCTGGGCGCTGGCGGGGGTCTCCGCACCCAAGTGACTTGGCAGCGCCTTGTGACATCCCTCTGGCAAGAACCGAGGGGCCGAGGGAGGGCAGGGGAACATCAGTCACTTCTGGCTGGGCAGCCGGCTCCTGGCTCTTCTCCTGCATGTTTTTTCGCAGGTTTTGAATGGGCTGAGTGAAGTCTCTTTCATTATGTCTCCTGCAAGATCACTGCGCCAGCTGGATGGGTTGGGGGAAGGCTTGGGGAAGGGTGGCTGGACAGTGCCCAGAGGAGAAGTGCCAGCAGGTCCTTCACGAGAGGAAACGGCCTCACGTTGTGCCAGGGGAGGGTTAGATTGGACATTAGGAAAAAATTCTTACCTGAAAGAGTGGTCAGGCCTTGGCACAGGCGGCCCAGGGCAGTAGTGGAGTCCCCATCCCTGGAGGGATTTAAAAGACGTGTAGATGAGGCGCTGGGGGACATGGTTTAGTGGGCATGGGGGGGTTGGGTTGACGGCTGGACTCGATGATCTTAGAGGTCTTTTCCAACCTTAGTGATTCTATGATTCTATGATTCTATGGTTCTATGAAAGGGACTGCTGACATCCAGTCTGAACTCCTCCTTTAGTTTCACCTATTTATTTATGTTTGCTTTGAATTTGCTAGTTAAGTCCCTTTATCTACGTTATTTGTAGGCTTTATGTATTTCAAGACTGTTCCTTTGTTCCCAGGCTGTACTTGTCTCTTGATATAACTAATATAATACGTTTTGAACTCTTCATTCTTCCTCATAAATCAGACTTTGGACCTTGATGAATCCGTTTGCTGCGCTGATCTGAATTCTCTCCCGTTTATCAGATCTCCTTCATCTGATACAGAAATGAACAGGCTAATCCATGTGTGACTGTGAAAAGATTGTATCTATATATTCCAGCCTCATTATATGTTGCTCTGGCTTTTTCACCTTGCTATCCTGTATTGCAAATACAGTCCCCTAAGATTCTTTCCATGTCATGTCTTTGCAGGTTTGTCTGATTGTGTGTGGCTCAGATTGTACTTTCCCCTTGTGAATTAGAATAGCTTTTCATTTTGATTGGGTTTTATTCCATAAATGGTACCTCGTTTTCTCACTTTCTCCCTGTATTTTTTTTATCAGAGTTCTTTCCTATTTTTTTTCATGTCTCTTTTGTATTAAATTTCCCTCAATTTAATATATCTGGGACTTTCATGAATATGTTCCTTATCCTTCACTTTAGATAATCAGTAAAAGCATAAAAGAACAGATGCATGTTATTTAACAAACGTCTCTGCTAGTGTCCCTGCTGACCTATATAAATTAAATTCAACCATTTGTTTATAATGTTTAATTTTATTTTTAAAAGACGTGATCATCTCTTAACCCTAGTAAATGATGCTGAGATGAAGATTCAATGGACACTTTCACAAAATATTCTACAAATAACTCCAAATATAACAGTAGGAGGAGGTCATATGAGATGACCATTGCAGTCTCTTTTGTCTTCAGAGACTGTATTACATATGTTGTTTTCCCAGAGCTGTTTGTTTTGTAATTTTGCTGTTATCTATTAACCTTGACAAAAAAGGGTGCTCAGAAAGACATGACATTTCCGAGCTTTGCATTATTGACTTTTTTTTTTTTTTTAAATTAAATTCTGTGATTCTGAAAAGACATTACCTTTCAAAGGAAAAAAATAGATTGTCTCCCTTCTGTGACAAAACTACACCAGACTACTGGAAACTAGAAATTACTTTGTCTGAAGCCTTTTCATGATTATTTGTTTTTCCAGTGAAATTAGTTAAAAATCTGGCCCAATTCTCACTGCGTATGGAAATCACCCTCATGAAAGGTAAAATCCTGGTTTTTACAGCATAAATCAGGGTCCTGTTTTTTGAAGCATAATTCAGTTCTTCCAGTAACTTCTTGGGAGATGATTGGTTCCCTCTATATTTTTCCCTGTTTCAAACCTTATGTACAAGAATAAAAAACAATTTGGAATGTACGGTGAGCATACGGTCCCAGAACTGCAAAGAAGGGTCATTAAATGCAAGTGCTTCAAGAGGAACAAATTATCCTTGTTTCCCCATTTACCTTTGTGTTTTCCTAACTGCTGGATAAGAAGTTACTCTTTACATCGCTCTTAATTTCTCTCCTCGTTGCTCTTCTGGCACTCCCTGCTCGTGCCATCCCAGCCTTCACGCCACCAGAGATGCTCTCCAAGGCTTTCAAGACCTGCCTGCCTGCACGGAGAGGGGCAGTTCCTCTGCCATAAACTGGCCAGAGCAAGAAATCGGACCTCTTCTGAAAATCCTGTATGGCTTTTACTCATCTTTAGCCTTCTAGAAAGCCTTGCACCATGCCAAATTTGTAACGTTTGTACCAGTGATATAGAGCTTATTGGCCAATACTACCAGAGTCCAGCTGGGTTTCACTGACTCTCACTGTTTAGTGGGAGGAGAAGAACACTCTCGGATCCTTAAGGCATCCCCTCCCCGATACTGAAGGACTTCTGCAAAATCTCTAGGTCTTTGCAAATCAGTTCCTTACCAATATTTCTTTTAATAAAGCTTTTCTCCCTGCTCACTTAGAAACAGCCTAAAATAGCCCACACATTTCACATTACCATAGTTTGCTTGTTTATAGATCACACCTGCATTTTGTGTAGGCACCGTACATATATGACCCCTTTCCTTTGCCTGCTTTTCGTTGTGATGGACGATTTTTCTATGCAGCTATTCAGCATCTCAGCCTTTCCCCATTCATCACTAATTGCAGATCCTTCATACTTTGTAAATGGCATTGCAGAACTGCTCACACAAACACTGTAAAAAAGATGGTTTAAGGTACGTGAAGGTCTCAACTGAGTAACCCCTGCCTGTACAGAGAGTTGTACCGACGGTAGCTTTGTAGGCCCTAAACCAGCATCAAATATTTCTAAAGCAGACCTGATTTGTTTCTGCAAAATCAAACTCATAGCAAAAACACAGTGTCAGAAGTGCCTTGAATTAATCTAAAATAAATAATGATACTGAAAAATGTTATAGTGGCACATGACTGGCAGTTTACAACTATCGTGGTCCACAGGCAGTGAGTGGCTGGCTGTGTACATATAGTTGTTCGAGCCTGTAATTACACAGACTAAATGGATTGGTCTGACAAAAAAAAAAAAACAACTGTTCTCACTCAATTCAGTGAATATTTCCTGCTGAAGAGAGATTAATGAGTGATAATGCATAATTTTGCTAGTGAAATTGAACTTGGTGCTCGTTTCTCCCTGGTAATAAGCAAAGCCAGTCAATCCCAAATGTTGAGCTGGTGAGCAACGGTTTCTTTTAGGAACCGATGATGTCATATGCCCGTACATATGCCAGCATTTTCTTAATCTCTATTAATCATAAGAGACCAATGACAGTTAACTGAGTTTTGTTGTTCAGTAAGCTCCACATCCAGTAATTTCAGATGGTTTCAAGCAGACTTTACACAAGATGGTAAGACAAAACAACAAAAACTCAAGACTACTCCATCAATTAAATCTAATGATTATACTGCACTAGTGCAAAAATGTAAAAGAAAGCTTCATCTTATCCTTGAAAATTGTTTTTAAATTATGTGAGTTATATTTTATAACACAGAACCCTTAAAATGATTTCCACATTGTAACTAGAAAAAAATATGCACTATAAAATCATAAGCACCTATAAGACATTTTCCTAAGAAGAGTTTCTGAGGTTTATTGACACTGTCTTCTATTTCCTTTGCCTTAAAACAGAAGCAAAATTTTAATTGCACTGAAGAAGGAAGATCAGAGAAGAGTGTTGTTGTTCCCACTAGACTGAAAAAACACCGCCCTGTATTTGACCTTGACCAAAGCACTTCAGCGTGCAGTACATACGGGACTGCAAACAGTTCGGTCTGTGCTCTGCTTCTTCGCAGCCTCGGAGCTTTGAGTCCATCCCAAGGGCTCTGGTGATGCCCCCGAGGAGGCTGACACCCCCTTCGGGGTACCCAAAGCTGACCACAGCCTTGCCGTGCCTCCGCTCTGGCTGGACCAACTCTTGTTTAAGGGCTGCCTGAGCTTCTGGCTGCAACCCTAGTCTTGTCCTGATGTGCCGATGCTTTGCTCCACGTGTTTCTGCGCCGGTGCTGGTGCTGCGCTGGCTCCTGGCTGAGCCCTCGCCTGCTCTGGCTGACAGAGGAGCCTTGCCCTCAGCTCCCAGTTCCCACTCGCCTTCCTGTAAGCCCGCCGCGGCTCTCCAAATCCTCACCCCAGTCCCCTCTCCGCTCTCTGCTCTGGTGGAAGGAACCTCTTTGAAGCCCACGCCAAGGTCTCTGCCTGCGGTGAGACAAGGGAATATCAGTGGCAATTTTAGTAGTTGAACTTTAATAGTAGTTAAGGATTGAAACAGTAGGTAAAAGTTTGAGACCTCGTTAACTATTGTGTATAAATTAGCTGTGGCTTCTCACAAGGCAGCACAACTACTGTGTAAATCAATTGGCGCCTTACAAGGACGGTACCTGATAAGAAGTAAGAACTTCTCCTAAGAAACCAGCTAAGACCGACCCTGTTGTTTGAGCAAGAGCCAAGGAACAACTGACCCTGCGCAAGAACAAAAGGTTACTAGCGGTGACGAAGAGGAACCACCAGCCTTCATCCCCACGACCCCCGACGACCACCACCAGGAGGCAATGCGCAAGCGCGGATGGGAGGAGTTCATGGAAATGACTTCTTGGAACTCATTTTAATACAAAGCGGGGACAGGTCATGCATATGTATAGGCGTATCATGCATATGCAACAATTAGCTGCATAAATTCGTGATGAGTGCCGTGTTTGAGGCGCACATGATTTTGGTGGGACTACCCCCTGTGCCGCTCAGCGCTGAATAAACATACCTACTTTACAATCTTACAGATTGTGGAGTCCGTTTTCCGCAAGTCAGCGGCTCCATGAACAGCCCAAGCCTGCTCCCCGGCACACCATACCCCTGGATGGCTAAAACATTGCTCGGGAAACAAAGCGACACTGTAAGTTGAAGCACTGCCTGGAAAACCAGCCACGCTGCCCACAGACCTGCCTAAACCTGGGCTGAGCTTCACTCCCAGCTCCGCACAGCTTAATGACTGATTGGATTGGAAATCTGTACCCATCTGCCTCCCAGGTGCCATCTCACCCATCCAGAGGCTGTCTTGAGAACGCAAATGCTCTCCTTCACACACCGTTTTTTTATTGCTCACATGCTCTCCTTTTCGAAAATAATAAAATATTTAAGCTAGAAGAAAGAAAAGGAATGGAAACGCATTCGCCAAAGCTCCAGGGGCTGGCACGCTTCATCTTGTACGTTGGCGGATGACATTTCTCTGCAGTAGCTCTCTGGTAGCACGCAGCAGCCTCATCTTTTCTCCTTCAAATGTGAAATCCTCTTCTGGAATGCAGAGTGCAACTACTGGCTAATATTCACTTGGAATGGCGTTTTCTGACAGAGCTGGCTGCCAGGGTCTGCAAACGCCGAGTCAGAAACACACGCAGGGCCCCGGCATGTGCTTTAAAACACAGTGCACGCGCAAGAGCTCCGCTGACCTGGAGGCAGGGAGAGGAGAGTAACCATCGCAGAAAGCGAGACGTTTTAAATGCGGTGGGTAACTCTGCATTGCTCTGCGTCCCTCCGCACCCAGACGTGGCTGGCAGGTCTGTCACTGCCCGGCCGATGAGCCGCCGCCGCCTCCCTGGGCTCCTCCTTAACTCTTTAAGAGCAGCAGCGAGCAGCTTTGGAAGTTAAGGGTCAATTTGCTGTTATCAGTTGCCTTGGCGGTCTGATAATTGCGATGGTGAAAACTGAACCAGGGAATCCAGGAGGGTTTCTGAAACAGGCAGGCAAATCGGCTTTCGGCAGGTCAGTTGCTCCTGTTGTAGACCACCTTCGTTGTTCACAGAAGAGCTCTGCAACCGAGCAGCGACCTAATTATTAAAGGCTGCTCTCGAAGGCCCCGTCTCCTGTTTGCTATTTAACGTCTTCTTGGTGAATTCTGCTTTACAGGCATTTTCTTTCCATTTTCTGGAATCGCTACTCTGGCTTTGTGCTTATGCCAACAGCCTTCGGGGTCTGTCTATACTGAGCCCGGGAATCTTTCTTTCCCCTCTCCCCAGGCCAACCGTGTTCAAACTCAGTGCTTGTGGAGAGGTGCTAATGCGTTTCCCCCGGCCTCTTCAGACATGATTTAAGAGCTGGCAGTTAAAAGCATAATGTAGAAAAATGCATTTGCAAAAGGATACTTTTTTCTCCCACTTACTTTTTTTAAGCAGAACTAATTTTCTCTGAGAAACTGAGCCAGAATTCATTTTCCTTTGTGCATACTCGGTTATAGCCGAGTTACAATTTAATTGCAGATGTTTTATCTTTTTTTTTCAGTTCACCCCTGTTTAAAGGTCTGTGATGGCTCTTCCTCAGGCTTTGCCTGGGTCACCTAATGTCGTCTCCACCATGGATCAGTAACGTGAGCAATGTGTGATGCATAAGAAAATTGCAGGTGGTTTAGGTTCCATCTGAAAGACGGTGCCTTCCATTTTAGAAATTTCCTGATTTTTCACTGGCAGTCCAAGATTTTCTGTAATATCCAGCTCTTTGGACATTTTGATCTTTCTTTTGATTAACTCTTTCAGACCGTACATTTTTCTGTCTGTAACTATAGTTTCCTGTTTAACGAATATCTTTGTATTCAGTCTTCTGCAGAAGAATGCTATTTTATGGTCAAGTTTCCTATTTTCAGAGATGAAGTAACCCATTCGCTCTTACTCCACCGAAAGCTTGGCACTTACTTAACTCCTTTCGTTCATTCTGCACCTTTGAATGTGCCACCACTATTTTTCCTCGCGATGAAGCTCCTCTTCTCTCGCACTCTCCCAGCCGCTGTTGCCCCTACCTCTCTGCAGCTTCCTGATACATCCTGCAACACAAATGGCCACTTAATGGCATTGGTTTTGGAGATTTTTATTATTTCCGTACCTGCCTTTAGCCTCTGGACACAGACCACTGATTCCTTTCATACCCAGCCATTTGAGTCAATGTGTTGGTGACTCAATCCAATGGATTGGATATAGCTTAGGCTATGCTGGAGCCTGACCCAGTGCCTGTTAGAGCACAAGCATCTTGTGTCGCCACAAGCAAATCACTTATGATGAAGAAATTAAGACACCGATATGTTTAGATGTCTAAATGCCGGCATGAAATCCATCAGCTTCAATCCTTGACTCAAGCTCTTTGTGCAAGGAGCAGGTCTGAAGATAACTTCCAGGGTCTGTGGTGAAAAGTTAAGCTGCAAATGTTGTTCTAACACTTTCCCTGAGACTAGTTTGATCCAGGTTCTTGAATATGTTCGGCCTGGAATAGAATAGGTTGAACTTGCATATTAAACACTTTCTAACGTGAAGCGGAACAGTTTGGAGGAAGTGCCATCTGCGCAGCCTAGCCTGAGAAGTGAAGGAGAAGTATCTTCTTGCAGTCCCCGTTTCTGTAAACTTGTTAATCAGCCTTGCCTGATTCTACGTGAATCTCCCAAGGTGACCCCATCGCGCTTCCACTGTCCCTTTCAAGGTGGCTACATGCCACATATGCAATATTTCTTATTTGGTAGCTAAGGATCCATAATTCATATGCAAGAAAGAGCTACGACAAAGTATTTTGTCGTAGTATAAAAATAATTTTCTTGTATGCTGTAATAAACTGCATGGGTTTGTATCATGAATATTGCAGTGCCAGGGAGGGCGCCTTATGTATAAGCTTTTTACACAGGTGTCTTTTGTTTGATAATTGTTGAAAGGATGTTTTTCTGGAGAAAAAACATTTGGTTTGTTTGGTTTTGTCAGTAATTTACTGAGTTAATTTGCTTCCTGCATATGAACATGTCCATGCTGCTGGGCAATTGCTATATTATTATAAATTGAATGAAGTAGTAGGATGAAAAAAGCATTTGGATGGATGTTGCTTATATGTGCAGAGCATATAACAATCTTGAGGTTTATTATGCTGCATTTTTTCACTTGATATCCAAGCTGAACGGTTTCTTTTTCCCACTGACAAGCTAATTGCTAGATGCTGTAGTGGTGCAAGAGCCTGTCCAGTGATGGGGCTGTGGCACGCGATGTGCCTTCGATTCATCAAAGTGGTTTCTCTCTAGAGTTTCGGGTCAGGGAGCAGATTAACAACTGGCAGACTGACGGTGGCACAAATTCCCAGTCAGACAACCGGGACCCTCCCCCAGCTACGGGAGATCTTCTTTTCCCCCACAATAGTGTCCCAGGTGGAATTACCTGTAAATTAACTGGGAGGGGTGGGGAAGGGGTAAGAGCTGGTCACATGGAATTAATTTGGCAGTTGAAAGTTTTACAGAGTGCAGAGAAATAGGAAGGTTTGAGCAGCACAATGAGAAACACACACAGAATTGATATAATTCCTTGGTGCAAGCTCAGAAAAACCTGTTGACTTCAATGGGTTTATAGCAGAGCATGACATTTTTCTCAAAAATAGAAAATTAAACGAGGCATAGCATCTTTGGTAATATCATAAATGAAAAAAAAAAA
>VZTQ01001820.1:216920-310319 GCA_013400755.1 Pelecanoides urinatrix
GACCCCCCTCGCTCCAACCTCCCTTCAGGCAGTTGCAGAGCGCGATGAGGTCTCCCCTCAGCCTCCTCTTCTCCAGGCTGAACACCCCCAGTTCCCTCAGCCGCTCCCCATCAGACTTGTGCTCCAGGCCCTTCCCCAGCTCCGTTGCCCTTCTCTGGACACGCTCCAGCCCCTCCATGTCCTTCTTGTCGTGAGGGGCCCAAAACTGAACCCAGGATTCGAGGTGCGGCCTCCCCAGTGCCCAGTCCAGGGGCACGATCCCCTCCCTGCTCCTGCTGGCCACACCAGTGCTGATACAGGCCAGGATGCCGTTGGCCTTCTTGGCCACCTGGGCACGCTGCCGGCTCGTGTTCAGCCGCTGTCGACCAGCCCCCCCAGGTCCTTCTCCTCTGGGCACTTTCCAGCCGCTCTGCCCCAAGCCTGGAGCGGTGCCTGGGGTTGTTGTGGCTGGTTGTTTCACCTGTAACGTGGGAATGAAGCCTGCTTAGACTGCCTAGTCAGCATCTTTGTCGGGACATCCTTCTCTGGACTCTCCTAGGAGTAGAGAACCTGTCATTAGAAGAAAACTTTGTAGAATAACGTTTCTAACTTCTGAAGCTACTCATGCTCAATTTTCATGTAGCTTTTGGCGATGTACTGCATGGTCTTAATTCCTGTTTGGGCTTTAAAGGGTGTTTTGCAATGTGTGTTGTAAGGAAGCAATAGAACTATTGAACTAAAACAGGGAAATAGGATTTAACAGCAAATTACTCATCAGAAAGATGAGTCTTACATGTCTGCTGATTCACTCAAGGAGCTATTAATTGAAAGCAAAAGTGCAAAGGTTGTTGGTGACTTTTAATCTGTCACGTTGGTTTTACTGAAGACAGATAGCTACGGGAAGGAGAGAGGTCCTGCTATAGGATGACCTTCTTCAGCCAAGCAAATTCCCTGTTTTCACACTGTACCCAGAGCTGTCTCAGCTGGAACTCATCTGACTGTTTCAGGCATGCTCTTGGGCTCTAAATGAGCTGCCACTTTCCCATTAAAAAAAAAAAACAAACCTGGCAAGATCTTTGTGAAGACTTCAGCAAAGATGCCTTCTCAGTGTGCGCCATAGAGACCAAAAAGGCTTATGGGATGCGCATTTCTAAAAAAAGGGCTCAAAAAACAATATGAAAAGGGTTGCTGGCTTCTGCTTAAATTAACATAACCGCATCTCCAAAGCATCTGAAAGAGGGCAATGGAAAATGAGTGAAACCTTTTGCCTGCAGCGATTTACTGCAAGAATGCCCCAGCACGAAGCGCAGCTTGATCGGGCTGCTGTGAATGCTGTTGGTCAGGTTATAACCTGTACAAGTGAGTCAATTTTGCAATCTCCAGCAGTTTCATCTCCGTCATGACCATTATATGACAACAAGCACTTCACAAAGCAGCAGCCTCATCTTCTAGCTCAGGTTAATTACTGGCCGAGGAGGGGCAGCCTGCCAGCTCCCAAGCAGCCTGGCACCTACTTTTTCCAGAGCTCCCGTCCTCTGAAACTGGCTGCACTTCAGCAGATGAGCCAAAGACGGCTGCTGCTCCTTGACAAACTGCCTCCCAGCCTCTCCTTGCTCACCCGTCCTTCTGCTCTGCGACAGTTCCCCCACCGTGGAAGTGGAGAAGGTTCCTTCACACCAACCCCAGGCACCGCTCCAGGCTTGGGGCAGAGCGGCTGGAAAGTGCCCAGAGGAGAAGGACCTGGGGGGGCTGGTTGACAGCGGCTGAACACGAGCCGGCAGCGTGCCCAGGTGGCCAAGAAGGCCAACGNGACAAGGGAGAAGGAGCCGAAGGCAAGCGGCTCTTTTGTGACACCTCCCGCTGACGCAGCCCCCGCCGGCGCTTCTGATCCATCACCTCAGTCCTGCAAATTCTGAAAATCCTTTTTTCTCTTTTTTTTTTGCCAAAAATACCACTGGCAACTCTGGGCATTCATTACGTGGTAAAGCAATCACTTGACTTTCCCGACAATTTTTTGTTTGTTTGTTTTCAGCAGCTCCACTGCTATTAAGCAGTAAATGTGATAAGCGGTGTGGATAGGACATCAGTCTTGTTCTCATCAAGACTAAACACTGTGAGAAAAGCCCCAGTTATCACACTAATCTGCTTAAATAATTCTGCAGGTACCATCACTGAAATTACTCATGTTCTTCACTGCAGTGGCTTTGTTCTGCTTCGTGCTATAGCTCAGCCACTGGCATTTGCAAAAAAAATAATTTAAACATCATTCAACTTAACAACTGATGTAACATACGGCAGACCTTCCTTTAAGTCTTAGCAGCATCCCATTTTGTTTTTAAAGACACAATGCTAACTGCGAGCCATGCCGGAATTAATGGGGTAATCACATTCCCTCCCTCTCCTCCAAACCACCCTCCTCTGGATGTCAGCATCCGCACCGTCACCCGCAAATCCTAGCTCTCCCTTTTTTTTTTTTTAAAAATCCATAACTGACAGGGTTCACAGATGACACAATGTGCATCTTGCTGCCCTAACCTTCCCCTTCCGGCAGCCATTCCCACCTCTGTCATCTGCTATTTTCATGTGTAGGAACAGGCTAGTATCCACGCGAATAATTTACAAACAGCCCACTGGTTGTTCAAAAGCCACCTGAATCCCAAAAGGTGACTGTGCCTTGGGTGGATATTTGAGGTTTGTGCACAGCTACTTGGGACCTACCTGTGCCATCTGTTTTCCTCTCAATCTTAATTGCTATGTAAAGAGCAAAAGCACACTGGCCAAACCTCAGTCTTCTCTAATTTATGTTGCAAGCTGCTGGAACGGTAGGTCTGCTGTTTTCTTATGAAAACGATGCCACGCACACCAGCAACATGACATTAATCGCAACACCAGCAAATCATTCACCTGATTCTCTCCTGTTCGGTGGTAAGTGGATTCACGGCCAGAAGGTGATACAACCATGTCCATAGCTAACAAACCCAACACCGAAGTCAAGATTAGCACATCCTTTCCCAAACCCTGAGGTTTGTTTCAAAAGCTCTGCAGTAACTTCAGCTCGCGCAAAGAAGCTGAAAATGTTATTAGTAATACAAAGTCTTCAAAAAGATCCAGTCAAATTCATTAAGCCCACTGACCTCTTGCTTAGTGAACTCTGTGGGCTGCTCATTACATACAGGAGCCCCGCGTTTCCGATGCTATTTAATTCATTGTTTCTCACGGCAAACAGGCTGGGGGGAAGAAAAGCTTCAGGGTCACTTCTCAATGCAGTCTTTATAATGTGGTTTTCGTAACGGAGTGCTGTGCATGTTCTGAACAAAGTCTCTCTTACTTCTGCATCAAGTGCTGCGACGGTCTGAATGGTGCCATAGGCATCAAGACGAAGAGTGCTTTTCTGCATCCCTTTTTTGCCATCAAATGGAAAATACCAACCTCTCTGCTAACTCCGGGAGTTCCCCAGCCATCCTCTCGCAGGTCTGCAGGACACGGCTCACCCCAGACTCGCAGTGCCCCCAGGCTGGCATCAGACCCAGCCCTTCTCTGGAAGCCGTGCCCTGCCTGGGTACGTCCACGCTAGCACTGCCGTTCAGATTAGGACCGTGTGTTTGAAAATAGTTCCTCGATTCTCCCCATTTACTGTGCTTGGGTTCACACTGACCGAGCCGGGGGTCCTTCTGCAGGAGCTAAACTGAAAGACCTGCTTCGGCTACTGACGGGCACTGGGTACAGCTGCTCTGAAGGAAAAACTCCCGAAACACACGGAGTGCAGAGGTTGGGCCCTCAGCACCATTTTGCCCCTAACGTAGACATAGGCGTCATTCACTCTTTGCGCCCTGACCCATTTTGTACCCAAAGTGCTGCCATGTGCGCACAGCAAGCTGAATAATACATAAATTCTCCCAATCTGGATGCGCGTCTATAGATACTGTGAAGTTAGTGAGCGGGACAGTAAACTTACTGCACGCCAGCTTTTTCTGTAGACCATTCCTAGTGGTAGTTTACTCTTCCCTGAAAATGGCGTATCCTCCTTCAACGAGAATTTAAAAGCTATTTTACAGCACGTTAGGTTTCCATGCTCATAAGCCTCCAGACGACAGGAGTGCTGGATGATTAAATATTAATCTGAATCAACTTTCAGAGTGGTTTTGTTAAACTGTTTTAAATTTCTGTGTATTGACATTCAGAATTAAAGGGGATGTACTTCATTTTTTTTCCAAAATGAACAACAATTTACTGAGAAAACCTTAGTTCTGACTCAGAGAGTCAACACAGGAGCTTAGCTTGGATAATGATCCATTTTAAAAATCTGAAAACAGTCAATTTGGATTAATTTTTTTCTGAGAACCACAGTGTAGATAAACCCCACAGAGATCATCCTGATATTATTCTTCTCTCATTGTCCTTGATTTTCAGCCAAATGGCTTAGGAGAACCCTTCAGACCGCAAAGCCTGTTATGCAGCAAATATAATACTTTTAGGTGCAATGTTGAATTTACACAATGAATTGTATTTAAGAAGCATTAAGCCTTGAGGTTGAAATTTTGCCCAAAGCAGGACAGGATCAAGCTTAACGCTGTTGGATTCTTTTTCCATTTGTTTGGCTGCCTGACCATGTCTTTATTCAGTAGATATGGTTTCATCTCGGAGCCTTGGGTGCTTATGTTTGGTTTGAGAGATGAAACCTAATTTCCAAATTGCTTGCAGTTTATGCTCTGTATTTCTTCCCATTTATAGAATGTTTTCTGCCTTGATATTTTGAGTGGGCAAATCCCAACACTAACGAAATATCTTTTCAGCCTGAGCATGGCTGCTGGGATTTGTTATACCAACACGGAGGCGGACATATGTTGATTTTTTACATCCAAACCCTTTGCAGACAAGCAATTTCTGAACATGTGGTGTGGTCTACAACCAGGACAGCGTTTCTGCCTGGCTGGGAAGCACACTGCCAGCCCCCTGGGCTCGGCAGCTTGGTCAGATCTCTACACAGGGACGGTTTACAGCGTAAGTTTGCATCTGCTCTGGAAAAAGTAGTTGAAATCTAACTAGACATGTTGTTCTCACGAGGCTCCCGTTTTGATCAATGCTGTTAATATCTATACCTGGATGCCATTTTCAAATCGAAGAGGCAAGTAGCTAACAGTTTCTTGCTTGGCAGAATTACTCTCCCCTCCACCACCCCCATGACTCTGGAGATAAACACAACTAGAAGAAAATAAACATCTTTGTGCATAACAAGCTTAATGAGGTTTCAGGGTAGCTTTGCATATACTACCTTAAAATTGAGTTTAGCTTTAATTGGAAGGTGGCTTGTATGCTGTTTGTTACAACTGTGCTCTTGCAACTGGATACAAGAGATTATAGAGACCCGAATTCATCGCTGTGACTCTCAGCAAAGCTGCAGTAACATAACCTGATGTCTAATAAAAGAGGAAACACCGGAGCTGTAACTCACAGCAGTATTATTTCCACACAAAAAGGATACGGAGTGTTTATAAGCCATCACCACAGTAGCTCTCTGATGTCTTCTGTGACCTTCTTCATTTCCTTTGTTTATTTAACTCTTGTGATTTTCCAACCTGGGTTGTTTTCCCTGAAATAATTTGAAAAATTGGTTTTAATATAGAAAGTACATCCTGCTTGCAGCAGGTTATATAATTTCTATATATAGTTTGCAGAAAACTCTAAACTCTCCTTCTTCTTATACATAAGAACATAAATACACAAAAAATGTTGTATTTATGTATTATATACTCATGGCCACTGTTATAATAGACCATTAATATCTCACACATGCACATGACCACTTCACTCACAAACAACTTGAGGGGAAAACTACTGTATTTTCCCCACTGCTGTCATTGATACAATTATATTATCCTTCCCCACTGCATTGCTATCTGCAGTATAATTTCTTAGCTCCGAGAACTTTGTTTGCATCAGCTGCCCTGAATGGAATTGGTTGCAGTCACGTAAATAGAAGTTCAGCTTAATTATTTTCCTGTTTGAAAAATCACTCTCACCTGAAGCAAGCAATGCTTCATTTCCCTTTCTTGTTTTTCCCCCATCCTTTTCCCTCCCTACAGCTAGAAAAATAATTATCTCCGTGACAGGTACCAAAATTTCGCTATCTGCCTCTCTTTCCCTTCAAAAGCACACTCAGCAATACTTTGTGACAATCGATCAAAAATATTACAATAATAGTTTTCAACAGAGCCTTCACAGACACGTTCACTTACCCATCTCTGGGATTTGTCTGCTGGGAGAGCTGGGGAGTGGGAGTCAGGCTTCCAGGGGCTTCCTTTTATCCCCACCACTAATTCCGAGGAGCCAGTTTCTATTCCCATCTCCGCAGTCTACACACACCCCAGGTGCCCAAAATTCATGGTCACCATCACCTTCCCTCCCTTTTTGTGCTTCTTCTTCTTACATGGGTATAACGCATAAACCCCAGCTTCTGCCTGATGCCACTGTTTCTGGGCACGTCCTCTGCAAAGGCCTCCAATTCACCGCTCGGTCCCTTCCAGACAGATGGAGACAACTTTTTATAACCCAGTTTGCAGCTAAACAACTAATACTGCCTATCCCAGAAGAGTCCCGAGAAGCTGAATATATTTGGAGAGTGCTTTTGGACACTCAGATGAAACATCTTACTGACCCGTAAAATAATTTCTGGATTAGATAATACAAATCCTAAACCAAATTCATCATGGCAGTAATAACAACTGAGATGATAAAATAATGCAGAGAGATCCACAAGAAAGCAATGCGAAGAGTCATCCTATTGTAAGTCTAGAGGAAAAGACATCCTCTTCACAGCTCTGGGATAACAGTCCAGCTTTTCTCAGCTTTCAGATAATAAACCTTTTAAGTATTGCATTTAAAGCTGCTTTTTTGGCTTTATAAAGTATCTCTCAGTGAGCACTGCAAGCATATAAAGTGCTTTTAAGTTTATCACTTTTTAAAAAAAAATTTAAACCTATTTAAGAAATTTAAAACTAATTGAACAAGTTAAACTGAGCTGCGCCTCGGCTTCTGTGTTTGCCCCGTCGCTGCCGTTGTAGCTGCCATCTGTGGAACAGAAGCAATGGCAACACTACGGGGACGGATCTGGAGGAAATGGGTAAACACACCTGCAAAGCGTTTAATCATGCTCCCGTTGACATAATTGGGACGTCAGATGGTGATTTCACTTGGAGTAAGAGCAGGTCCAACTAGAAACCGGCATTTTTAAATTAGAAGATTGATGAGGCTGCACCCACGCTGCCGGGTAAAGAGAGCTCCTTGCAGAAAACCATAGAAGTGTCTTTTTAATTGCAGCGGGAAGGCTCGATTGTAAACCAAACTCAATTGCATTTACTCCAGGCAAGCCCAGGAACAAGAGTAAGAAGGAACGGTAGCTATCCCACTCTTCTACAGGCACGGGCATGAAACAAAGCTGCCATTTTACCTTTTGTGGCCCAGTTTTGCTGCCACCGTCTTCAGAAGGGTTGGGAAAGAGCCGATCCCCTCACCGCCGCGGCTGCGGGCGCTGCGTGAGGCAGGGAACGGCACGCAAGAGGTGGCCTACACAGAACGTGAGCACAAAGCAGCACAAAAGCTGTGCTGCTTCACTGCGTGAAGAAGGCTGGAGCCGGGGAGCCGGCTCTCAACACCAGTTCCGCCAAGAATGTACGAATATGAGCCTGTCCAAACCGGTTAACTGCTCCATACAACCTTTTCTCCATCTGTTCGAACAAGGGGATTGTTTTATTTTTGAGGGGAAGTGGCACGGACCCCACAAATGGCATTGTGCCATTGATCTTCACTGTCACTCTTCGCTATCAGAATTACTGCATCTAGTAAAGAATTTGCAACTCAGTGGAATTTAGGGGGAAAAATATTGTTTAATACTTTAGACATATTCAAAAGTGGAATTAGACCTGTGCAGTCCTGCTCACTATTCACTTCTGGGGACGGGCAACTAACCACACACAGCAGGGCTTGATCCAGTGCAAGCCAAAAGGTAACCTCTGAAGATAATAACCAGTTTGTGAACAGAATTGGGCTCCTAATGTCCATAGCCTTGTCAAATTACTGTTTAAGAATCAGAGGGTAAAAAAAGAAATAATAAAGGTATACCTCGGCGTACTTTAACACAGAACATCTTGAGGAAATGCAAGCTGTACACAGGTGACGCTAAGTGGATAAATAAACAGAAGAGGCACAGAAAAGTAAATGCAGGAAAATCTCATGCCAGTGGAAATACGTCCCAGGCTATGTGTGCTGTCAAGCAGTAAGCAAATTAAAATAAAAAGATCTTGCTGTATGAGAAAGGCAAGTGTTTTCAAACAGTTCATTAGTATTGGTAAAAACAAGGTCAGATATTGCAATGCCTGTCTCACTTCCATAGACTTCAGTGGGAGAGCTGAGGGGAGCGATTCGGGTCCTGCCCTTGGGCCACAACAACCCCAGGCACCGCTCCAGGCTTGGGGAAGAGCGGCTGGAAAGTGCCCAGAGGAGAAGGACCTGGGGGGGCTGGTCGACAGCGGCTGAACACGAGCCGGCAGCGTGCCCAGGTGGCCAAGAAGGCCAACGGCATCCTGGCCTGTATCAGCACTGGTGTGGCCAGCAGGAGCAGGGAGGGGATCGTGCCCCTGTACTGGGCACTGGGGAGGCCGCACCTCGAATCCTGGGTTCAGTTTTGGGCCCCTCACGACAAGAAGGACATGGAGGGGCTGGAGCGTGTCCAGAGAAGGGCAACGGAGCTGGGGAAGGGCCTGGAGCACAAGTCTGATGGGGAGCGGCTGAGGGAACTGGGGGTGTTCAGCCTGGAGAAGAGGAGGCTGAGGGGAGACCTCATCGCGCTCTGCAACTGCCTGAAGGGAGGTTGGAGCGAGGGGGGGTCGGTCTCTGCTCCCAAGTAACAGCGATAGGACGAGAGGAAACGGCCTCAAGTTGTGCCAGGGGAGGTTTAGGTTGGACATGAGGAAAAAATTCTTTCCTGACAGAGTGGCCAGGCCTTGGCACAGGCTGCCCAGGGCAGTGGTGGAGTCCCCATCCCTGGAGGGATTTAAAAGACGTGTAGATGAGGCGCTTGGGGACATGGTTTAGTGGGCATGGGGGGGCTGGGTTGATGGTTGGACTTGATGACCTTAAAGGTCTTTTCCAACCTTAGTGAATCTGTGATTCTATGATTCTATGATTCATGGAGAGCATGCAAGAAGCAGCACCAAGATGGAGCTGAGAAGGACATAGCAAGGTTGAATGGATGGTCCTGTTTTTTGTCTTTTGATAATGCAAGAAGAACAGAATATGAAATGAAATTAGAAGGCAATATATTTAAATTGACAATTACTTCTTCAATGTTGCCTTGAAAATCCAATAGTCCAAGAGCAGTGAAGTGTTCCCTTGAAACTTGATAGACTTTTTAGTGAATGTAAGCAATAATCAGTAAAAGCACGAAATACGTACAAAGAGAACCTCCCTAATACCTACAGATAGTATCAACACAACTACATGCTGCTTCCTCTGACACATGCAGCGTTGGCTCCTCGCAGAGACACGGGGCTGCCTGGGATTGGCAGTTTCTACCAAGTTTGACCTGACATATTCTTGCAGCTGATCCACTAACTGAGAAAAGACACTAATTAATACGTACATAATCTTTGCTTCAGCCTTACGGGATAAAAATCATCACAGATGCCAGAACTAGCCAAAAGTTTCCCCAGCGAGGGGGGGGAGGGGAGGAGGGAAGGAAATACAAAATAAAATTGGAAGGAATGCCAAAATACGCAGTAAATAAATTAAAATGTGTAAAGATTGACAAAAATCTGGAGCCAGATGCTGGCCACAGAGACATTTGGAAGAAACCGGCGAAGAGATAAAAGAGGCAGCGAAAATGGCCTGAACGCAACCCAGGAATTTGTATTTCAATCCCTGCAAATAAGTTGCAGCTCGATGTACTACGGGGTGAGGACGAGGGGGAGGAAAAAAAAATAAACAATCCAGCCAGCCATCCTCGTTATTAAAACCAGAAAAGTTACACGCGTGATGTTGGCGGGGCGGAGCGGCCTCCTGCGGGGCTGTCGGTGCGGGCAGACCCGCAACGCGCGCTACCGGCAACATTTTGGCTTTACGTTTTTCCCAAGCGCCTGCCCGCAAGGTCGGAGACATCAGGCGGGGGGGGAAATGGCCTGAACGCCTGTGAACGCCGCTCCCCACTTTGCCTACCGTGGGGTTCCCCCCACGCGAAACCACCACCACCACCAGCGCTTGGAACAGGGTCCCCGCAAAACCCCCCGCCGCGCTCCGGCCCCGCTCCCGCCCGCGCCTCCCCGGGGCAGCGGCGGCACCGGAGCGGGGCAGAAACTCGGCAAAACACCCGTGGGCAGCGTTTCGCGGGCGGCGTGGGCTCCCTGACAGCGCTCACCTGCCGGGGTCAGGCTGCGGCTGCCGCACGGAGCCCACGAGAGGAGTTTGGAACGGGTCAAACTTAACCCGGGACGCGACAGCGCGACAAGTCCATCGGCCGGGGAGCGCGCCTTCACTTTTTGGAAGTGCGTTAAATTCAGGCTCGGGCTTCGTTTTTGGGCAACTCGCGCCAGCTGCTCGCGGGCGGGAGCCACCAGCCCCGGGAAGGGGGAGGGGGTTTAAATATATTCGCAACAATATGCACGTCGGTCCCTCCTGGCCGCTTGGCAGCGGGAGGCGCCCCGAGGAGGGCGATGCCCNCCCCGCGGGCGGCAGCGGAAGGTAACGGGGTCTGGGCGGGTGGCGGGGGTCGGTGGCGCTGGGGGCTGCGGAGGGGGCGCAGCGTCTGCCCGAGAGCAGTTTGTTTGCTTGGTGTTTTGGGGTGGCGTTTGGCCGTAGTTGGCAGAAACGGGGTGTATCGCGCCGTCACTGAAATGACGATGGTGTGCCCAGGAGCTCCAAACCCTGTAGTTCTTGCATAGGCAGAGCTCCCGCTGGGTTCCCGGGTCTTTCTCAAGGTTTGCAGGAAATTTAAGTCTTTAGTCAGGTTGCAACATCTGCTGAATAATGTCTATAGCTAACGTGATTACGAATTTCAGTTTGGATCCTAAGCAAAATTTGTTCTGAATACGCATGCCAGTCAGAGTTAATGTTTGCTAAATGCAAACTTGAGTTCGCTAAATGAAAATTTGAGTGCATACGCTCGGTAAGATCAGACCATCAATTGTGAAGGAATATCAAGGGTCTGTCTTGATTCAGAACCACACCGTGCGGTTTTAATATACTGGCTTCAGCACTGGCCCTGAAAACAGGGGTTAAGATTTGTCCCGAGGAAGAAGGTTCTTGTCCGTAAGACCCTTGACGACCCTTCTCGTGGAGTCTTACCGAAGAGGCGAGCTCTCCTTTCCGTGCAGCGCTTGTGCTGGAGTTACTTTTACAAGAAGAACTTCTTGCCGCATCTTTCTCCCTGGGGGAAGAGTGGCTGGGTCCATAGAAAGTGGCAAAGCTCCCCCTGAGGGCATGTTTTTAGTTCAGCCTGCAGCACCGAAGTTATCTCAGAAGGAAAGGTGTCTTTTGAGTCTGCTTAAACCCCCCCTTGGCTATTTCCGTGGTCCTGAAATGACTGGAGGATGACCTTCAGAGAAAGAAGGCAGCTTTGCTCAGAGGATTTTAAACCTCCTTTATTTGCTCTTCTTAAGGCTTCCCTAAAACAAACAAGCAGAGCATTTGGAAGGAAACCTATGATTGAATATTCAGCACTTCCTTTCCTTTGGGTAAAAGCTGATAGACGTTCCCACTTGTTTTGGAAAGGTTTCCAGCCAAGCACGAAAGATCAGATTTAACACTGCTAAAGTAAAACATGAGGTGAGGCAAAGAG
Organism: Pelecanoides urinatrix; assembly: GCA_013400755.1. NCBI lineage: Eukaryota > Metazoa > Chordata > Aves > Procellariiformes > Procellariidae > Pelecanoides > Pelecanoides urinatrix. The sequence continues at coordinate 228,727 of VZTQ01001820.1, forward strand.
GGTAGTCCTTTAGACATCACTCCTTCTGGGGGAAAAGGGGTTAAAAACTAGGCAAATTGTCTCCGTTTTTTTTCCATGACTTTTTTATTTTGGTGGGTTAATCAGTGTATCAGTTTCTGTGAAAACTCAAGCCTTTTAAAAAATGTTAGCAATATCATCAGGTATTTTCAGGCAGTACGTATCTGAGACACTACTGCACTCGCTAGGAGATTACCAGCGCTTGGCCGTGCGCCTTTGGTCTTGTGCCTAATAATACATCGTCGGAGCACTGCATTAACTGTCAATAAATGTCTGTCATCTCTTTGGGCTTCATTATGGAATGGTTTTAAATCAGCACACAAAGGAAAGTTTTGGTTCAGCCTTTAAATGCGATACAGCCCTGTGCATGAATAACTCTCGTGGTGTCCCCATTAATAAAGCCCTGCTTTGTTTACTTGGCTTCGGTTTTGAAGCCCTAAAATGTATGAGTTCATCTCTTTTTTTTCCCCTTTAGCAGCTCCGTGTTGATAAAACAGAGGAGGGAAGAGTTGCATTTCTTTGCTGAATGCTTAGGCAGGATTGTGATGGTCTTCTGATGCTTCTCATCTTTGCCTTTTCTTTGTCATCATTGTGTTTGATTCTGGGAGAAATCCTTTCAAATGCCTGACTACGATTTCAGGACGGTCTAAGAAATTGCTCCCAGGGAGTCAGATTGTGCCTTGCGCTGAAGGCAGTCCAGTCTGCAATCAGACAGGATCAGTAATCAAGCTGATGATGGATGGATTTTTATATACTGTGGAAACCCTCATACTTCTGCAGCACCAGACCTCTCTAATTGGAGAAGCTAGAGCCAGAAAAGCTGGTGTGAACTGGCAATGCTGTAACTAACCTGGGCTAACGTCGTGCCCGGGTGGTGTTGGTACAGGGTGAGAGTTCCGAGGTGATGAATTATTCCAGGGTATTGTCTTCTGAACGCTCAGCCCAGCGTTTAGCTTGTGAACTTGTATGTAGGCAGCTGTTTGATTGCTTGTTGTGAGCTATCAGGGCAAAGACCACAAACTGGATGTGATCATTGTGTCCTCAGATTGTTTGCAAGGCAGAAAGAGAGGCAGCATTTTAAGACTGAACAGATGACAAAAAGAAATGTTCAATTTCAATGGTATTAAGGGAGGAATCAGAAAACTGGAGGTAGTGAAAACTATTAAACATTTTCGAAAGGTCTAAGTGATTGAGGAGCCTTTCTCCTATTTTAAAAATTACATAGGCAGTCAAGTGTTAAATTTGTGGTACAGATGAGTCTCAGTGGGGGGTTCAAAAACTTTGTCAGATGTATGTAAGTGATACGGATTGAGATTGTTTCTTTTCAAATTTTTTGTAGCTCTACTAAAAAAATGAAGAAGCCGCATCAGCTCTGGCCAGGTACCTCTTTAAATATTCAGTGTGCCTTGCATTGCGTGGAGTAGCTTATTTGCTTAATTAAGACATCAGTTTTGAGTTATGCAACTTGCATGTTTCCCTACTCAGATTAACCTCTTCATCAGATTGATTATGACACCTTTTATCATCAATGGACCTTAATGCTTTCTTTGCATCAGTCAGGCATTTTTAAGTACCTATTAATTAAACCTGACAACTTCAAGTTCCTTTGTACTGCTTTCCTGGTGTGTTCTTATTCCGCGTCACAGCTGAACCGACGTCCCGTTTCAGGAGGCAGTTTAGCCGTACAGAAAGTCAGACTCTCTTGCTTCTGTTCCTCTTGCCTGTGGAAGACCTTTTCCTTGCTCCTCGCGTTTTTTCTTTTTCACTGGGACTAAGATACCAAGGCAAATTAAGATTCTGTGCCGTGTGGTTAAATGGTGAGCAGAATAAAAAAAAAAACAACCATTTTTGAAGAGCTGCTGCTGGTCGTATTGGCTGATGCAAGATGAATGGCTTTCCCCTGGCCTCCCAGCAGAATGGGTGGACGCTGCCCGTGTTGCTGAAGATGAGAGAGGGACCAGAGTCCCTCTGCGTTCTTAGTGTTGTCCTTCTGCCCTTACCAACTCAAAAGTCGTCTGTGATGTCTTACTAAAAGCTGATCTGCTTTAGGATGAGTGCTTTACATTTTAAAACTTTCAGTGCTTCCACTAACCTTAGGTGTGTGTATTCCACTGAAGAGCAATTTCTGGAGCATTATTCATATTAAATATTTAAAATCTCTTCATGTTTTTTCACCCTGGAAAAAGATGACAAGCATGCAGTATCCCAGCTTCTTAACATGAACTGACATCTCTGATAATCATTCAGGTTATACCAAGAAATTTGCTGTTTCATAACCATTTGGTGATAAAATCTAAAACTGTAAAGCAAATCAGAGGTTTGTGGTATTTTTTCCAAATGACAGAAAACTAAAGGAAGAGCTTAAATTACGGTAATTGAATCAAGTCACTTTAATGTGTTCCTACTCCTGAGTAGAAAAGGTCCCAAATGATCTCTTTCTCGTTGTCTTCCAGGATTCTAAATAACTACATTAAAAATAAGGATAATTAAGACTGTTAACTGTGATGCCAGCTATTGGTAAAAATAAAAGTAAAGCCACTACGTTTACAGGATATCTGCACAAATAATGGTTCTCCGTGCTCTGTGCTACTTGGTTAACTAGTGTCTTCCGTTTTCTGAGCTCTCTTGGTAGCATTCCTGAAGTCTGTTGAAAACGAGGGATCCAACTAAGGAGTGTTAAATTAGAGTCCTGCACAACTGGCAGGAGGTAAATCAATATTAGACAATTGGGAAAGAACACGAGCATTTCAAAGGAAAAATGTTGTACTCAAGATTCTAGGAATATTAAAGCAACCGAGACGAGACAAAAATAAAGCGTTAAAAACGTATCCTTTCAGTTTTGTTTCAAAAGGTGAAGAATTGCACATGCTAGTGATTATGGAGATTATTCTCGGCTTCTTTTTCAGAGCTTTGTATTTCTTGAAGAAACAAACAGTGTTTAGACTGAGATGATACCCACAAGAAGCACTCTGTAAATATTAATGGTGTGGGGTTTTGTGACAATTGAGTTAGAAACATTTGTCTCAGCCTTCTATAAACGGCTCCATTAGCAGAATAAATAGGCTGATATCAACCGGGCAGGGAATAATGGGTAAGATCCAGCCCTGTCTGTGTGCAGGGTTGTCTTGTGCCAGGATGCCCACTGCCGACCCTTCGGCGATGGGGGCTCCGTGGGGACGGCGGGGGGGTGCTGGTGATGCCCTTCTCCGTCTGAACTCCATCACTCCCCGGGTTGGAAAGGGGGGCTGACACGTAATAGAATCATGGACTCATTTAGGTTGGAAAAGACCCTTAAGATCATCGAGCCCAACTGTTTCACCTAACACTGCCAAGTCCACCACTGCATTGGCTTTGCTTGGTACGTCTGGGATTTGAGGGTGGTCCCCTGGGAACTTCGGATCATGAGCCCTGGTTTCTGTGCCTTATACCGCTGCCCGTTTGGGATTACTGGGCTCTTACTGGCCCGAGCTGGAATGATTTCATTCACAGCTAAACTCAGAATCTGGTTACAGCTGAAGCGACTCTACAACTACGTGAAGGGAGGTTGTAGTGAGATGGGGGTCGGTCTCTTCTCCCAAGTAACAGCAATAGGACGAGAGGAAACGGCCTCAAGTTGCGCCAAGGGAGGTTTAGGTTGGACATTAGGAGAAATTTCTTTCCTGACAGAGTGGTCAGGCCTTGGCACAGGCTGCCCAGGGCAGGGGTGGAGTCCCCATCCCTGGAGGGATTTAAAAGACGTGTAGATGACGCGCTTGGGGACATGGTTTAGTGGGCATGGGGGGGTTGGGTTGACGGTTGGACTGGATGACCTTAGAGGTCTTTTCCAACCTTAGTGATTCTGTGATTCTATGATTCTATGACACTGAATTGGGTGCACAACAATATAAGAATACCATATTCAGCATCGACAACGATGGGAACATGCTGGTTTAACCACACAAGTGATGTAGATTAATGAAGGAAACGGTATGCGATTCCCGTTAATGAGTTGCGGTCATGTTGCTGGCATGGGAGGTGTGAAGCAATGTCAGCCAGGAGCCTGGCCCACTGTCTGAAGCTGGTTGTCACACTGATGGATTTTTCAGTGTGTAGAAAAATGTTCTGGGGTTTTTTTAAATATTTTTAAGACGAGGAACATCCTGCTTTGGAAATGAGATGGAAACAATTGCTAGAGAAAGTGCATTGTCAATACTGTAAATCATTGAACAGTCAAAATAAAGGATAGAGTGAGCTTGAGGGAAGATGAGGGTTTTTTGAACTTCTCAGAGTGAAGTGCAAGAATCCTAGGTACTCCGTGCTGAACAGATTGTGTTGGACAGCAGGAGAAACAGTTGTTTTCCTTCAGATTATCAGTGCAGTTTTTTCAGCGGGTGAAGCCAGGAAGCTGGAGCCTCCATGGAGACTCCGCAATCACAATATAAATTCATTCAACAAAACTCTGAGTGAAACCCAAGTTTCTTTAGTTTAGAGCTTTTCAAATATTATTCCAAGGCTAAAGTCTGTATGGGTTAGGATTCTACTTTATTCTGACCTGCCTGGGTGAAATTTTTACTCGGCTCTCAAGAATGAATTCTCTTTCCTCACAAACTGCCTTTGATAATATTATTGAGTTAAAGGAGGAAATACTTTCAAGAGCAGATATTTCCCAGGATGTGGAGCACATCCTCAGAAATTTTAGTTCCTAATTCTGACATCAGAAATGATTGCTTTTGGAGATCACTGTAACGTGCTTCTAGTTAATGAAGATTATGATAGACCATCAAGATTGATACCATCTTTCCTTCATGCTTCTTTTCCTCTTTTATTTTTCTCTTGTAGTGAATTTGCAGTTATATTTTGATGGCAGAGAATTGCTATCTGTCTCCACGGACAGGCTAGTACCACTTTGCTACCGTTACTGGACCTTTTGCCATCTTTTCAGGCTGCAAGACATTGTTCAGCTGAGCTGTTGAGTTTGTTTACAATAATGCACGTTGACCTAGTTCTGAGTTTACCCCCATGCTCAGAATAATGACTGGTCTTACCGGCCAGACCTAAGCAATCAGTGAAGCCTCAAGAGGCTTGTTTGTGGTTTCTGTTGACGTGCGTGGGTATGCTTACTTTGAATGATATCATTTATGTGATATCTTTCAATATCCAGAAGCACACAGTAAAATCCTGACCCTGTTATGTTTAATTGTGGAGACAGTTCCTGTGGCAGTACTCACGTTAATATATTCAGTCTTAGTTCCCAGCGAAGTTTTCTGTATCTTTTCCAGCTTGTCATTCAGTTGAACTTGTGTTTGTTGATTAAGCGAAAGTCTTGGTGCCCCATCAGTGCCTTAGGGAAGTCTCCACTCTTCAGCCTACAAGAAGGCAGGAACAACTCCAGTCATAGCCGTTCTAGTTCAGAGACAGTTGATTTGCTATAAGTTCTGTACCTAGAATAATTTTCTTGCTGTGTTCTTGCCTCTTGTGTTTTTCAAGGTCATTTATTCAGGTTTGGCTTTGAGCTGTAGTTTTTAATGTTATTAGATATCTGTAAAGTCATCAAAGGTGTTTCAGGAAGGACTTTTCTGCGTATGACTCTAAAACCTGCGAAAGCCTTTGAAAATATATATGGATAAGGGAAGCTGATCAGAGTTACCTATGAAAGAGAGAAATAAGAGCAATTTAAAAGCTCTTTTCATGGGAAGTTGAAGTAGTCTTGAAGCAGGTATAAGGCTCCATTTTATACCTACTGATTTAGAAGCAAAAGGTTGGGTCCTTTGGGGCTTGGAAATGCACAGTATGCACAACCTTTTCTTTATCTGTTGAGAGTAGAAGCATATCCTCCACGCTTTTGAGAGTCCCAGCATTTAATAATTGTAGATTGTGAATCTCCCCTTTTGTGTGTATATTCTTCAATGTAAATGTCACTAAAATATTTCTCAGTTTATTATTAAATTTAGTGTTTCCCTAAAAGCCTTATATTCTGAGTTCAGCCTGTCCTGGTGGTTTTATGAGGCTTCATGCTGTGAAGGCTTCCTTTGGCTGCAGAAGGACTTGAATTTGTTCTGCAGGCTGCTGTTAGGGGCTCTGCAATGGGAGCAACTCCTGGCTAGATGGCAGGGAAATGTTCTTCTTGGCTATGCTGAAGTAAATCAGATCTACCTTGGTATAAATGAGAGCACATCTCAGTCCTAGGTGTTTGTTCTTGTATTTCTTTGTACTTGTACTGTGGGCTGGAGTTAAAACCCTCAGAGTTATGGATTAATAATGTATTGCCCTTGGGCTAAGCAAGAGTAAAACTTCTGATTTTACTTCTTTTCTAACTTTTAAAAAAAAATTTTGTGAAAAGAGCTTACATTCAGTGCCTAATCCTGCCAGACTTTACTCTTTATGAGTAATTCTTATTCACACAAACAATCCTACTGAATACATAGGTGTCCTGAAGCTGATGGACTCATGTAAGTAAGGGGTTTCAGGAGTGGGTCCTCGCGGGACATTTAAAACCCTTTTATTTATCAAATCTCATACATTCTAATTGCTAGTTCACAGTTTGTATGCTTTGTCATGTTAGTAAGTTGGTGAATCACTTTTAATAGCCGCTGTGTTTCGCTGTAAGCTCTGTTAGCATCTGTGGTAGACCGTGACAAATAACCCATGCTCCAGTGCTGTCCACGTGTATCTGCATCCTTCTCAGAAATACGCTTTTTTGTTTCACATCAAACATGGCCCCTTATGCAACAACCTACTACAATTCTAAATGCTGGATTTTTTTTTCCTTTTTTTTTTTTTTTTTTTTAAGATTGTCTAGAGTTAATTTATTCCCCAAATGAAGGGGATCCGCCTTTAGCTTAAGTGAGAGAAGACCAGTGTACGATCCAAGGCTTACACTTCAATATGTTTTAATGAACTGGATTAATTGAGCTGCTTATAAAAAAGTGTTACAAGGGGGGCACATTGCTATAGGCACGTATCAGTGTGAACAAACAAAGTCAGATGGGGATTTGTCATGTATAATGGCAGCAGCCTGATTCTATTCTGAAGCCTCTGGAGTCAGCATTTCCCTGGGCTTTTCTTGCCTCCTTCTTGGTTGAGAAGATTTTTCAAGCATGATCTAAAGATCAAAGAGAGTTGGTGACATGATTTTCTTTCCCCTGCTTTTTGCTTCCTTGGCATCCGTTCTTCTGATTATTCATGCTTGAATATCCTTGCAAAAAGGGCAGTGTCTGTTTGTCCTTCTTTTACCCCTGGAAGTACAGGTAAATTAACCCATTATAACTATTCATTGTAGAAGGCTAACAAGCACAGGAGCGAGATGAACAGTAGGCTCGACGGTGGCATGAGCAGTTGGTGAGCTGTGCGGATTAATACCCGTTTAAACTCTGATTGCATCTCCCCGGAAGAAAGAAAGAAGCCAATTACCACTTTCCCGGCCTTTGCGGCGTTAGCAGGAGCTTAGGCAAGGTAGACTTCATCTTTCTTTCCCGGACTCTTCGCCACCGTGACTTCAGAGATCTCTGCAGGGTCCTGGCATCGTATGGTGCAGTCCTTGCCTTGAACTTTGTCTCAAGAGCTCTGTGAGGCCCATAATGACCTACTTAACGGGATTTTGATAGTGCTTTTCTTCTCAGTAACCTAGTTATTGCCTGTGTACCTTTCTTAGCTCGACCAACCTCAATTGCAGGCAGAACTGTTGAGGAGACAGAGTACAGATCTCAGAGGAGTTCACAGAAATAATTTGCAATCCTGACAGAGCGCAATATTTTCTTAATTATCTTTTTCCGTGAATCTCAAGAATCCACTGGAGTATGTCGGTTTATACCACTCTCGGCATTCTCAAAAGTGGACCATTATTAAAAAGAAAAAAGAAAAAGTAATTGTACCACAGAAAGATCCTACTCTACAATTTTTAAGTTATTCTATGCATCACTGGAGATTTCAGTGCAAAATAATGAAGGAAGAGACACAGCTGCAGTTATATTAAATAGTATAGAAAGGTATAAAAGAAATCAGACCCTTTATTTTCAGAATGTAAATGAACATGCCGTGTTTGGGTTTAGGAGCAAACTGCTCCTAAGAGCAGCTCATGTCATGATTGCACATTATGAGGTTCCCTGAACCTTCCAGTGAATTGTGTTGTACTAGCCACTGATTTTTCCATTTATGAAAGCTAGGAGAGGTGGTCTGACTTTGAGCCATTCGTTGCAGGAATTTCAGCTGGCCATTTAATGTATTCAAATAGTCGTAAGCATAATGATCCACTTTCACTTAAAATAAGTTAGTGTAAAATGGCACAGGCTGGTATTTTGACTTAAAATGGTACAAGGTCAAAGTAGAACAACAGCGTTCAGGCTGTTTATCTGTACATCTGGCATTATTTTCTGTCCTCTGTTGTCATGAGCATCAGTTTTGTCTCCATTCGCTTTGTGCATTCCCTTACCCATTCACAGGGATAACAAGTGTCTCAAAGAGCCGCCCAAAGTGGCCTCACAGTCATCAGCTGCATATTCGTGGGGCTGTCTCTGAAAAAAGGTGTAGGTCCTTACAAGCTGGGCTCAGCAGGTTTCTGAGTGGACTCTTAAGCCCCAGCTCTGGTTTCTGCGCTGCCCGCACCACGTACCTGCACTAGAGGTGAGTCCCTGGATGGGTCTGTTCCGTAACCTTCTCCCGTCCTGCTCCCCACTTACTCAACATAAGGGTTGTATAGTGTGACCCAAAGCTTTTCTGCAGCCTGCACAGCTGAGTTGCCGTACCCGAGTACTAGAAAGTGTGGGAAAAGGCAGGAAAATAGGCATCTAGAGATCTTTAGCATAGATTCGGGATATGGCCGGGTTTTGTACCTGTTTGCGGAAGGCAGAAAGCACTCCAGACTAGACATCATAGAATCACTAAGGTTGGAGGAGACCTCTAAGATCATCAAGTCCAACCATCAGCTATCACCACCATGCCCACAATCGTCATTATCATTTGTTTTTTTTTCTCCGCACTGTTTCTCGGAGTGTTTCCGAAGCCCTGCCACATAGCCAGGGCCGAGTCAAAGCTGTGAGCAGGTACCTCCCTGCGTCCCATTGAAATGGGATGGTCTTCAGGGGTAGTTGCCTTCAGTCCTTTGAAAGGACAGAGCTGAGCCTGCTGTTTTCTTCGGAAGGGCAGTGAGGTGGGACAACGGTGCCCTTGAGCTGGAGCCATGAGACGGGGAGCTAAGTTGGCCTCTGGAGTGAAAACCTCTGCTTGCGAACATGCGGGGCAGTGCTCGGACCTCTTGGCTGGGCATTGCCTTCCGTGCTGCAGCTGTGCCACCTCTGCCAGAAACTCCTGGGGCTGGATTGAGACGGCGAAGGCGAGAGGGAGCATGGTACTGTGCCTTGTATTGGTGGTGGTGCATAGCTTGCCTCTCATCCGGTGAGAGTGAGGATGAAAGATGATGAATGAATGCGATAATGAAACGGGTATCCCTTTGCCCCTTCCCTAATTTTATCAGACCCAACTGGTAAGTGTTGGAGAGCCAGGAAGCAACATGTGGGTTTCCAGGTGTCGTGGTTTAACCCCAGTCAGCAGAAAATAAACACCACGCAGCCGCTCCCCCCCACCACCGGTGGGATGAGGGAGAGACTCGGGAAGGGTACAAGTAGGAAAGCTCCCAGGTTGAGATAAGAACAGTTTAATAATTGAAATAAACCAGAAGTAGAACAGCAATAATAGCAAATGGGAACAACAACAATAACAGAATATACAAAGCAGGCGATGCACAGTGCAACTGCTCACCGACCGCCGACCATGTGTCCCGAACCGGGGGGCGAGCCCCCCCCACACCTGGTTTTTATACTGAGCATGATGTCACATGGTATAGAAACCCCACTGGCCAGCTGGGTGCTCCCCCCGCCCTGGTGCGGCAACAGCCAAAGCATCAATGGGCCATTAACGCTCCTTTCACACCCAACCCAAACCCAGCACAGCCCAGCCCCGAGCTGTGGGGAGGAAAGTTAACCCTGTCCCAGCTGGAACCAGGACATCAGGGATCCGAGGATGGATTTAAAAACATTTTTATGTGGCTTACTCGCCCATGTTACATTTCTGCTACACCAGTGGGTTCTCAACAGCACAGCAATAAGTACGATATTAGTACAGTTATGGTGAGGTTTTTGTAATTATGTAAAAGCAGTTTCATTTATCAGTTTGTATTTCCCACCCGCATTTTTTACCGTGTGTTCTGAGATGCCTTAAAGTGTCTCCGAATCAAACAACATGGTAGCACTAGAGGTTGTTAAACCCATAACCCTAAAGGAAATTAAACATTTTTAACAAAAAATGAGACGAAGCTCATTAATGAAATGTGTGCTTGTGTGTCAGACTGGCTGCTTTCTTCCTTGCAGTCGCACTTACTGACTCTGATCCCGTTGTGGCTGCTGCCAGCGCCCGCCGTTCCCTGGAGGGACAGGGAGGGAGCGGCCAGAAGTGTGAGACCTCACCCCTGACTTCCATCCCTTTTTTTTTTTAATTATTATTTTCTTGAGTGGAGTGGCAGGCATGGGTGCGAGAGAGGGAGGCGAGGCCCTTGGAGCTTTGCGGAGGCAAGATGTGCGCGAAGTGATGCCGAAGTCCCTTTGGAGGGGAGGAGGAGGCGGGCGGGCGGTGTTGGGGTGCCTTCCGTGGCCTGGCACGCAGGACGTGGCAGGAGAGACGGCTTCGGTGAGGTTGCAAGAGGGAGGTTTTGGCTGCAGCTTCCATTTCAGAGCTTTTTGAGGGCGGTAGGTTTATTGCACCTGGAAAGCTAGCGGTTGGGTGCATGTATGGCTAGAGAAGACAGGGACCAAGCTAGAAGGGCTTTGAGTGTTATTGCACAAGACAGTCCTGACTCCTTATGGGTACTGGTGGTGTAGAGCACTTTGAAGAGTCTGTCTTTACACTGCTCAGCCTTAATGACACATAGTGAAGCTGTTGCTTTGTTATAACACATTACAGGGATAGATTTAGGCTGGGCATATGTTGTGTTTTAACCCCAGCCAGCAGAAAATAAACGCCACGCAGCTGCTCACTCACACACACACGCCCCCCCACCGGTGGAATGGGGGAGAGAATCGGGAAGGGTACAAGTAGGAAAGCTCCCAGGTTGAGATAAGAACAGTTTAATAATTGAAATAAACCAGAAGTAGAACAGCAATAATAGCAAATGGGAACAACAACTATAACAGAATATACAAAGCAGACGATGCACAGTGCAACTGCTCACCGACCGCCGACCACGTGTCCCGAACCGGGGCGAGCCCCCCCACACCTGGTTTTTATACTGAGCATGATGTCACATGGTATAGAAACCCCATTGGCCAGCTGGGTGCTCCCCCCGCCCTGGTGCGGCAACAGCCAAAGCATCAATGGGCCATTAACGCTCCTTTCACACCCAACCCAAACCCAGCACAGCCCAGCCCCAAGCTATGGGGAGGAAAGTTAACCCTGTCCCAGCCGGAACCAGGACAGCGTAGCAAAGCTTTAGCTCTTCTCCCACTGCCTCTCTCCCCCGCTCCCCTGATGCAGTGCAAGGGAATCAGGACAACACTGTGGCTTCCCTCCACCTCCTCCACCCCATGTGCTGCTCACAAGGAATCAGAGACAAAAAGACAGTGTCACACGTGGAGCGAGAGATTGTCACTCCCCTACAACCGCTTCGTGTCTGCGACAGCCTGCCACGGACCCTCGGAGGAGCCTGTGTCCCTGTTGCATCACTTAGAATCATAGAATCACTAAGGTTGGCAAAGACCTCTAAGGTCATCGAGTCCAACCGTCAACCCAACCCCCCCATGCCCACTAAACCATGGCCCCAAGCGCCTCATCTACACGTCTTTTAAATCCCTCCAGGGATGGGGCCTCCACCACTGCCCTGGGCAGCCTGCGCCAAGGCCTGACCACTCTTTCAGGAAAGAATTTTTTCCTAATGTCCAATCTAAACCTCTCTTGGCACAACTTGAGGCCGTTACATGTGTGGAAAAGATGCATCTGCTCCTTTCAAGGGTGCCTAAAGCGCTGAGAACTTATTTCAGCACCTTGTGGTGGGGTGAGAAGACATTAGCCTGCAACTAGATAACCAGTTGTGAAGTACACACAAATTTGGGGAAGACTGAGCTGGTGGACTGAACTACCCAGAGCTGATTTCCTCCAGCGAGGATGCGAGCGAAGGAGGGGTAGACAGCAGCATATGGCAGCTCAGCTCTGAAAAGGCGCTGTGCAAAATGGCACCTCCTTATTTAGCGGATCAGCTTCCTCTGTGGGTGCCCTAACTTGATTTTGTAGGAGACCTAATTCTTTCCTTGATAACTGAATGGATTTGGTCTGGAAATAGAGAATCTCATGGTTCCTCTGACTGAAGTTTTTTCCAAAGTGGAAAGACACTATCAACTTCAAGGCAAATAACATATGTTGGAGGAGAATTTTAGGAGGCAGCATACCAAGATTTTAGGCCAAACCCTGAGAAAACATTTGGAAAGTATTTCAGAAGTAACTAAATGCAGAAGAAAGAATCATGGAAAAAAAAAAGTCCATTTACTTTCATCCGCTCCTGAGCTCGACAAAATCAAAGGGAAATCTTTGCTTAACTGCAGACGCATCTTGGAAACATCCGCAGGCTGGTGCTTCCAACAACCTCCTGCCTCCTGCTCTGGAAGATCTGTGGGCTGGGAGGGGAAGCACCGGTAGGAGACGGGGGCTCAAGTAGAAAGAGAAGAGAAGTTGTGTTTTGTCTGGCAAGTTGCGCATTTAATCGTCATTTGAAGCTACCTTAAGCTCCATCTTGACTCTGTGAATTGCCTTGAAGAAGTCGTGGAGCACTGCCATGAGTTGGTGAGCAAATGGTAGTCAGTCATTGACATAACTAGAGTAGTTATGACGTGGTTTGGAGCAGAGCCAGAAGGCCAGGTACCACAGAAATAGCTCCGTGTCACCGGCAGATTTTGTTTTCCTATGTACATGGCCCTTTTATGGCCACACACGATTATTTCTCGTGAAGAAATACTCATTTTCAGAGCAAAAATTAGAGCAAGAAGTATACAGGGTATTTGTTTAAATTTTTACTTTCCAGCATGTTGGTAGTCTGGTATAAAATTTGCTGGCCTCACCCTCCCGAAGGAAAAAAAGAGATGTTGAAATAATCTGTATCCAGCTACCTTAGGGAAAGCAGTCAGATGGTGTGAGTGCACTCCAAGTACTTGGAGTGTTGTAAAAGTGATGAGGGGAGGAAAACTTAGAAATGTTTGTTTATTCATTGACTAGGAAAGGGAAGGAAATACATATTTTTCTAGGAAAAGAATGCACCTCTGGTTTTATGGTTTGTATAGTATGCCCCAATTATACTTCCAGGCATTGAATGGCAGATGAAATAAGACTAGTCAAGGCTAACTAGAGGTGTGTGCTCAAAATTTGTCATGATCTCTTGTCAAGGTTATAGACTGTCATCTTGCACCGGTATTGAATTTCAGCAGACCATATTTTGAAAGTGTTTCGAACTGCCAAGGGTAATCAACTGAGATAAATCTGTGGAGGGAGAAGTTGAGGGAAGATGAAAAGTGCTGACAGTTAACTTAGTAAACTGTAAGCTTAAGGGTTACGCATGCCATCTAGCAGTAAGAAAGAAGCCCAATAAAAAGGAGATTGGATACCAGTCTTTGTCCTAGAAGGTTAACGATTATATGAGAAGGAGAGGCATGTGGGAGGTTGTAAATGTTGCAGATAATTTACTGGAAGTTTCAAGCAATAAAATTTGCAGAATTAAACAAAAAGAAATGGGAGGATTTGAAGTAGCATTTTTTAGAGCATAAAATAGCTCCTAAGAAAAGGTTTTAAGAACAATACGAATATAAGTCAGTAAAACAGAATGACTCTGAAATAAACTGTGTATGCGCCAATTATACAGGTTTGCTTGTTCTGTTTGTGGGAGCTTTTGCACATTCTGAATTTTACAATAGTCTCTGACCAGATTTATTTTCAGTGAATCAGGGGTGATTCTTTTCATGCAGATGTATAAAGGGATACAATAATTTACAATAATTTACAATAATTTACAATATTAGAACTTAGTATGTGTTACTTAATATGCAATATCCTCTAGATTAAATCTTCATCAGGCTTCTGGTTTGTGTTTACAGTCATTTAGATATGAAAAATTTATATTTGAGCATATACAGCTGCACTTGAAAAGGCATTTGAATAGCTGCATAGCTAATTAGCTGATATAATTATGTGGGCATATTTTGTACATACAAATAAGGAGGCGGTGAAAATGCAACCTTAAATACAATTTATTTTTTTTTTGGTCATGTTTTGATAATTAAAAAAGCTATTAGTCGTTGCTTATTGAAAGTGTCAGGAAAATTTAATGTGTTGCCCCCGTATTCCCTGTGTGGAAATAGTAACTCACGGGCCCCGTTGCGTTGGAGCATACGGCGTGGGCGAGGGTGGAGAGCAGATGCCATCGGTGCGCAGAGCAGCACGTGAGGAGGCAGGGTGAACCTCCAGTTCTGAACCAAGGACCAGAGAAAAGTTTGCTAGATGAAAAGGTGATTGAAGCATGGTTTCCAAAATCAATTTCAAGGCCTGTGGGGATGAGATCACACTAGCTTTGAAGGTAGGACTTAGGTAAATAAATGACAAATTACTGTTTCCGAAACCCAGCTTCCATAATCCACATCCAGTCAACTTTTGACGTTGCGGCTTAGATTTGATGGCTAGAAATAATTGGGATGAAATTCTGTGGTGGATAACAATTGCAGGGCGATTTTTTAGAACGTATGACCACGATAGGTGATTTATATGTGCTATACCGCAGAAATGTGATTATGCATGTCTCTGAGGGCGAGAAAATGGGCCTGGTAATGAGGAGCTGGAAGTGATGCATGGTGAGTTGATACTGTGAGACATTTATTTGGGGTGAAAGGGTCCATAAAAACTTTTCTTCAAAAGTATGTTGCTCTAGTGGAGAATAACTTGGAGAGTAAAGAAACTACTTAAAAGGAGAAGAGATTTGCCAGATTATGAGAAGTAAGAAAAGATACCACAACTTCTTTGCCTTTTCATTATTAGGAAAGTAGCAGAAAGGAGACTAATAGATACGTGTTTTATTCATGCTTTAGTAAAAGTGGAGCTCAAGATTTGGTTGAGGGGAGCGAGCATTAAACACTGGCAGGGGTGTAAGAGTGGATGTCCATAAGGGAGGTGCTCAGCAACAACTATGACACGTGCAGGAGAATTTGGAATGAAAATGTCTGTAACGTCTATAAAATTCCTCCCCGCTGTCCGTCTGGGACGGCTTGGCTGGGTATAGCGGGGCTTTCGCTGCTCCTGTCTTTCTCGGGTGGAAATAAAGGCGTTTAGGAGTGTGAGATGGGGGGTGGAAATGAGGATACATGTTGTCTGTTCTCTCACCTTGTCCCTATCTTGTGCCTACGGTTTTGGACTGGGTGTTCAGGAGGGCTCCTTTGTAGTAGTTTCTAATTCTTTGCTTTCTTTTCTTCGTCTCATTCGGTGGAACCACACAGGATCCAGTAGGTCTGCTGGAGCTGAGGAAGCGCTTCTTCGTGGTGTGCAAAAGAACCATCAGTCTGAAAATCTTAACAGGTTTACATGCAAAAAGAGCGAGGACGTTCTATGCCATTCTGTAGCTAGAATTAAAACGAGCCGCCTTAATTTAGATCGAAGTAGGCTGTCCATATTGCAAGACTGCATCTATGGTTTGGGCATCTTTACTAGCTGTGTATTTATAACGTTTTACGACAGTGTGACAAACCCACAATATCCAGGCGTTCTGAAACAGCTACCCATTAATGCTCATATAATGCCTGTACATACATTATGAAAAGTAGCTTGCTTTGCTGTCTTGGACTGGTGAATTCAATGACTCTGATTTTCCTTTCACTGTGACAATTTCCCACTTGTCTTAAGTCAGTGTCACTTGTCTTAAAGCAGAGGCAAGAGGCCAAAAGCATGAGATCCTAGCACATGTATTACAGAAAGAGATATCTAGGTGATTAGCTTTACTTATTTTTTATAGCTGGGCTTTGGTTTTGCATAAATATAATGAATAGTAGGATTTCTAGGTGTCGTGGT
The DNA here is from genome assembly GCA_013400755.1 of Pelecanoides urinatrix. Classification (NCBI taxonomy): domain Eukaryota; kingdom Metazoa; phylum Chordata; class Aves; order Procellariiformes; family Procellariidae; genus Pelecanoides; species Pelecanoides urinatrix. The sequence continues at coordinate 244,801 of VZTQ01001820.1, forward strand.
TTAACCCCAGNTAGGGTTTGGGGGAAACTGGTGTTTTTGTGTTGTGATTCCTGGAGAATGCAGTTCTGTTTAAAATCCTTCCGCCTCGCTTTACCAGTCCAGGATCAGGAAGGCTATTGACTGTTTTTAGACAACAACGTTTATCCAGCAGCAGAAGAGGTAACACTGACTGACATCGTTTGACCCTTTCACTGGCTTCTCTTTCGCCGTTTGGCTCTCCTGTGTGTGTATGTGCCTTGGAAGGGACGCGCCAGTACTCTGGAAGGAAAACCACAGCCCTTTTTGTTACGCAAGGACCGTCAAGTTTTCCATAATGCCATTGTGTGACCAAGGTATCTCCCCTCCAAAAACGAGGAATAATGTGCTCTGTTTTCCAACTTAGATACACATTCATATAAATATGCACATCCATATTTCCAGCTGGTTCCCTTCACAAGAACCTTTGTATGAGCAGAGACCTGATCAAGCTACGGACATGGGAAATGTGCACGCACAGGCTGGGTACATGCAAAACCAGTATCTGCAGTGATTAACTTGAGAATGAAGGAGTTATGCTCCATAATACAACTGGTTGAACGTGTTCAGCTTGGATAAACCAGGAAGCATTTAGTAATAAATATAGCTGCCTAATGTGAATCTTGTGGAAAGCTTCTTCCAGAATAGCGCTTAACTTTAATTACAGAATGTTTCGGGTTTACATGCACCACAACGTGGTAGAAATCCATTGATTTTTTTAACAGCGCTTCTGCTGTTTCAGTGAGTATCTAATCTCCATGGAGAGATGCAGTGCTGACTTTTGATCTAAGAGTGCCATCGTTTAAAAGTTATGAATATGGAGGATCTTTTGTTGCTGCCAAGAAATTAAAAATAAATCCCCAAAGGCTCTGTGCGCAGAATTTTCAAAGGACCTAAAGGACCTTGCTTACCTAGGACAGTTTTGGTTGCCCAAAGATGGGCATCCAGTGCTCTTTTAGATGAACTAGCCCATCTTGCTTGGCATCCAGCTGCTGCCGTTGTCTCGCATCTGCCACCCTCAGACATCCCGGGGTGTCTCAGATGGCACTCGGTGCCTCTGTGCAGGCACCAGATGGAAGCTCCTCCGTTCCACTGGAAGGTAGTGGGAGCTGATGGCTGGTGTGACCCTTGGTGCTTCCTGGCCCGGCACTCCTGAGGGCTGTGCGTGGAGACCCACAAGCGGTTCATGTCTCGCATCCCATGTCTGACACTTCCCTGCCTCTTCAGGGCAATATATATACGTATGTATATCTATACCTACATATATGTGTATATACATATATATGTATGGGCTAAATATATGGGGGAAATACAAAATTTTATAGGGGAGTGTTTACATATATTTACATATATATAAGCATGGGCTTAGCACCAGTTATGCATTTACTTGGTAATGGTTTTCTTAGGTGATACTGCAGAGTAGGGTCCTGATTCTGAGGGAGGCAGAGAGCTGCTTACGAGCTGCTTGGCACTTGCTACCTTACATGAAAAGTGCAGGGATTCAGCATATGCTTGCATTAGGCTCTAAAATAATGAAGTATCTATCTCCTTTATACCGTATTTGTCTCTATTCAAAACCTTTTATCCTTCACTCCTCTTCCTTCGCAGTGTTTCAGAAAATTACATATTTCTTTTTGACTTATTAGTTGTTGTAAGCATAAAACCACCAAATGATCTTAGTTCATTATCATATTTTATCTGAAAACAGTACAATTTGCATTTCTTCGTTGACCACAAGAGGTTTACCTAAGTGCTTTCTCTCTCCCACTCCTTCTGTAAACCTGTCTGTGTTTGCTCATGTCTCATATTGATTTCACACTTTGTTTCCCTTCTAGATCATGACGCTATTCTTTGCAGCCACAAAAACATCCCTATAACGACTACGGGGACACAGACATTTATATTATGAACTGGACTCACTGTATAGCATTGGTAGGATCTTTGCTGCCAACCAGTTCTTCCCAGGGGTCCGCTCTGCTCCAGCCCCTCAGAAGCCTGAGGATGGACCTCTCCAGGAGCCAGTTTCCATAGCCCCTTCCATTCCTGTGGACGCAGTTGAAGTTAGGGCTTGCGAAGTACGACGATGTGCTTCAGCAGAGTGTTTCTGAGACCAAATGGGGCTGCACGTTCCTGTCATGGTATAGAAGTATATGAAGTATACTTATTTCATGTAGTTGTGTGGGACTGAGTTTGGAGAGCAGATTTTCTTGTTGGGAAGAGGAGTGAATGAACTGGAGAGCAGCTGCTTGTTCAGAGCTTAAGCTAAATGGTTCTGTGTCTGAGTGAGCTACTGAGACTGCTGAATGCATTAAATAAAATGAGGTCACTTAAAGTGTAAAATAAATAATAGAAAAAGAATTACGCAGTACAAATCAGATTACATGCTTTCCTTTCAAGCATCCTCGTTAAGTAGCTGTTAGCTACTTATTTACTGATCTTTATTCAGATTTTTAGATGCTGATATCCATGTTTACTTTTACTTGATGAGAAAGCAAATGGGATATGAATTAATATTTTATGATATGTTATTTATTGAAAATTTTCAGGAGGAGAGAGAATGGAAGTTATTTTTGTCCATGTTTCTTCAATGGCTCTTTTGTGTTAACAGTAGAGGTTGGTTATTAGCAAGAAAACGGTAATAAAATAATCAAGTTTTGTTTGGAAGTAATGCCCTAGGATAAGTAAAATTGAGGTAGCTAAATCTGAGGTGTTCTGTATTGCATGACACAAATATCACAGAGCTGTTGAGCACATAAGCCTTGTGCCTTAGAGGTGACTTCTGCTCAGTGCTGTCACTGTGGAGGAGGAGGAGGGGGTCTGCGGAGAGACCAGGCTCTAGATTCTGTGGTGGACAAGACATACCAAGTACTTACCAAAGTACAGACTTGAAACCGAGCTGGAGCCTAGCTTTTTGTTAGTACCTGTGAAACTCCGCTATCTTTCTCATTTAGTCAAACATCAAGCTTTTCTTCCCTGACGGTAATGCCAGTAATGCCGTGCTCCAGCAACCGTGACGTGAGGAGTTGGACCAGCTTGCCCAGCTGCAGAGCTCCTTCCAGGGAGCCTCCTTCGGCAGCGTAGGCGGAAAGGAGGAGCGGTGCAAAATCGTTCCTACACTTGTCAGTCTCCAGCTTCTCTGAGAGCCTGCCGGGGATTCTGGCAAGACAAGGAAATTAGAGCAGCTCTCCACTGCTGAAAGTGAAATAGTCGTGCGTATCCTCTTAGCTGCATAACGAACTGGCTAGCTACTGCGGTGGCCCGTCAGGTAAGGGTGGAAGAAAGAAGGAGTTGCAGAGTGGGAAGAAGGAACTTTCAGAAGCAACTTCCTCTGCTGGCCCAGATCACCATCTTGGTCACCTTCCTCCTTTTCCATGGGTAATGGAGTTGCCACAGGCCTGTTACCCTTTGTAGATCTAGTTGTGAGCAAAGTCATTAGGGCAGGCACGGGGAGTGACAGTTCTGCACAGTGCTCCCTCAGTCAGTTTGCAGCTGACACCGAGCTGGGCGGGAGTGTTGATCTGCTGGAGGGCAGGAGGCTCTGCAGAGGGACCTGGACAGGCTGGATCGATGGGCCGAGGCCAATGGAGGAGGTTCAACAAGGCCAAGTGCCGGGTCCTGCCCTTGGGCCACAACAACCCCAGGCACCGCTCCAGGCTTGGGGCAGAGCGGCTGGAAAGTGCCCAGAGGAGAAGGACCTGGGGGGGCTGGTCGACAGCGGCTGAACACGAGCCGGCAGCGTGCCCAGGTGGCCAAGAAGGCCAACGGCATCCTGGCCTGTATCAGCACTGGTGTGGCCAGCAGGAGCAGGGAGGGGATCGTGCCCCTGTACTGGGCACTGGGGAGGCCGCACCTCGAATCCTGGGTTCAGTTTTGGGCCCCTCACGACAAGAAGGACATGGAGGGGCTGGAGCGTGTCCAGAGAAGGGCAACGGAGCTGGGGAAGGGCCTGGAGCACAAGTCTGATGAGGAGCGGCTGAGGGAACTGGGGGTGTTCAGCCTGGAGAAGAGGAGGCTGAGGGGAGACCTCATCGCGCTCTGCAACTGCCTGAAGGGAGGTTGGAGCGAGGGGGGGTCGGTCTCTTCTCCCAAGTAACAGCGATAGGACGAGAGGAAACGGCCTCAAGTTGTGCCAGGGGAGGTTTAGGTTGGACATGAGGAGAAATTTCTTTCCTGACAGAGTGGCCAGGCCTTGGCAGAGGCTGCCCAGGGCAGTGGTGGAGTCCCCATCCCTGGAGGGATTTAAAAGACGTGTAGATGAGGCGCTTGGGGACATGGTTTAGTGGGCATGGAGGGGTTGGGTTGACAGTTGGACTTGATGATCTTAGAGGTCTTTTCCAACCTTAGTAATTCTATGATCCTATGATATCTAACGTAATCCAGATGCAGGGCAAATTGGTTTGTGTGGTTATGCTGCTTCTGCTGATGTAGAGCCTGCTCCTGTGCCTACCCAGCACCACAGAAGAAGCCAGCCCCTACGGAGTGCGCAGTATGAACGTTGCAGCGGGAAGTTAGAAACAAGTGAAAAAGCCGTCCCACTGCAACCCTGAACGATGCTGTAGTGAAGTCTGACACACCTCCTGAACAAAGCCCTTGGGTTAATTACCTCCTGATCTTCCATTTTTAACTCAGGAGCACCACAGACAGTGCAGCTCATGGAGCCTTCCTCACGGAAGGGGAAGACTGCGTGGCAATGAACTGAAGTAGCTTGAAATTCCCGGTCATCTTTCCGATGGTAATAAGATTTAAAGCATGACAAATAGGGGGAGAAACCAGCAGGCTTGGAGTGTGCCAGGGATACTGGGATCTGGCAGAGTGATTTATTGTTTGTAGCACTTGCAGAATAATGTATGCTTTATGAGTAACAACATGTCCTTTTGCAGCGTGAAAATAACTGCTCGGAAACAAAACTCTGTCAGTAGTAGTGATGCTGTAAAATGAACTCCATAGCTGTATTTTATCCCGACGTTTCGGTGTGTCTGCTGGCATTGCAAGTAGACCGATGGTGAGCAATCTGGCAGAAGCTGAAGGAGCTCTAAGCAGAGGAGAGCTTTCTTATCAAGAGCATGAACTGTTCATTTGCTAGCCCAATTGCAAAACCAATTAGTAGATAAATAACCGCCCTGAGCATCGCCCAGAGGCCTGGATTGTTTTCTTAACGTATCAATACTATTTTCTTACCCGCTTTCATTGCCCCAAGAGCTCACCTCATTCAGTGGTTTATATAAACCTGTTGGGACAAAAACTTCTGGGACATGGTTTAGTGGGCATGGAGGGGTTGGGTTGACGGTTGGACTCGATGACCTTAGAGGTCTTTTCCAACCTTAGTGATTCTGTGATTCTATGATTCTGGACAAGAGGGACTGTTGAACTGAACTCCTCACATTTCTGTCACCGAAGCAGTTCTCTGGAAGCGTTATATCAGGGTGTGTGTTCATGACCTCTGGTCTACCAATATTCTCCAGCAAGTTGTCGGTGAAATGTTTTCATCTATTGCACACATGATGAATTAGCCTGTCAGCCTACCTCTTGTACCTGTTCCAGTGTTTTTGAAAGGGCAGGTGATTTTTGAAGGATTCAGCGTGATTGTTGAAAATACTGCACATAACGGGGTCAGTCATATTTTACTTGATTTTAAAGCCATCATCTTCACAGTGGAATCCATTCATTGCCACTGCATCGTGTAGATAAGTCCATTGAAAGTACAAATTTACAGATAACAAGGTCTTAAAAATGCTAATACCCTTGCTCTGGGAGCTCTGCAAGCTGACTGAAATAACTGCGTTAGATAAAGTGCGAAGTTTTTCTAATCCTTTTGATTCATTATTAAACATTAAAACTGAATTCTGATAACATTATCAGATGATCCTTTAAGTGACCAAGCATGTTTAGTGAATTTAAGGGTTTCTTTACTGAATACAGCAATGGCAGTTCAGCGTAGGGGGAAGTGGGTTGCTGGTGAGAAAAATTACAGAGATGCCTGAGACTATTTTAGGTCATTTTCATCCCCTTCAATAACAAGGCAAGAATGGGGGAAGGCATCTGTAACCCCAAACTTGCGAAAGGCCTCCGCTATCACCTGTTTGAGGGAAAAAATCCAAACCATCTCCTGCCTTTCTGGGAGCCAAAAGCATCAGGGCTCCCACCCCGAAGCTCTGGTTTTGTCTTGCCAGCTTTTGTTGGGAAGGCTGATGTTGCTACCACGGGCATCTGTTTAGGAGGAATTCAGAATAGAAGATGTCATGAAATTAAATGACATTTCAGAACAGAATTTTGTGTTAAAATTAATATAAATACATGAGGGGTACTTTGCTAGTTATATTATTAATTTTCGTATTTAATTCAGCAAAAAATTTAATTTTTTAAAATACCTCAAGCTGCTGCAGTATTTTCAGTTCACCACACCTGAAAGCTGCAAGATGTAGATATTCCTGGGTAAAGACTGGGCAGAATAGAAGCGAAGGGCTCTGGGAGCTTCCTCATCCAGGCAGGGAAGGTTGTTCACTGAGGAAATGCAGCTCGTGTGCAGGGCGAGATCTGGAGCGGCTCCTTTTTAAAGGCACGTCTGGAGGACAGGATTCCTGAATTCTGCCCACAGAGGGTAGGACGGGCAATGCTCGCTGCATCAAGCAGCAGTTACTAGCCTTTTGTCACTATTCCCAGTGCTCAGTGTGTGGCATCACGCCATAGAGTTAAGAACCCCCCTCTGCTTCAAGGTCACCTCATCCAAGGGCTCTGAAACTGCAGCCTTCTTTATCTTGTGCTAAAATACGTGTGTCCTTGCGAATGTGGGTAGGGTTATTGGGACAAACAAGGCAGAATTGAGCAACGAGCTCTGGAGACAGAGTCGTCTAATCCCAGATTTTTTTGATGTTGACAAGATTCATCTAGTGCGCACGTGTAGCGTATGAGCACACAGGTCTCAAGGTTAAAATAATGATTTGGTAGCGTACCGATGGTTTCAACTGCTTGAAATTTCACTCAACTGGTATATGGGGTCCATTACCCCGAAGGGCAGTGCTAACATTTAAAAACAAGTTTGCTGCTGTTACAGATGTGTGCCTAGCATAGGTGGCTTAACTGGTGTATGTACAGTCTGCCAAGCTGCAAGGGCTTCCACCTAGCTTTTTTTCTTCTAAGCTGGCTTCCTTGAAGTGGTGTTCAGTAGAACTTGTACCTGCTGTGCGTTCCATGGATGTTGGTTTTGACTTTGTCAGACGTTGGTTGGATGGCATCTAGCTACAGACTTCATTTGTTGCTGCTTTTTCTTGAAGTGGGAGGAGGTATAATCTCACAGAGAAAATGTATAAAATACTCATGTTCTCACAAGTCACTTGAGAATGACTGCTGGGAAAGAAATGTGAGAGGGAGGGAAAGGGGAAAGGGATTGGTACAGTGAAGAGAATAAACAGAGGTGGGATGAAGGGGAAGGCAGAGTAGAAAAACTGGGAAAGCGTCATTCAGATCAAGGACATAAGACAGGGTCAACATATGGATGAGTTAGGGCAAGTGAGAGAGCTCAATTGTCACCTCCAGCTTCTCTTTTTCATAGAATCATAGAATCACAGAATCACTGAAGTTGGAAAAGACCCCTAAGATCATCAAGTCCAACCGTCAACCCAACCCCCCCATGCCCACTAAACCATGTCCCCAAGCGCCTCATCTACACGTCTTTTAAATCCCTCCAGGGATGGGGACTCCACCACTGCCCTGGGCAGCCTGTGCCAAGGCCTGACCACTCTTTCAGGAAAGAAATTTCTCCTCATGTCCAACCTAAACCTCCCCTGGCACAACTTGAGGCCGTTTCCTCTCGTCCTATCGCTGTTACTTGGGAGAAGAGACCGACCCCCCCTCGCTCCAACCTCCCTTCAGGCAGTTGCAGAGCGCGATGAGGTCTCCCCTCAGCCTCCTCTTCTCCAGGCTGAACACCCCCAGTTCCCTCAGCCGCTCCCCATCAGACTTGTGCTCCAGGCCCTTCCCCAGCTCCGTTGCCCTTCTCTGGACACGCTCCAGCCCCTCCATGTCCTTCTTGGAGTGAGGGGCCCAAAACTGAACCCAGGATTCGAGGTGCAGCCTCCCCAGTGCCCAGTACAGGGGCACGATCCCCTCCCTGCTCCTGCTGGCCACACCAGTGCTGATACAGGCCAGGATGCCGTTGGCCTTCTTGGCCACCTGGGCACGCTGCCGGCTCATGTTCAGCCGCTGTCGACCAGCCCCCCCAGGTCCTTCTCCTCTGGGCACTTTCCAGCCGCTCTGCCCCAAGCCTGGAGCGGTGCCTGGGGTTGTTGTGGCCCAAGGGCAGGACCCGGCACTTGGCCTTGTTGAACCTCCTCCATTGGCCTCGGCCCATCGATCCAGCCTGTCCAGGTCCCTCTGCAGAGCCTCCTGCCCTCCAGCAGATCAACACTCCCGCCCAGCTTGGTGTCACTGCAAACTGACTGAGTGAGCACTCGATCCCCTCGTCCAGATCATTGATAAAGATATTGAACAGGACCGGCCCCAAAACAGAGCCCTGGAGAACACCGCTGTGACCGGCCGCCAACTGGATTTAGCTCCATTGACAACAAAATTTTCCTTGTGGACTGGAAGGTCCTGTCCACCTGAAGCTGTTTGGATTCCCTTCCAGCTCCCCAAACAGCATAGGATTTCAAGCGCACGTACTTTCTGGAGAATTTATCTGCTCCTGTCTTCCTTCTTCCCTTTTTTAAAAATGTGTTCTAAGGTTCCCTGCTCTTTCAGCCAGGATTTTGAGGAAGGAAGGGCTTACCATTTCACGGCATCTCATCCTTCTACCGAAGCACATTTGGGTCTGGGAACCTTCTTCCCAGCCCTGATGTGAGTCAGTGCAAACCTAGTGCTCCTGGGTAGGGAACCGACACCCAGCATTTTGGAAGCATCCAAACAGACAGTGCAGAGGCTGGAGCGAGTGCTGAGACCAGGCATGCCTGATGTCTGTATCGGAGGCACTGGAGTGCTAGCTCAGAAGAGTGGATTGAAAGTCCCTGGGGTCTCTGTCTGTCAGACAGATGTGATCATTTCCGTAGCAAATTGTCATTCAGCAAAACAGAGCACTGAGGTGAATGGGCTGCTTCAGTAGGACCCCAGCGGCAGATACATCAAATGTCAGGTGTCTTTCCAAGGCTTCGGGTTATCTTTTTTTCCTCCCCCATTTCTGCTTTCTCTTCCCCTCTGACAGAGCCTACCTCTTCTTTTGAACCTACCAACTACAGCTGAAAGAATGGAAAGTATTCTGGTGGTAGCTTTTGGTCCCCTGATGCTGAATGATTCTGCTGCAGGACTAGATCTCTTGATTTACCACCATCCTTTTTGTGGTGCCCATAATATAAGTTGTCTGTACCTGGGCTTGGATGAGAAGCTGAGGCTAATAGGACAAGTTCTCAGCAGGATCCTTATACTGTATAGCTATATAAGTGATAGGACAAGAAGAAACGGCCTCAAATTGTGCCAAGGGAGGTTTAGATTAGACATTAGGAAAAAATTCTTCCCTGCAAGAGTGGTCAGGCCTTGGCAGAGGCTGCCCAGGGCAGTGGTGGAGTCCCCATCCCTAGAGGGATTTAAAAGACATGTAGATGAGGCGCTTGGGGACCTGGTTTAGTGGGCATGGGGGGATTGGGCTGCTGGTTGGACTCGATGATCTTGGAGGTCTTTTCCAACCTTAGTGATTCTATGATTCTGTGATTCTATAGGCATTTACTTTAGGAGTCAGAATTAAGAATGCAGGCCAAGCCATAGAGGCAGTGGACAGTGACTTCCCCAAAATCAAGTTTCTGAACACGTAAGCTGAGAGTTTGCTTCTCACTGACTACCAACAAACTGATCACTCTAGTATTAGGCTACTGAAACAGGTGTCTGAAATCAGAAGGTGTGTATACCTCCACGTGACAGTAGAAGCTGTTTGTACATTGTAATGTTTTGACGTCAAAATGAAGACATCATAATCACCTTTGGTTTTGTTTTACTTTCTGTGTTTCTTTTCCATCTCACCTATGCTTGAATTTTATGTGGTACTTGTCTTCCATCCCACTCTTTTCACTGCCTTTTCTCTGGCCTGTCTTCTGTTTTGTCGGCACTTCTCTGCATTCATTGCGGTCGGAGAAATGAGAGCCGTAGGGTTGCAGCCCCTTCGCCTCATGAGTCTCCACTTCTCTCCCCTCTTCTCTTCATTGGAGGGGTGGGCTTGATGCAATAGAGAGAGTAGACCGTGAGATGGTTTATCATGGGGTGGGTTCAGCTGTGTGTCGTGCCTATCTTGCCCATTTTGTCTCTGTGCTGATTTGACACCCTGCTCTAATGGCTGAATTTGAAGAGTTCAACAATGTCTTAAAATTTGGAGTGCTTTTACAATGTATTTCGGTGAAGGGAACTGACTAAAAACTAGCAGAGCCTGCAAAGATCAGGCAGAAATGTTTTTCCCCACAGAATTATTGTTACTTAACAATAAAAAGCAGGGCATCATGTTCAAACCGTGCTTTATTTGTTTAGGTGTATTAACCCTCATTTAGTTACAAGAAAAACGCATGTTTCTAACATGTGCTTTCATCATCGGTTCGTATTTCCTAAATATCTGCACAGAGACACCAGACATGCACAAAGCAAGCGATGGGCTAAAGCGAACAGACTTTAGACCAGGAGCTGTGCTTTACCCAGACTCTGAGGAGATTAGATTGCTCGCGGAGATGTGTTCCTGTTAACTGCAACCGTGGATTAAGTATACAGTCTTAAGAGTCTAAAATTAAAAGGTCTTCTATGCAATGATATTAACTAAAATCATGTTGAATTCAAAGGTAGACTTGTGTTTAAACAGAGAATATTTTTTAGGTCAATGCACAACTGACAAAAAACACACAAGAGCAAGAAGGTCATCTGCAAAAAAACAATGAAGATGCATAAAATCCAGTGGTAACTAATTAAAGCTAACAAAAGGAGGAAAATGCATCTATATACAAATATAATTTAACTTCTCTGCAAAGCATTTCATGTAGAAGTTAAAAAGCCTGGATCTACATCTAAAACATATGAGCACTTGATAGAAGCATTTATTCATAGAATGTAGAATCATTTAGGTTGGAAAAGACCTTTAAGATCGTCGAATCCAACCATTAACCTAACACCGCCAAGTCCACCACTCAACCATGTCCCCACGCGCCTCATCTACACGTCTTTTAAATCCCTCCAGGGATGGGGACTCCTCCACTGCCCTGGGCAGCCTGTGCCAAGGCCTGACCACTCTAGCAGGAAAGAAATTTCTCCTCATGTCCAGCCTAAACCTCCCCTGGCACAACTTGAGGCCATTTCCTCTCGTCCTATTGTATTCGAACGTGTATATCTAACAACCATTCATACAAACCTGTGAACGGCCCCTAAAGAGACATAAGGACAGGTGTGCCCATCCATTTATTAGGAAAAGCACGTCAGCAAATCATCATGAACATCTGAATGTGAAACTGGGCCACAAGTGGCATCACAGTATCAAACCTGATTTCCAGTCAGAAGTCCAGTTGCTACATTTTGTACTAAATCAAGCATATTAATCATCTAGGTGGGAAGCTGCTAAGTACAGAATTGCAACAATCAGTAGGGTGGATCAGAAATAAAAGATACTGGTATCAGCGTTAGAGAGGGAGCAGAGCTCGTGCTAAAAACCGCTTTTCCCCCCTGCAGCGATCTGCGGATCCACTGGAACACCTGAATGATAATTCTGTGATTTGCAAAGACACCATAACTCGTTTCGTTTTTCACACTTCCAGAATTTTGGTAACAGAAACGAGACAATCATCTGTTTAATTTCCTGGGTGAGAGGAATAAACAATGCTGTTTTAACATCCTACGCAGTCTGTCACTTTTGCATTTGATAGTGCCATTCACAGTGTACCTTAGGCCAGCTGTGGGTGCATCCTGGCCTGTGTCAGCACTGGTGTGGCCAGCGGGAGNACTGGAGCAGATTTTAACAACTGGGTTTTGTTGAGTGGTTATTCTGGAATACAGCCATCTAAGGACAGGGAAAGAAATATTTCAGATTGGCAACCAACACCATTATGAGTTTAGTACCATATCTGAGTCTCTTAGACCTGTTGATTAAACAGGATACTAAAAGGATTAATCGTTAAAGCTCCTAAAATAAACTTGTGTATGATTCATGACCAGTATTCGAGGTCAAAGGTGCCCCGTTAGCAGGGTTCAATCACTGACCAAGCACGTGCAGACAGAGCACGTTTTAATTTTAGACTCTGAAGACTGTATACTTAATCCATGGTTGCAGTTAACAGGAACTGGATCAAACAAATCTCCGCGAGCAATCTAATCTCCTCAGAGTCTGGGTAAAGCACAGCTCCTGGTCTAAAGTCTGTTCGCTTTAGCCCATCGCTTGCTTTGTGCATGTCTGGTGTCTCTGTGCAGATATTTAGGAAATACGAACCGATGATGAAAGCACATGTTAGAAACATGCGTTTTTCTTGTAACTAAATGAGGGTTAATACACCTAAACAAATAAAGCACGGTTTGAACATGATGCCCTGCTTTTTATTGTTAAGTAACAATAATTCTGTGGGGAAAAACATTTCTGCCTGATCCTTGTAGGATCTGTCTAAACCTTACAGGCTCTGCTAGTTTTTTATTGCACAGGATACAGATAGTTCCATTTTAGTGAAATACGCTGTGAAAGCACTCTGTGTTTTAGGACATTTGTGAAATCTTGAAGCTCGTTAGCCTGGACAGAATTCTGTAATTCTGGGGAGAACGCAAAAGCAAGCGGTCCTTCCTCTCTCTGTCCCTCATCAGTTGAAGTGTGCAGATAGCTTCATAGAAACAATAGTTAAATTCTGTTTAGGGCACAAAGATAAACGGGCACTGAAAGCTTGTGGAAGTGCCAAAAAAGGTTGTTTTGTGCTATGAAGATACAGGTAAGAATCCCATACCTTCAGGTAGTTAGTTGGACCAAATCTCTGATTTCTTAAAGATGTCACAGTGTTAATTCTTTCACTATACAGCTCTGGCAAGTGCAGTAACACCAGATAACTCATAATCTGTCTAATGGAGACAAATAGCTATGGGCGCATGTCAGAATGATTAGTGTTGAGTCAAGTTAATTTGATTTGTTCATTTAACAAATTGAATTGTTTCAGCTAATTACATAGTATGGCATAAAGGCGATGAGGGATGTTCAGAAAAGAAAACTATTCCTTTTTTCCTCCGCTAAATTAATGAAACTATTAAGGAAAATGTACACTCAGAGTATGCAGACAATGTCCAGCTTCATGTGCGGAATTTTGCAACCTCCATTTCGGCGCGACTCTTCCTGGGCTTCTTGTTGGACTGACGGGTGCAGCACCCTCCTCGTAGCCCCAGGCTGCTCTCTGGAGAAGCCTGGCTTAGCTATTCTGCTCCCCTACTACAGGAGGAGCCTGCCTTTCTCTCTTAGATGGGGACTTCTCAGCTGGGTGTGTGAGATTGCGTCCCTGCCTCCTGTAGTTCTGACACAATGAAGGACTGTTCAAAATTCTAGTACCTTTTCAACTTCTTGGACTATTGCCTTTTCTAAGTGGGAATTAAGTGGCTTAAGAGGTTAGGAATATTAAAGTTTACTGATAATAAATACAGAAATATGTAAAATTCCACTTTTTGGGTTTACTTAGTACTCTGTGTGCAATCAGCCTGACTCCCCTTTTTCCTTTGCAGTGTATCCTTTTATAGATTATAGCAGTTTTACTTGCTTCTAATTTTCATTTATTGTTTTTTTTTCTTGAACATTTTGAGAGTGAAGCTGGCAAAATACATAGCAAACAAGTTGTATCTACATGTCTTCATGAGTTTTAAAATCTAGACTCTTCCAAAATTGCTTTCAGCACTGATTCCTTTACTTCAGAAAGCTTGCAGAAGAATGCTTTTATGCTTCTGGTTTAACCAATGTTACTCAGTCTTACTTTCATTCCTTGTGAAACAACACTTTCATGGCATAGAAGTAGCAAAGCAACAGGCAGAGTTCAGACCCCTGTTGTGCTTGGTGTACAAATATGCTTAGAAAACTTGAAACACAAATTTGAAGCAAAGTGTGAGAGAAATACTGTCCATACCTTTGTATAATGATGCTTCAACATAGATTGGAGCGCTGAGGTAGAAAGTCTTGGATCTCTATAGCTGTGGTGGACCTCTTTCCAATTTTGTGTCCAAGTTGTAGTCCCCTGACAACCTCGCTGCATACGTCTTGGTGTGTACTTTGATTCTACTTGCAAACATGTTGAATGGTTCCCTTAGCAAGAGAATTTGAATATAGACATGGCACGGTTGCCAGAGGTAGCATAATGCAGCCTTTAAAGTTATGAGTGCTCTGTCTGCATGGAGAAGCATCAGGCCGTGCAAAGATGCCCATGTCGGGTCTAAATGTGTTAACTTGAGGGCAAGGAGCAATAGGGTTGGATACTGTGGTGCCCTGCNAAATGAGTATGTAGGGAGCCATATTCATGTTCTATATTCTGTAAGCCTCATGGACAGGCGCTCTCCTCTCTTCATGTTTGTATGGCAGGGAGTCGTAACTGGGAGTCCAGCTTCTACCGAAATGTAGTAAGTGCATGAGTAACCTGGATCTCCTAAGCCTCTTTGTCCAAAGCGTTAGCTGTAATACCACCAAATGTATGGCCAATTGCATGTGTAAGCTTTACTATTAAAATAATTGCGTCTGTTGTAAATTATAAATCATGTCACAGTAAGAAGTGGGAACTGCTTTGGTCCTAGGCAGCAATGTCAGGTTCCAGCACGTCTCTGACGGGAAACGGCTGAGCACTGCGGAATGGATTGACTCAACTCTCATTGGACTTGAGAGAAAACATCTTGTGGTCAGCCTAATTTATGTTTCATGTCTGTGGCTTTAAATTATGACACAGTAACCTGTACTCTGTCAAAGTGTGTTTCATTTCACAAGGAAAATCTTAAAACATTAATTACTAAAAAGCTTCATGGCTTCCTCTTGCTACTGTAGTACAAGTGTAAACCTTCAGTACTTTGTAGCTTACAGCAGCAGTTAAAAAGAGACTTCACAAAATCACAGAGTAGTTGAGGCAGGAAGGGGCCTCCAAAGTTCATCTCATTTAATCCCCATTGCTCAAAGCAGCATCAGCTAGAGCAAGTTACTCAGAACTGAACATGAGCCGGCTGAACACGAGCCGGCAGTGTGCCCAGGTGGCCAAGAAGGCCAACGGCATCCTGGCCTGTATCAGCACTGGTGTGGCCAGCAGGAGCAGGGAGGGGATCGTGCCCCTGCACTGGGCACTGGGGAGGCCGCACCTCGAATCCTGGGTTCAGTGTTGGGCCCCTCACGACAAGAAGGACATGGAGGGGCTGGAGCGTGTCCAGAGAAGGGCAACGGAGCTGGGGAAGGGCCTGGAGCACAAGTCTGATGGGGAGCGGCTGAGGGAACTGGGGGTGTTCAGCCTGGAGAAGAGGAGGCTGAGGGGAGACCTCATCGCGCTCTGCAACTGCCTGAAGGGAGGTTGGAGCGAGGGGGGGTCGGTCTCTTCTGCCAAGTAACAGCGATGGGACGAGAGGAAACGGCCTCAAGTTGTGCCAGGGGAGGTTTAGGTTGGACATTAGGGGAAATTTCTTTCCTGACAGAGTGTTGAGGCCTTGGCACAGGCTGCCCAGGGCAGTGGTGGAGTCCCCATCCCTGGAGGGATTTAAAAGACGTGTAGATGAGGCGCTTGGGGACATGGTTTAGTGGGCATGGGGGGGTTGGGTTGACGGTTGGACTCGATGATCTTAGAGGTCTTTTCCAACCTTAGTGATTCCGTGATTCTATGATTCTAGACACGATGATTTCCCAGAAAAGGTATGAGCCCTCTGCCCATGACACTTCCCTCGTTTATGTGCGTACGCTGGATGTGGTCACCCTTCAGTCCCAAACTGATCACCAGGTCTCTCCTGGCCGTGTCACCGGGCACCCTTTGCTCCACCGCTTCCTCCCCATCGTCACTAGCTTAAAGCTCTCCTCGCCAGGCTGGCCAGCCTGTTGGCAGGGCTGCTTTTGCCCTATTTTTCATTCTTATTCAAGGCAACTTGAGACCAGTGGAGCCACATGCAAAACCATATATGACTTAGATGCAACGATACTGATAGAACGGGGTGATGAAGAATGTTNGTGTCCAGATGGGTTTTGAATATCCCCCAAGGATGGAGACTCCACGACCTCTCTTGGCATCCTGTGCCAGTGTTTGACCACCCTCACGGTACCCGTTTCTTCTGTGCAGCTGCACACAGACCTCTGAATTCTCCCTGCTTGCTCTCCCGCCTGTGTGCGTGAGTGTGCAGGCACTTCGGAGGCACCTAGTCTCTGATGAGGCGCTTGGGGACACGTTTTAGTGGGCATGGGGGGGTTGGGTTGACGGTTGGACTCGATGATCTTAGAGGTCTTTTCCAACCTTAGTGATTCCGTGATTCTATGATTCTAGACACGATGATTTCCCAGAAAAGGTATGAGCCCTCTGCCCATGACACTTCCCTCGTTTATGTGCGTACACTGGATGTGGTCACCCTTCAGTCCCAAACTGATCACCAGGTCTCTCCTGGCCGTGTCACCGGGCACCCTTTGCTCCACCGCTTCCTCCCCATCGTCACTAGCTTAAAGCTCTCCTCGCCAGGCTGGCCAGCCTGTTGGCGGGGCTGCTTTTGCCCTATTTTTCATTCTTATTCAAGGCAACATGAGACCAGTGGAGCCACATGCAAGACGATATATGACTTAGATGCAACGATACTGATAGAACGGGGTGATGAAGAATGTTTGTGTGAAGAACGGTGATGGGAGCAGGCAAGGTGAAAAGGCAACAAGTAGGGAAATAGCCCCCTCTCCACGGAGAAAATAATTCAACAAAAAAAGAGAATATGAAGCAGTTTGTATGCTTCTCACATTTATTTAATCTTTAAAATCTTTGATGAGAAATACTTGTATTTTAAAGATCTCAACTGCCTGTTCTTGACAGAATTTGGCTGAACTTGTGTGTGTGTACACACATATGCATACATAGATGGCCAAAGAAAGTACTTCTTAGTGAATAAAAATTGTTTGACTCTACTTAAAAAAGAAAGGAATGCACAATGTGTATGACCCACCCTGTGTGTGATCATCAAACTGAAACATTTATACAGTGTTTCTCCCACAGTGTTTTAAAATGATGAACCACAAATAGAGAGTCAAATTCTGTCCTGTGTCCCTGCAACGGGCAGCTTATTACAGACGGTGTTTTAGTAGTCTTTCTTGCACCCATGTGTCAGATTAAATGGTAGAAATGCCAACTGGATGATAATGTAGTATCATTTCTGGAAGTATTGGCTTTTAAAGTTAATCTTCAATGGGATGCTTTGCTGTAGGCATGTGCATACATTAGATAACCTTGGCATGCAGAGAGTATTTTAAGACCCAAATAATTTTGAAACACCCTTTAATATTCAGCGAAGGTCATGATACATTCCGTGCACATAAGGTCAGAAACAGACTTTCCAGGCTTATTTTACTTCTCAGGATAGATGCCAAATTGGGAGCCCACAGTGATGTATTCTGTTTTTCAAAGTGGCACAACAAGCTTTTCCATGTTGTCCCACTCACATCTGAGCCCTGGTCTAGGGCAACCACCTCACAGAGGTGCCAAGGAGAATAATACATACAACTCTCTTCACAGGCTTATCTTTTTAGCTGAGATTTCCAAAACAAATGCTGCCAACTAATAATGTATACTATTATGGATTCTGGGATCTTGAAGCGTGAGGTCAGAAAATTCACTTCAGTAACTAAACTCCAGCACCTGACGCTACCAGTACTGGCCAGAATCAATCTGTTAAACCACAGGCGATACTATCTGGAACTACTTCTGTTATCACTTTCTATTTATCCACTGATGATACAAAAAAAAATTGAATAGCTGCTTCCTTAAACTTTACGTTCAGCCAACATCATTTTATGTCCACAAAATAAAAGACTAACCCTCTGTAATTCAGAGATTTTGTAATAAACAACATGGTTACAGATTTTCACATTGAGTTAACTGCTTCTTGGAAGAAGGAGGAAGGACATGTAAGATTAGAGTCAGAATAATTCTGTGAAATGTATCTGGCCCCTTTATATAACAACCTGCTACACGGGGGAGAGGAGAAAAGCAAATCCTGGCCTTGATGTCAAAACAATGTAAACTACTTTTTGTATGTTGACTTGAGTAACAAGTGAGGCATGAAAACAAAAGCGTGGTGCCCTGAGTAGTGGCAGTGAATATTTTCTCTTACCAACAAAAAGCAACAAGAGGCTAAATCCTTAACTGTGCCGTGCTGACAGTGCGCTCTCGTTGTGCCAGTAACGGTATTTGCAATCCCAGCTGCACTCCAGCCTGTGCTGTAAAAACACCCATTTCTCAGAACGCACGTTGCTGCCTGGTATCCTTTACTGGCCCTTAGCCAGACGAAGGAGCTTTTCTCTGTTGTTCATGTTGCCCCGTATAAACAGATGTTTAAACAATATTTTTTTTTTTCCCAAAGTGAAATCGGAGAGATTTGGGCATCGTTAGTTCTTCTGAAATTTTCAGTGCCGAAAAGTAGCTTAGGGGGCTTTAGGTTTTGTGTATGTAAGCCAGCCTTTCTCTGACTTTTTACAAATATCCAACGTAAATGCCTTTCTAACATGCAGTGGCGCGATCCTCACGGGAATGTGGAAGCAGAAGTACCACTGCTAGTGCTGTGATTCAGTTGTTTGAGTGTGCTTGGCAAGAATATTTAGAGGGTGACTCAGGGCTGTGAGTAGCAAGTATTTGCCACTTTCTGTTGGAGATTTTTTTGATTAAGTCTAATGAGTTAAGAGTTAGTGAGTTGACGATGGATAAAGGAAGATGCTGCTCTGGGAATGTGTTTGAATGTGTGTGGTCTCCAGTTTTTCTTAGCACCCATTTGTTCTCTCCAGGCTGAGGCATGAGATTCAAAGGGAATTGGAGAATGTTGCTTACAAATTATGGAGTTACTACTCCATGGTTACCATCCTGTCACCAATAACGTCAGATTATCTTCACAACTCAGCTTTTTCTCCTGTCTGTTGTCAACGTGTTAAGTTTGTACATCCCCTGCTTAAGATTGTTCCCCATCACTGCATCCATTCTCAGTCCAGGTCTTTTGTGTGGAGTCCGAACAGTCCTATGCCGATTTCTTGTTTCCTACTTCATATTTGAGCAATTCGGGACGTTTTGGGTGATGCGCTAATGC
This sequence comes from Pelecanoides urinatrix, assembly GCA_013400755.1. NCBI lineage: Eukaryota > Metazoa > Chordata > Aves > Procellariiformes > Procellariidae > Pelecanoides > Pelecanoides urinatrix. Next base: position 264,055 of record VZTQ01001820.1, read on the forward strand.
GATTACATAGTAGCATTTCAAGACACCCTAGTACTGCTTTGCAGAGACAGCTTTGGAGAACCTGGGTGGAGAGGTCTAGAGAAAGCGAGGAAGCAATGTGGCAGGTGAAAAACCACGTTCAGGAGATCTGTGGATTGTGGTGTGGTAGAGGAGGGGTAAGCAGAAGGCACGAATTAAATCCTGGAGTTCCGCGTAATGTGCGTAACTCCTGCTAAATGTGACCGGCTGGGTTCCGCATTATCCAGAAGTAAGAGCAGCGTGTCGCTTCCCGCTCCGCATCGTTCTTAGGTTCAGTCTCCCATTTCAGAGCTGCCGCTGGGCGCCCTGTCCACCCCCCGCAGCCAAACCTGCGGCAGAGCCTCCCGCAGCTCCGGGGTCCCGGGCGAGCTCTGGTCCCTGCTCCGACCCGGGATGCGCACCTCCCTGCGGGAGATGTCTCCAGCCTGGACAGCAGGCACCCCAGCATGAGAACAAAAGCTTTTCTGCCTTTTAGAAGCGGGGCTGTTCAGGTAGATATGCCCAATAGCTTTAATCCAGTTAGTTGGGGTACCAGTGGCAAGGGAATCTCGGTAGCACTGGCTTTGTGCTCAAGCAGCCAGACCTGCTTGGGTCCTGGCTGCGGGCTGGATTCTCAGCTCCCGCGTATTCATTGCTATTGGTACCTAAGCGTGGTGATTTTAAATTGGGAATTACCAGCATTGCTGCAATCACATTTCTGACTGTACCGTAGGTATCCATTTTAACCTCGCACTAGAGGGATTTTGTAATAGAAACATTATGTAAATGGGCCAAAATAATCAAAAAACCATTTGCAACTAAGTTTCTTTATTAAGATGCTAAAATGTAAATTGCCGTTTATCCAGAAGACCCATTTTCCCTTCCACTATTGATGTCCAGGATATAGCTCAAACCTCCAGAAAAGAAATTTCTGAAAATGATAATACACTGGTTTTGTTTCCATTCATTCACTGACTAAACCCTCTAGAAGTATCAATATGGCTTCTGACCTTATTGCAGTTTAAGTTCTTTCCCCAAGCAACTATGAAGCAAAGATAGTCCTAAAATAATAGGGGAAAAATAATGCCATGGAGAAAAGTTTCTTGGGATTGAAACAATAGGATTGTTTTTCATGTAGCAACACCCTAACTTTACTGTAATTTTAAAATTCTGTTTTACAGATTGACTCTCCAGTCAAGCTCCGGATGCTTTTCTTTGAGTAGTCTCGACCTCCCTATGGACTCAACAAATGTATCACAAAATGGCATTGCTCACTGGGAATGCAGATCCTGAATTCAGCTCCTACTCTTTCAATAACTTGGAAAACCTGTGTGAAGTGCAAACCAAGAAAGGACTCTTCTACAAAAAGGCCAAACTTCTGCACCCTGGGGAAGACTTGTGCTGCTTAGCCCGCCTGGATGACCGGACCAGGTTTGTGATCATCAACGTAGGTGGTATTAAATACAAAGTTCCATGGACCACCTTGGAGAACTGCCCCTTGACCAGGCTTGGGAAGCTAAAATCTTGCAACAACTATGATGAGATCATGAACATCTGCGATGATTATGATGTTAGCTGCAATGAGTTTTTTTTTGACCGTAACCCTAGTGCCTTCAGGACGATCATGACTTTCCTGACAGCTGGGAAGCTGAGGCTTCTCAGAGAGATGTGCGCTCTTTCTTTTCAGGAGGAGCTTGTGTACTGGGGGATAGAAGAGGACCACCTGGAGCGGTGCTGTAAAAAGAGATTGCAACAGAAGGAAGAGGAGGCAGCTGAGGCCAGGCTGTATGACGGGGAGATGGTATTTAGTGAAACTACACAATGTGCCTTCCAGGACAATAGCCGATTGAGTTTGTGCATGCGAAAGCTCAGGGATATGGTGGAGAACCCCCACTCAGGGATCCCAGGAAAGATCTTTGCTTGTATTTCAATCTCTTTTGTTGCCATCACTGCAGTCAGCCTCTGCATCAGCACCATGCCAGATGTCAGAGAAGAAGAAGATCGGGTGAGTGCAGCTTTTCTCAGAGTAAAGCGTGTTTTGCATTCTTGTCTCCTCAGGGAAGGTGACGGGCAAAGTCACTCCAGTAATCACGCAGGTTTTGCGTTTGGTATTTATGACACGGAGGGCTGGCCGGGGTAGAGCACAGAAAGCGTTATGTCACTTAATATTGAGGGAAGATTGGGCCAGACTCTACCTTGCCAGCACAGCTTTGCCAGTTCACACCAGCAGGCAGCTTCACCCGACAGATTTGTTTTCTGACATCTTTAACCAGATGACAAACTAGCTATCGTGGGTATAAAAATCAGCCTTGCTTCAGGCTTCTTGTTTTGAAGCTAGGTTAAGAGCTAACACATCAGTTTTCCTTAAAGGTACTTTAACATACCACTTTGAATGGACTCTCAGTACCCCACCGTAAAAAACACATCTGAAATGCTTTGATGCTATAGGTGAGGTAAAGGCCAGGGAAGCTGAGGCAGCAATTTAACAGCAGAAACAAAGCAAACGTCCCGATTTTCAGACATGCTTAGTATTCTCAAGTGTAAGCTGTGGATGCTTCATGCCCTTGAAAATCAAGTCTTACAGGTATTTTGTTTATTCTTTAGTTCAACAAATTTCCTAAGGGTTTAGTCCCTTAGTTCAGTTTCCTCAGGTTAGCTGTGTGTAGGCCAGTGAGAGCTCATCTGAAGATCGGTGGAGGAGGACATTCACATTTGCATTAAATACGTGCTGAAATGCAATCTAAAGGGCTTGAGGGGTGGGGACTTTTCGAAGAGTTCATGGCCTCTTTAGTTTTACTCAAAAATCCAAGCTTGACGCTAAAACGCTTGGGCTTATTTTCCAGCCCTGTGGTCATTAAACGTGATTGTGAACTTCGGCTGCTAGGGCAGAACTTCACCCCGTCCAGTTCTGCCTCTCGGCTGAAGGCTGAGCTCTCCAGGAAGCAAAGCCCTTCTTGTGCGCCGTCACCCGGGTGCTGATCGGCTCATCGCTCACTGCAGAAAAGAGTGGTCGTTACCTTCAACCACGTTTGAGGTTCAACAAGGCCAAGTGCCGGGTCCTGCCCTTGGGCCACAACAACCCCAGGCACCGCTCCAGGCTTGGGGCAGAGCGGCTGGAAAGTGCCCAGAGGAGAAGGACCTGGGGGGGCTGGTCGACAGCAGCTGAACACGAGCCGGCAGCGTNGCAGGAGGCACTCACTCTTCTGTAGCGCGGAAAGTAAAAACGTGCTGATGGGGAAGGGGTCCAGCAACTCCAGAGACCCCCGCGTGTGAGTGAGCACCTCATGTGCGGTTAAACCCACCCTTGGCTTGCGAGGAACGCCCAGGTTAGGCACCCGCTGAGTGGTTTGATTTGGAATCAGACTCATTCAGTAGCAGCCAGGAAAAAAGTCAAAAGGTTTGGTGTGTTTTTTGATATTTGATTTATTATAAGGTTTTTGTTTTAAAGGCTTTTTATGATCTAAAATTAGAGGATAGTAGTACTGGGTACTGGTTAAAACTATATATTGACCTAATAATTTTTAAAAAAGATCATTTCCAAAACACCTCTTTTACTGTAATTAACCAACAGTATGCTGGAATTTTAAGCACAAGGGATATTTTACTGTTGAAAACTGAGATGTATTTAGTGTTTAGATGTTCCTGGGTTTAAGTGAGAGCTGAACAACTGCTTTCAGAATTACCAGAGTTTAGGCACCTTATATTTTTGCTAGTGATCTGAACATAAATAGGGACTCATAATAACAGGCTAGTAATATTTGTTGGGTGGAGCAGGGTAATAATGAGAGCAGGCATATGAGAGAAGCCTGGGTTTCTTGGTAAGCTGAGGCTTTTAAAAGGAGCATATTTTCATAGTCAAATGCAAAATTGTACACTAAAGATGAATGCAGACTTGCTCTTGCAAAAGCAGAGAGTCTGATTCCCCAAACAAAGACTATAAATAGAATTTAGGGTACGAGCAACTGCATGTAAGTTCCTATTGCAGCATAAAGTCAGAAGGGTTAATGTGATCCTTGAATATCTAAGCTGGGGAGTAGCGATTAGAAGCTGGAAGATGATTTTGTGCCTGTGTGTGGCATTGGTGAGACTGACATTAGAATACTGCAGTCAGTTCTCACGTTCATATTTTTAAACGGTGTTTTGAAAAATTGGAGAGGGTGAAAAAAACTATAAATTATAGACACCTGGAGAAAATGCCATACAGTAAGAAACTTGAACATTCCAGTTTATTTAGAGTATTGAAAGGAAGGTGAGTGGATTAAGCAAATAAGTGGTTTTTATGGGGGGAGGAGAACTGTATCATCTAAAAGACCTTTAAATTAAGCGGGGAGGGGATGCATGGTTAAAAGCTGAATCCTGATAAATTCATATGGGAAACTAGGTGCCAATATTTAATACAAAGGTGATTAATTACCGGGGCAGACTAGGAAGAGAACTAATGGAGCGTGTCCAGAGAAGGGCAACGGAGCTGGGGAAGGGCCTGGAGCACAAGTCTGATGGGGAGCGGCTGAGGGAACTGGGGGTGTTCAGCCTGGAGAAGAGGAGGCTGAGGGGAGACCTCATCGCGCTCTGCAACTGCCTGAAGGGAGGTTGGAGCGAGNGATTTTGTATTTTTTGGTGCTTTTTGGTTCAAAGCTCAATGCCCTTCTGGAAGGTAGTCTTCAGCTAAACACACTCTGCTTCAGTCAAAAGTAAATTACTGATTTCAGTTCAGGTTACAAAGGTGAAATGCTTGCAATACAGAGGAGATCAGAATAAATGATCTGACGTTTTTCTGTGCCCTTAAGTTCTAAAAGCACAGCGTTCCTGCAAATAGGCTTTGTTCTGCCCTTTGCACAGGGAAGGTCTGTGGACAGAGGGGGAACGGTTATTTTCTTTGAGACACGGGTGGTTCTCTAGCACAGGGGACGGGTGAAGGATCACTTAGTTCATCCCCGACGTTCCTCGCCTGCTGCTGAATCGATGCAGGTCAACACCCTGTTTGAGTTGTAATTAGTCATGCCAGGAGTCATCCTCAGTGATTTTGGTCCTGCACGAATGGGTGTAAATGCCCACGCAGACCGTTTCAGCCTCAGTGAGGCTGGGCAAGGAGTCGGGCATCTGCCCACCTGGGCTTGCTGGTGGACCAGGGACCTGGGCTGCAGACCCCCGGCCTGTCATCTGGACGTGGCTCAGCTCATCCAGTAACAGCTGTGGAGGGCAGTGAGCTTATGTGAATTCAAAGTCCTGTAAATCATCCTGAGCTGTATCCCTAGTACCTAGTTTAAATTTGTGCCCAGGGATAGCTCTTTGGTCTGGTTTTGCAGTCTCCTAACAAGCAGAAAATGTACGTGCATCTCTCCTGGGGAAGGAGCAAATAAACAGTAAATATTATTTCACGGACGCACGGTGCTCGCTGTGCACATTTTCCAGGCTGGCTGGCTGGCATTGCTGTTGTTAGGGTTCCGTGCCAGAGCTGTCTTAGGTTCTCTGGCTAACGAGTCTTTTCCTTGAGCTGGCGTTTTCCAGAAAACAAAAACTTTGTGTGCCACCTGTCTGTGCTGTTACTGCTGCAGGGAAAGGGAGAGAAACCAATCATGAAAAAAAAAANGTTTAAGTGAGAGCTGAACAACTGCTTTCAGAATTACCAGAGTTTAGGCACCTTATATTTTTGCTAGTGATCTGAACATAAATAGGGACTCATAATAACAGGCTAGTAATATTTGTTGGGTGGAGCAGGGTAATAATGAGAGCAGGCATATGAGAGAAGCCTGGGTTTCTTGGTAAGCTGAGGCTTTTAAAAGGAGCATATTTTCATAGTCAAATGCAAAATTGTACACTAAAGATGAATGCAGACTTGCTCTTGCAAAAGCAGAGAGTCTGATTCCCCAAACAAAGACTATAAATAGAATTTAGGGTACGAGCAACTGCATGTAAGTTCCTATTGCAGCATAAAGTCAGAAGGGTTAATGTGATCCTTGAATATCTAAGCTGGGGAGTAGCGATTAGAAGCTGGAAGATGATTTTGTGCCTGTGTGTGGCATTGGTGAGACTGACATTAGAATACTGCAGTCAGTTCTCACGTTCATATTTTTAAACGGTGTTTTGAAAAATTGGAGAGGGTGAAAAAAACTATAAATTATAGACACCTGGAGAAAATGCCATACAGTAAGAAACTTGAACATTCCAGTTTATTTAGAGTATTGAAAGGAAGGTGAGTGGATTAAGCAAATAAGTGGTTTTTATGGGGGGAGGAGAACTGTATCATCTAAAAGACCTTTAAATTAAGCGGGGAGGGGATGCATGGTTAAAAGCTGAATCCTGATAAATTCATATGGGAAACTAGGTGCCAATATTTAATACAAAGGTGATTAATTACCGGGGCAGACTAGGAAGAGAACTAATGGAGCGTGTCCAGAGAAGGGCAACGGAGCTGGGGAAGGGCCTGGAGCACAAGTCTGATGGGGAGCGGCTGAGGGAACTGGGGGTGTTCAGCCTGGAGAAGAGGAGGCTGAGGGGAGACCTCATCACGCTCTGCAACTGCCTGAAGGGAGGTTGGAGCGAGGGGGGGTCGGTCTCTTCTGCCAAGTAACAGCGATAGGACGAGAGGAAACGGCCTCAAGTTGCGCCAAGGGAGGTTTAGGTTGGATGTTAGGANCCTGGGCTGCAGACCCCCGGCCTGTCATCTGGATGTGGCTCAGCTCATCCAGTAACAGCTGTGGAGGGCAGTGAGCTTATGTGAATTCAAAGTCCTGTAAATCATCCTGAGCTGTATCCCTAGTACCTAGTTTAAATTTGTGCCCAGGGATAGCTCTTTGGTCTGGTTTTGCAGTCTCCTAACAAGCAGAAAATGTACGTGCATCTCTCCTGGGGAAGGAGCAAATAAACAGTAAATATTATTTCACGGACGCACGGTGCTCGCTGTGCACATTTTCCAGGCTGGCTGGCTGGCATTGCTGTTGTTAGGGTTCCGTGCCAGAGCTGTCTTAGGTTCTCTGGCTAACGAGTCTTTTCCTTGAGCTGGCGTTTTCCAGAAAACAAAAACTTTGTGTGCCACCTATCTGTGCTGTTACTGCTGCAGGGAAAGGGAGAGAAACCAATCATGAGAAAAAAAAAAACCATGCTGGAGAGCAATTTTTCATACGCCGGTCCTTTAACGTCATCCGAATGGACCGGCTGTTACACCCAGTGATGTCCCGCAGAGGTGTAAGTGACCTCACACCGATGTGGGACCTTAAAAGTTAGAAGTAGTTACCAAACGGGTGAGGAAATTATTTCAGGTGCCTGCCTATCTCTTTTAAAATTCAGAAGAAGAATCAATCGTACATTTTTGTTAACTTTACTAACTGCCCCAGATGTTCTAGGTGACAGTGGCAAGCCCTGGCGGTTTAGCAAGAGCGGGAAGGATGGTGTTCCCGCGCACCGTGGCTCTCTTGTTCTTACTACTGGTTGCCCGGACTCATCTCGAGCGTAACTCTTTTTTGGAAGTAGTATCATGTCTTTCAGATGCTGCGCAATTATGCATAAAGCTAACAGAATCAGATCCTAAGCTACTTTTTACTTACCAAACTAGGACATATATTTTATCTTCTCAATTTTTTTTCTCACTTAGCTTTCATTTGCTGATTAAATTAAATAAAAAGCACCAATCCAGTAATGCGCATAATAGCTGCTTCTGGAAATTTCAGGAAAGGGACGCTTCAAATGTATAAAGAAGACAAACCTGTGAAGAGAGTCAGGTTCATCCATGTAAAGTAACAAAGCAATAATTGATTTTTAATTTCAAAATTAAATCTCAGAATGGGAGATTTCTATGCAAAATCTAGATTTAACGGTGAAAAAAGTCCCCTCTAAGGCAAAATACTATTGAGACAAAATCATAGCAGAAGCCCTCAGGCTTCTTTCAAGACCACCACAAAAATTATCTCCGAGACATAAAAATAGCCAGAGACATAGAGTATCCTTAAGGTATTTGAGGCATATGATACCTTTAAGTGGGCTTCTCAATGCTTTAAACAAACGGCAGGTGTCGAGTGATCCAAGGAAAGCAGCTAATGCATCACAGGAGTCTTAAACCAGTTGGGGATACTTTACAGCAAAAGCTTTAACAACACAGTAAGAACTGAACAAGCAAAAGAGGTTGAGAGATTCAGCTGAAAGCCAGATGGTCATCACACCAGACCGTTCATTTTCTTCGTGGTGAAAAGAGAAACGACGGCCATTTCTATCTGAAGAAGAAAGTTTCTTTCTTTTGTTAGCCACTCTTCCTCATCACAGAAAAAAGGTGGTGAACTCGGAGATTAACATCAAGCGTTTTGTCCTGATTCACAAAAGCAGTTATAGGCCTGAGTCCCACTGAGCTGAGTCATTTGTAGTACCACAGTGTAAAACGGGAGAAGAAGATCAGAGGGTGCTTCCTTCACCGTGCTTTCTAACGTATTGGGAAAAGCTAGTCTAATTAAAGATGCTGTGATAGGAAGTTACGGTTCAATAACCTTCAGCTGAAGAACATTACAACAAAGAGAGAGACTCATAAATAATGAAGTTAATAATAGCTCATAAAGAAGCCTGAAACTATTTAACCTTCTAAGCTTAATTTACACACTGTGCTTCAACTTCCATATTGGTGAGGATGAGGAATAGATAAGTTGTGAATGTGCGTTTTAAACAATCTTGTGACTAAAGATTTCATTTCACAAAGGTACACACAGAAGTAATTTCAGACAAGGTTAAGAGAGTCTTCTATAATGATTCTCAACAGCTTTTCATAGACAAGCTTTTCATAGACAAGCTGTTGCTGTAGGGGCTGGATGAGCGGTGAGGTGGCTTGAAATCTGGCTGAACGGCCAGGCCCAGGGGATGGTGATCGGTGACACCAAGTCACCGGAGGCCAGTAACGAGTGGTGTACCCCAGGGGTCCATACTGGGTCCAGCCCTGTTCAACATCTTCATTAATGATCTGGAGGATGGAGCAGAGCGTACCCTCAGCAAGTTTGCTGACGACACAAGCTTTGGATGAGTGACTGAGAGGCCAGAAAGACATACTGCCATCCCGAACGACCTCGATGGGCTGGAGAAATGGGCTGACGGGAACCTCGGGAAGCTCGGCAAGGAGAAATGCAGAGTCCTGCACCTGGCGAGGAACAACCCCACACACCAGTATATGCTGGGGCCACCCAGCTGGAAAGGAGCTTGGTGGAAAAGGACCTGGGGGTCCTGGTGGACACCAAGTTTACCATGAGCCAGCAACGTGGCCTTGCAGCCCCGGTCCCCTGGGCTGCGTTAGGCAATGTATTGCCAGCAGGTCATGGGAGGTGCTCCTTCCCCTCTGCTCAGCGCTGGTGAGGCCACCCCTGGAGTCCAGTTCTGGGGTCCCCAGTACAAGAGAGATATGGGCATACTGGAGAAAGTCCAGCGAAGGGCCATGAAGACGATGAAGGGACTGGAGCATCACTCCTGTGACGAAGGTCTGAGAGAGCTGGAGCTGTTTAGCCTGGAGAAGAGAAGGCTCTGGGGGGATCTCATCAGTGTCTATAAATATCTGATGGGAGGGCGCAAAGAGGGCAGAGCCAGGCTCTTTTCAGTGGTGCCCAGTGACAGGACCAGAGGCAACGGGCACAAACCCAGGAGGTTCCTCTGACCATCAGGAAACACTTTTTCACTGTGAGGATGGCCGAGCACTGGCTCAGGTTGGCCAGCGATGTTGTGGAGTCTCCATCCTTGGAGATATTCAAAAGCCATCTGGACACGGTCCTGGTCAAGTAGGTGGCCCCGTTTGAGCAGGTGGAGGGTGCTGGACCAGATGACCTCCAAGAGGTCCCATCCAACCTCCACCGTTCTGTGATTCTGTGGTTGTAACTATTGATTTCTTTAGGTTTGTAATCTAAATAGGTAGCTAAATAGGAAGAAATGTAGGCATTCAGGGCCTCAGAGTGTCAGAAGCGCCAAACATTTCGTTGAATGAATGATATCATCTTGTCTCAAAACTCCTGCAGTTTGAGGTACTTCTGTCATTTTTACATTAAATCATTTACTTATTTCAGTGAAAAGTAATGTAAAGGAGTAAAACAGTTGTTACTGTTGCTGCTTTCTATCCTAAGATGGCACTCTGCTCGAGATTCTGGAATGAAGCTTTTCGTTACTGGAGAACTTGTTTTTAGCACTTTCTCTCTTTTGTGACTGTTCAGCTGTTTTTCTGCATGTGATACTGAGGCCTTCTTGATTTTAACTTAGAGCCACGTGTTTATGTGATGCATAGGTGGTTTGTTTTCGTGAATGAAAGTCTTAATAAAATTGGAGCTTGTGTTTTTCCTTTCTTTGCAGAATAAACTGTTCTAGAAATTAGAACACAGTCAACATTAAACATGTATTTAAAAAAACCTCCCTGATGGTATGACAGATAACTATTTATAGTATATAGGCACCAAGGGTGACTTTTTATAAAAAGAATCTTGGGGAATTGGACTAACTAATTTCCCTGGGGATCATGTAAGAATTCGTTATACCATTCTCTCAGCTATGCTCTTTAAATGCAAAAACCATGAGCTGTAAGAATATCGCCGGCTATGGCATCTGAACGGATCCACTGATGTATTTGTCCCCTACATTGCTAGTTTGCATTTTGTGTTTGCTCCGGGCGGTTCAGGCCACAGCTGGCCGGAGGCCGGGGCAAGACCAAACGACGCGGTAACAATTGTCACCTGCCTTTTCTACAGCCTTGTGCACAAGGAAGTTCCTGTAGACACGAGATTCATGTTCACTCTCACATTCACATGCCCTTGCTCAAGGGATGTAGGACTCGCAGCACTGCAGAGCGGTATTTTAACTAGAAGTAAGGTGTTTCTTATTTTTTTCTTTCATAAGCTTAAAGTAGGTTTTCTGCTCAGATGGTACTTAAATCAAAATGGTAACACACAGTCCAAATGACAAGCTTTGAGAGCATCCTTTACCCACAGCTTTAGTCATCAGCAATAAGCAAAAGTTTGCTTTGTTGTTTATGGGCTCCCTCTGCTTCATGTAGTTTCATCACTTGTTCTATGTGGTCCTGCACTTAGACTGTGAATTGGGACAGAATGTCTTAAACATAATGTCTACAACCATCATCATAACAGAAATAAAAATTACATCTACGCTGCTGTTCGGGTACTTGGGCACATTCCTCATGCCTCAGGCTGCGAGCTTGGTTTCTAAGCAAGGAAATTTTTTTCTTTTCGTGAGACCAACTTAGTTTATGCAAGATGCAATTACCGTATGATATCCTTAGAGTCCAAAACTGAGGAGTAACTGGGAAGTTCTGCAGTGCAAGTCTGAGTCATCACAGTGTAGTCTCCCAGCTCCTGTCTGATGGTCAGAGAAATTTGCTGTGCATGTTGCCTTTCAGACAGCTCAGGTTTGCCTGAAAGCAGTTGAAAGTGATGAGGTTTGAAAGATAAAAGTGATGTTGCTTCTGTGGGTGACACACAGAGCTTTAAAATGAAGGAGTTGAGAACCTTTGCACTGCTCAATCTAAACTTTAAATGTAGAGTTGTGTGGGGTTTTTGAGTGGTGTGCATCTTTTATCTGACTCCCATGGAATTTGCAAATAGAAAACTAATGGCAAAATGTTCTTTGCAAATACCAAGAAGTGGCGATCATGTCCTTTGATCATTTTACTGGGAACTGTGCTTGTCTGTGAACCATCTGAATGATACACTCCTTAATGTAAAAGAAATACATGTATTAATCTTTCCTTTGCACACCTGAATCTAAATCTTTCCTTTACTGGTTGTCCAAATCCAGCTGTTAGTGTTAGAGCATATCTCGGAATCAGTTTATTTTACCGAGTTCAGGATTGTTGTATTCACACACCAGGGAAACGCACTTGGTGCTGTGCGTCCTCAGCATCGCTGTTGCACAGCACCCTGCCCACTGCGCCGGCTCTGCCCGCCGCTGCCCAGGACTCACTGCCCGGAACCCCCTGGTCAAGCAGCCACACCACGCACCAGCTTGGCCAACTCTTTTCAGGGATAGCCCTTCCCCTTCGCAAGGCCACCCTAAGCTGCTAATGAACAGCGGCGCAGGACAAGGAGCAATAGGGTTGGATACTNTAGTTTTATTTAATCATGACTGCTTTTGGAGAGCTCTCTCCATTTCTTCTCCTTGGTTCTTGGCTCTTTTTCTCCTTGGCTCTTCTCTCTCTTGCTCCTCTTGGGGAGAAAAAAAAAAATTTACTTTCTGTAGTCCTTCCTCCCCTGAAAAAAAATCCAGCCTTCCTGCTTGATTGGAGCTATTTAAACCTCAGCAGACATACCTAGTTGTTCTGTCAAGGCCGCTCCTTCAAGAGAAGATAAAGGAAACATGGTCCCATTAAGAAAATCTTTCTCTGTTGTATCAGGAGGGTTAGGAGGAATGTTGTATTTTCTTTCCCTCCGAGTTGCCTCTAGATGGGGGGGTGGGGACATGGCATTGTGGAACAGGTTTGCAGAGAGTCCCACAGTGAGCCTGCTCAAAATTCCCCATCTCAGCAAAGAGCCTGAGCCGCTCGTGCCATGGCTCTTACCAGCTTTGGGTCTCACTGCAGCGTCTTTTCCTGAGTTGCTTTTCCCAAAGAAGATTTCGAGGGTGGTAGGTCACAACATAGGCTTTGGGAACCACCTGAGAATCTATGCAGTGTTTTAGGCTTAGAAGTAAAAAAATGGAGAGAGTATTTCTCTGCACTGTTAGCTTGGGGATGAGGCAAGAGTTGGATAAGATATAATTCCTGTTGACTTGTTAATAACTTTGTGCTGTGCTAATGAACTCTTTCAGTCTACAGGATATCTTCTCATGAATAAATACCAGGTCTTCTTTTAAATATTGTATAAATATGCTGCAATATAACATTAGTGATAAATAATTCAACAGCTAAGACTCTTCCATAAAAGCATTGGTAACTTTGTCATGTTGTTAACTAGTTTATGTTTGGTGCAATGTGGCTCACCCAGCAAAATATGCTCCATATTTAATTTCTTTTAATATTTCTCTGGTTCCACTCCCATAACTATCTATATCTACCGGTGGGTTTATTTTCCTAGCTTCCAGGTAAATCATCCAGGGAGTCTCTGAAGCAATCTCATTATACTAGTTGCTTGGCCTCCAGTAATGTTTGTAAAATTACTACAGCTCCGCAGTATAGCCTGCTCTGTAATATCCTGAGGGTACAGCGTAGCTTCTTTACTCTATAGATTCCTCCGCTGCCTTTTGCAAGAGAACTTGTGCTGTATGGACTTATTGAGTACTGCCCTAGCGTTCTGAAAGAAAGAAAACTTTCATTGATTTGTAACACAAATGTCATCTGGAAATTTCATCTCAGAGTTCCAGAATATGTTGCTATCAATTCTGCAGTTTGGAATGAAAGCAAGCAACCAGATCTACGTTTGGCTAGACCTCATACAGCTAGGCTGAGGTAATGAGCTGATTCATGTGTACAGCACTTAGAAGAATTGCATTAAATCATTTAACATTATAAATGCTTACATTTTCATTGCTTAAATTGTGGTGATGGAGATGAAAAACAGAAGATTTTTGAATTGGGGACTTTTTGCAATGTCCACGGAGACAAATTCAGATAGAACAGTGGTATTAAAAAAAAAAAAGTTAAAAAAATTTTTGCAATAGGTTTTTAACAAAGGCTTAAGAAAGGAGCAGGAGAAAACTATAAGGTTGTTGGATTTTCTAAAGGTAAGCATGATATTAGTTCCAAGTAAAACCGTGAAAAACATGGTACTGAGCGCAATTGGCAACATTTTTGAGGACAACAGCATAATTAATTCTAGTCTATGTAGAACACTTACTGGTCAGACTTAGTATAATTTCAATGAGGTTATAACATTTTCTGAAAAAAGTAACTTCTGATGTAGGTTCTTATACTTCTGTAAGATATTTGCATTAGTGCCACACAACAGCCTTCCTTAATAAAAACGGCGATTTTCAAAAACTTACCTCCCTTATTAAATGTCTAAAAAATTTCTCTTAGATCTCAAAGTAGCAGAAAACTCACATGAGAAATGATCACCCGGTGACAGTTACAGGGAGGGGCGTGCAAGTGTCTCTGGTGTTGGTCCAGAGCTACTCAGGTGTTTTGCGTCACTAGTCAGGGGCTGGAAGTACCTGGCACAATAAGCCGAACTGATTTGAACGTGGGCAGGTGACTGCGCGTTCATCAGCAGAGAGTGCAACCTGTACGTGTAGGGAGCAGAGAGAGCCCAGGACAAAAGACTCTTTTGGAAAGTGGGGACTCAGAAAGGGTTTAGAGACCCTGGTGAACTACTGGCCGTACACGATTTCCCATCTGACACGCTAGTCAAGAGGCAAAGCCTGAGGCTTGAGATACTGTGTCCAGACTGGTATCCATTAAGCAGGTAAGTTAAAAAAAAAAATAAATCTGAAAATTCTGCCCTATAGTGAGTCACTAAAAGAGGTTTTATGCAGTAAACAGCAGAATAAGAGAATGCCTGTGGACAACAGTGAACAATAACTGGAACCTGCAGCTGGACAAACTCATGCCCTAAAAAAGGCGTATTACAGGGCGGTAATTAACAACGGAAACGATTTATCTAGAGATGCTTGAGTCCATCTCACATAGTTTTTTAACACGTTCTGTCGGTCCTTCTAAACGTTTCAGCTCAGATGAAACCACGCGTCTGGTTCGCGAGCCCCTCGGTGAGACCCTCTGCTCTGCAGGGGCTGAGCTCGGGACCCCCTTTGCCCGGGGTCGCCGTCCCCTCCCCGACTCGCTCGTGCGGGAGCCCCGTCCCCCGCTGCCAGAGGAGCCAGCAAGGATGCTGTACGTCTGGGGCTGCCCTGGCCCTCCCGTATGTTCAGCAGCAGCAGGATGAAATGAGCCGTTCATAATCGTGATTAAAGGCGAGGGCGGCCAGAAAACCTCAGAAGCCTGGAAGCTTTCTGAAGAGGAGCGACACAGCGCGAGCCTGGCCCGGTGAAGGCAGGATCCTGGCCAAGGTGTCTCATCCAGCGCTGACCGTGTTTGTGGGGGGTGGCCACAGGGGCTGGGACATCTTCCCAGCAGGACTGGGTCCCGGTGTTAGCTGCTGCTCAGGCTTGAGCTTGCAGGTCACCCAGGAGAAGGATAGAATCATAGAATNCTCCAGCTCGTTTTCCGAGCCTGGATACAAATAGGAAGCACAGAGTGGATACAAATAGGAAGCACAGAGCGTAGTGTGAAGGTCCCAGCCGTCCAACGCAGCCTGCGCCGCGGTGGAAACTTGGCACACGCCGCACTGGGGAGAGACAACGACAGAACAAAAATCGCAGCGTCCTCCTGCGAGGTCCACGCACTGAGTGTCTGTGGGCAGAAGCTGTGGAAATTTTCTGCCAGTCCACAGCTAGTTGCCTTCGTACACAGTAAAAATATTGGCTAATTTAAGGTAAGTCACGGAGGTCTTATATTCTGCACTGCTGTCACAGAAAACACCGTTGCTGTTGCCTTGAGCAGAAGGAGACCGTAGGAGAGTGCAGGGTTTTGCAGTGGTCAGCTCCACCTTGCAAAAATTCATCCACTTTGCAAGTGCAGGAGCGCAGCGTGCAGCATTTCGGTGCAAGGGCAATGCGGTAGCAGACTGCCAGCTGCGACCGAGCCGCTACCAGCAGGAGAGCAAATCTACCCACAGGCTACGTAGGCAAATCCTTCACTTGCTTTCAGATAATAGGATAAAGGGAAAGAGAGAGGGAAAAAATCAGGCTTGGAAAAAAATGTAAGAGGAAAAGAGTAAACTTGACTCTGTCCTCTTTTCCTCCAACAGAAAAAAGAGACACCCCCAGATTTTATAACAGGTTACGATCGCAGTAAAAGTAGTGTGGGTCAGTAAAATAAAACCAGCAATAAGTGGGAGGAGGAGAAGAGCCTCTAAAACAGGGATTGAAAGAAGGGGAAAACTTGGGGAAATAAGAGGGAAAATACACTTTTAAATGCTGTTAAGAATAATTTTTTCTTTTTAATACAATTAGAGCAAGAACAAGATTCTTTTTTAGTGTGAGCCAAGCTGGAGGCGAAGAAAAGCGGACGCTGGGTTTAGGAAGACGGCGGTGCTAGACACTATATCTGCACCTGTCTGTGAGCCCAGCCGGGTCCCACCACAGCATCCTCTTCTCCCGGGTGTCGGGTAGGTGTGAAAGCTTCGGGAATGCCGCTGCTCTGTCAGACAGCCCAGCCCCTCCTGGGCTGGTCCTGCCAGAGGGGAGCGTTGGCTCTGCTGTTGCCATTCCCTGGGGAAACGATCCCAACTGCACTGAAGTGCCCTTGGCGAGAACGCAGCCCCGCTCCGGTTCTGCAGCGTTTTGATTTATGCTGCCACTTACGGGAGATAAGCCCCGTCTTTATTTTGCCATGTTTATGAGAAGGAGGTGTGCTGTAAGCGCCAAGTGCCATTGCTCAAGTTTTTTTCAAGCAAGAACTGAGTCTCTCTTGTTTTCAGAGCACTAGGAGAGAAAACACAGGCGAGGATTATTCTCCAGAAATCAGGAGATCTGCTAATTTGCAAGGTTACTGGGTTTCTTCGTGTAAAAGCTGGGGATCAAACATTTGCTTAGGTTTACAGAGAATGGATTTCTAAAAAAGCATTGTAGTTTCTAAGCCTCGGGGGATATGATGCCTCTGTCAGAGCTAGAAAAGAGAGTGGGCTGAGGAGGAAGATTTCTAGTTCATGTGAAATCAGGGGGAGAGGGGGACACTTGTCAGCAAGGAGGCTTCTGCTATTTAATTATTCTCTTGGGTTTTTTTTACTTTCAATTTCAGTGAAAAAGTGGGCCAAACCCAAGAAAAACATTCTGGGAATAGAAAATTCCAAGGTAATTTTTACTCAGAAATGCTAAGGACATCAGTGTTTCTGAAGTGAAGCTGTTCTTTGGAGGACACCGTTGCTTGGTGAAATCATCCTTCTTTTTTCTGCGTTACTGCCTCTGTCCACGGCAGCGACTCTGATCAACAAATCCTCCGCGCTGAGCAGCCCCCCCAGGTCAGGCTCGGCGGGTCGTGCCTGGTCCAAGCACGGCAGGAGACACTGGACCGCTGTGTTGCCCGTGGGGGTTTCATGGAGTGGGTCTGTTGCGGGGCAAAGCTGCTAGAAAGCAAGCCGTATGGGCAGCGGACTGCGAGATCCTGCCGCAAATGCTGTGGGAGTTCATGAGTTTCCAGTACATCTTGTTCTCGTGGACCTGTGTCTTCTTGTGTAGCTGTTTGTCTTCAGACAATTTCCAAATGGCACTGAGATATTGTAAAATTGCCAAAGCAGACTCCAGATACAACTAACCAGTGTTCTGGCTCAGAATATTTGTTCAAACAAATGGCAGGAAACCTATTCTTGGATGTATAAGTTGTAATTCTCTATTATTTAGAGGCTACTTATGTCTTACACACATGCACAGACGAAAGCTGTGGACAAGCCAGGTTAGGGATCTCGGAGCCCCCGAGGCCCAGCTCCAGCAGCACCCAGCGCATCGTGTCCTTTGCTGGTAGAACATCACAGGGAGGTAGGACTTGGAGGGGTCCTACGAGGTGAGTGCAGTCCCCTGTTGTCATGGGTACCACATCACACCACCATTGCCAGAAACCGAGAAGCTTCATCTTAAAAGGTCTCTGGCCTTTCCTGTTCTTGCAGGGGGGCTCTTTTGGAACCTCAAGTGTCTTCTAGAGAAGCTGGCGGCTCACGGCCCAGACATGTACATTCTTCGCTGGGTAAGAAACTGGCTGGACGGCCGAGCCCAGAGAGTTGTGTCAACGGAGCTAAATCCAGTTGGCAGCCGGTCACAGCGGTGTTCCCCAGGGCTCAGTGTTGGGGCCAGTCCTGTTCAATATCTTTATCAATGATCTGGACGAGGGGATCGAGTGCTCCCTCAGTCAGTTTGCAGATGACACCAGGCTGGGCGGGAGTGTTGATCTGCTGGAGGGCAGGAGGCTCTGCAGAGGGACCTGGACAGGCTGGATCGATGGGCCGAGGCCAATGGAGGAGGTTCAACAAGGCCAAGTGCCGGGTCCTGCACTTGGGCCACAACAACCCCAGGCACCGCTCCAGGCTTGGGGAAGAGCGGCTGGAAAGTGCCCAGAGGAGAAGGACCTGGAGGGGCTGGTCAACAGCGGCTGAACACGAGCCGGCAGCGNATGACCTTAGAGGTCTTTTCCAACCTTAGTGATTCTATGATTCTATCTAGAGTCCAGATTCTGAAAGCTGGTGTAGCTATTTCTTCTCCTGCTAACACGTCCTTTCGATTAGTCATGGGTTCTCCTTGCAAATACCTAATGCAAAATGAGCTTGTTACGGCCCTCTTCTTCCCGCTCCTACCTCACCTGCTGATTGCCGTTACTTAGCTGATGGCGTTGCCCTCCCAGCCACACCTGAATAAGGTCTTCAGCTGTTCTAACCAACCAGTGAGTTATCCTGTTTGACTTCGCACTGGAGAGGATTAAGGAATGATCTTATGTCCCATTCAGTGGGATGAGCTGGGGATTGTACACAGATGGAGATAGCAGTATTTTCAGCACATCCAGGCAGACCTGAATGAGAACATTGGACCATGCCATTAAACAGTGCTTCTCCTCATCCCCTTGGTTTATTTATAGATAGCAAACACGTCTCGTCTCTGCCTTCATTTGATGATCATAAACAAGTCAAATGCAATTAATTGTCTGTTTTTAAGATAGGTTTTCCATTCCACTAGCCATCCAGGTAATCTTGGGTTACTCTCCCAACTCATTCCAGTTTGAATCATCCTTGTTGAACATGGGTGGTTGTTGAACAGATCAAATCCTTCGCTGATGTATTGGGGCCTATCAGCAAGCTCAAATACAAGTGTTGGTTTTTTTGCATGTGTGTGTTTGGTAAGCAAGAAGGAATTGATGTCAAGGCTTGTTTCACGGGTGAAAACTGCAGGTAGCAAGGAGCTGTGTGTGCTCATTGTAGTGAAGCAGATTACAAACATGAGAAAACCAAAGAAATACAAAGTGAAGGGAATATTAGCCCATGAGGAGCTCACTAGGCAGTGAGAATGCAACAGAGCCTTAAGAAGTATCCTCAAAGAAAATGTCATCCAGGGTACATTGAGCCTCCTTGAGTTACAGTACGGCCCCGCTCTCCTGGTGTCTGGAATGATCAGACTGGGAGATAGTAGCAGACGGCTGCTGGAGCACATACTGTTCCCTCAAGTTGCTCTCGGCCGCAGTCACAGAGTCTGAGGAGTTTTAAGATGTCTTTATATCCCGCCCAGTCTCTCCGGGTGAGGTACTGTGCCGTTCCTGATAGGCATCTGAAAATCAGGCAGGTTGACTGTGTTCTGTTTCATAGATATTTGTGGTCAGTTTTATTCTTTATATGTTTCTTGCTTCTTGCAGATTTTAGGTTTTGGTTGCTTTCCGTAAAGTAGAGCCAGATAACACTTCTTTCCCTCTAACAAATACGGTTGCTTTTGGAGTACTGTGTTCAGTTTTGGGNGCTAAAAGTGGATGCAGGTGTGAGAAAAGCTGGTTGAGAAGACGATATTAATGAGAGGGCATTTTGTGCATCTGTGGTGCTACTTCCCTGCTTTCCGTTCTTCCCAGCAACTCTGCTGGGGTAAAAAGAAGCAGGACAGTGGACTGACGAGTATATCTGCATGTGGCGAGGACAGTAAGTGAAGGAGGCAGGGAAACGGAGGACAGGCTTAGGATCGCAACAAGTCTTGCCTAGTAGGTAGGTGATCGAATCCCCTGTGTCTGTGTCGTTCTCCACAACTCGGATGTATCTGCCAAATCCATGCAGTCGGGCTACAGCTGTTAAGACGTTCGCAGGGAAAAAGGTAGCAGTTAAAGAGGTCTCAAGGCTCAATATTTGTGGCTTAGGAACCCAAGCCCCTGGGTCAGGAGTGCCGTCTGTGTCTCCCGCCTCTGTGGTCTGCAGGGGCGGTCACAGGCTACCACAGGGCACGGGTACATCCTCACGCGCGTGGTCTTCTCTTCCCTCCCATTGACTCCCAGACCCTTTTCTGAGCTTTCCACGAATGTAGCCAGTTGACTTCAGAGTTGCATGTCAGAAGAGCACTTTGAGACAGAAATGCAAGGCACGTGCCGGTAGCTGTATCTCAGTGACCCCTTGGCTACATGCAACTGAAGAGCACGGCGTGTAATTTTATAAGCTGATTAGACTCTGACTGTGGATTTTAGCACGCCCTGAAGTTACCTTCTAGCGGTTGCCATAGGCTTTTGGCATCTCCCTTGTTCCTGGCGCTGTTGCATGTTTATTTGCAGCTTCACTGGCAGAATAAAGATGACGGGCTGAGAGGTTTTGAAAAGTGGTGATTTGGGGCTGTGCTGTCTCGTGATCAAAGGAAGTCCCGAGAGGTAAGTCTAAAGTAGGTACAGCTCCTGCCCACCTCCTTGCCTTTTCTCTTCAACAAAGGCAAGTCGTACAGGAGCAATTGTACAAGAGCCGTCTTGTGTCCGTAATAAGGCTGCCGTTAGTGACAGCCCTTCCCACTGAAGGCAAGGCTCTGGTTACCTCTTCTAGCAGCTGGGCTGAAGATGAAGCACGAACCAAGCTCTAGTTGCCAATCAAAGTGTGTACAGCAAGAAGCAGAGGGCTCTTCCGTGGCCCCTTGGTGACTTTAAAAACAGAAACCGTTACTTTGAATTCACAGCCAGCCAGCTTTATAGAATCATAGAATGATAGAATCACAGAATCCCCAAGGTTGGAAGAGACCTCTAAGGTCATCGAGTCCAACTGTCAACCCACCCCCCCCATGCCCACTAAACCATGTCCCCAAACGCATCCTCCACACGTCTTTTAAATCCCTCCAGGGATGGGGACTCCACCACTGCCCTGGGCCGCCTGTGCCAAGGCCTGGCCACTCTGTCAGGAAAGAATTTTTTCCTAATGTCCAACCTAAACCTCCCCTGGCGCAACTTGAGGCCGTTAACTTTGAGGACAGGCTGTGCAGCAGCTGGATCATCTTCGCTCAGGAGCACCAGAAGCACTCAGAGCAGGAGGGCGGCAAGTTCAACCTGACCTTGGCTTTGCTGAATTACAGTCACCAGGTCTGTCGGGGGTCAGTGGCGAGGGGAGGGTGCCCGCGCCCGAGGGCAGGGGGTGACGCTGCCCGTCCAACAGCGGGTCACATCGCCGGAGTCACGGGCTCATCCATACCGTGAAAATCAGCTGGATGCTTCCATCAGAAAAATCACTTTTCATCAGAAGATCGCTTTCATCAAAAAGTGCCAGCGTGAGCAAAACCTTCGGGTTTTGTCGGGGAGGCACGTTGCTGTTCTGCTGGAATGTTTTGTCAGCGAAGGCTTTTCTTCGTTCCACAGCGATAGCCGGGACGCGGGAGGGCGGTGAGCCCGCAGCCCGTGCTCCGGGCGCTCCCGCAGGCTGGGAGGGAGCCGGGTGCTGGCTTCCACCCCACCTGCTCCCCGGCAGGAGCTGGGTCTCTGCCGGGCAAGTGCTCCAAGTGTTGGGCTGCAGAATAATTGGAAGTTGGGGGGGTTTTGTCCTCTGAATGTCTCTGCAGACGAACACTTAAGCCGCCGGGCTGGGGACTGTCTGGCTCTCTGTGTCCCGGCTGCGGGCAGACCTTGTGTAGCATCCTCAGGGACTTTGTCTGCAGGTCCCTTAAATGCTCTGGTGCTGAGACCTTGGTTACATCAGAATTTCGAGTTCCACATTTTGGTTAAAAAAGGAGTTTGATCTGATGTGCACAGAGAAAATGAAATACATGACCCAAAAATGCTCAGGTAAGAAGGGGCAAGTGGAAGAGAACAAAAATACCATTTTAGAAATGTCATGATTTTAAAGCTTATGTAAGCATTTTTGTATCCAATGCCATGTTTGGTGGGGTTTTTTTTTCCCTAACATATACATTTGACAGGGAGGGAAATCTCCAGGGGGAAGTAGGCAGCATTGAAACATCTTCCTTGAACGTACTGTGGAGCTGCTGACCAACAAAAATCTGTGTGCAAAGCGACCCAAGAGCTGGGGCGGTTAGAGGTGATCTGGCTTTTGACATCTTCTGATGCCAGCGGGGGGAGATGGCGTCAAAGCCTGCAAGAATCTAGAGGAGGGTCAGAATTCCTTCTCAGGAGACGGGAGGACAAAGGCAGGGACAAGAAGTCACACAGTGGAGAATTTTTCTGAGGCACGGTACGGGGAAGTACCGCTGGAAGGGACCCCGCAAGCCAAACCAAAACGTTTCTGCCATTTTTTGACAGACCGCACAGAGCAATGAGTACAGCTGGATTTGAACTCCAGTGACACCGGCATTTCTTTTTTTGTAATTTTCCTTTTGCCAAAGAAACCTTTGGCAAAGAAAATGTTTCTCCTAAAGAAAGATGCTGCGGTTGGCATTTTGACAGCAAATTTCTGTAAATCCTAGTGAAGGAGACTCACTTTAATTTGACCACATAGAGTTACTCACTGAGACCTTCCTTGGTTTCTTTTCCTGCGCCCTGAGTTGACATCAGTAGATGACCCCAAAATCCCGTGCAACTGCAGATATTTCCCCATTTTTGCAGAGGAAAAAAAAAATCTACTCGCTGTTTGAAAGAAACCCATATGCACATTTAAATAAACATATACATCTTGTAAAGAACAACTGTTTCCATATATTTTTATTATACTACTACTTTTTGTAGTAAGATATTACTAAGATAGTATTTATTTAATGACATGGTTATATGCACATTAAAAAAAAAAAAGAATGTTAGTCTTTTAATACTAGAGAAGTGCAATGGGGTTGTCCTTTGTGATTGCCATTCGTGCTATTTTTTGTTTAGACCTCTAAAAGACAAAAAGAAATCTATGAAAACTAAAAAAAAGTTTTCCTGTGGCCCAGTTTCATAAAGCTAGATATGAAAATGTAATCATAAAAATGTGTCCATTAGATTACAAGATGAAGAAATCTTTTTGCTTACAAAAAGTAAAAAGCAGTGTGTAGTTGTTAACGTACGTGTTTATGGCCATGAATTGGTATAGCGTAATCTTTTTTGAGAACGTAGAGATTTGATACAGAGCTGGTTTGGGCAGGATGCTATCCTATTCTGTTAGGACTTGTTTTTCTCTTATTCCAACGGCTGATTAATTCTTGATTGCTTTTTTCCATCTGTGTGTGTGTCTTTCTGTGCATTTTTTGTTTTGTTTTCTTGAATGGAAAAAACCTCAAAACCCTAAAGCAGAGTTACAGCATCCGGTTAGACTCGAATACAGAGTTAAAAGTTTTAGAAAGAGAAAAATTGCCCTTTTTTTTTTTTTTTACAATGCTGTAATCAAGGGGAAAAAACTGCAAGAAAAAGTAGCTGCAGCTGAAGGAAGCGAAGCGCAAAGAGCCTGAAACACGTTTTTGCTGTTACTGTTTTTGATTTCATGTGAGAATAACAATAGGTCATACCTAGATGATACTGAAACATGGTCCAGGGGACAGGAAGACATTTAATTGGTGAAAAAAAGGCCTCTGACACACAGGTCTATTTTCTAAAAGCCTGTTCAGACCCTCTTACCCTCAGGAGAGCCTTCGGACAGAGCCTGGCTTGTTCAGATTGCAATAGGTTAATAACAATACTGCGAAAGACGAGCTCTTTGCTGAAGATAATTATGCATTAGCTAAAAGAGGGGGTTGTTTCATCCCATTACAATGAACTCTATGTAGCAGAGCATTATCGCTCCGCTCTACTGAAAGCAAACATTTCGGCATTCACGACGTTAGCTGTCAGCTGTGGATAGTGGGAAGAGCGGAGAAAAGCCAGAGCCCACCATCAGCTCTGGATGGAGAACGTTTCAGCTCTTCGTTACAGTGATGGGCAAAGATGCCGGCTTGGTTCTTCCCTGTGGGATGACCCGAGCTTCAGATACTGCCAAACCTCTCGTGCTCAGCCGAGCCAAGGCTGCCAGGCTGCTCCTGCCCTTGCGTTTTTTATATAGAATCATAGAATCATAGAATCATTAAGGTTGGAAAAGACCTCTAAGCTCATCGAGTCCAACCGTCAACCCAACCCGCCCATGGCCACTAAACCATGTCCCTGAGCACCTCATCTACACGTCTTTTAAATCCCTCCAGGGATGGGGACTCCACCACTGCCCTGGGCATATAGTTCTGCAGGAAGATCGGAGGCATAAATAGCAAAGCTGTAGGTTGGTGAATCTACACGGGATAAACACGTCAGAGCGTGGGAGGGCAAGATAGAGTCTTCCGAAAGTCGTCTCCAGTGGCAGTCCGTTAATGAGGAACAATTTTCACTCCTGTTTGCTCCCACCCCAAAACTCATCCGCAGAAGGACTTTGGAGAGTTTCCTTTCCTCTCCAAATAGAGAGCGCTGGGGGAATTCAGTGCCAAATCAGCTATTAAACGCCTTAATGTCTTTGTAGGTCTATTCCAAGGCTGAATTCTCTGACTTTCCTTAAACTTTTAGTGGCATGAAAATTATATACATGCACATCAGAATCCAGAAGGCTTCCTGCCAGGTAGGTCTCTTAAGGCAAGCGACGTCTTACTTTCCGTACATGGTGGTCCAAGTAGCGATGTAGCTTTCAGAGAAAGCAAATCTGCACATAGAGGTTTTTTTCTTTCTGGCCGTTACTGCTGCTTTGCTCAAGCCGTAGCTCTTCTTCTGTGGGTTGTCATCCTGGCATCTCAGCCTGATCCTTTTGTGCAGCTGCAAGTGTAGTATCAGGAGCTGCACATCACCTGCAGCCGCTGCCCTGCGGTGCGAGATCCAGCGTATCCCGATGAGAGATTCCCAGGCAGCAGGGCGCGGGGACAGTGCCGCCCTGACGGCTGGTTTCCTGGTAGAAAGGCGAGAAGTTACCGTGGCACAGGCAGAGTCCTTCCACTGACTTTGTGAGCTTTGGCTCTGCCCCACAGAGCCAGATTTGTGCGGTGGTGTGAAAGCATCTTGGTTCTGATTCTGATGGGAGAACCTGGCAGCTTAATTACCCTGTAATAGGAGCGAAGCCCCTAGAAAACAAAATGTTTTGTCCTCTGTGTTATGATTGTGACAAAAATACTTATTTAGGACAGAATTAGCTCGGTGAGGCAGATA
This sequence comes from Pelecanoides urinatrix, assembly GCA_013400755.1. NCBI lineage: Eukaryota > Metazoa > Chordata > Aves > Procellariiformes > Procellariidae > Pelecanoides > Pelecanoides urinatrix. The sequence goes on from VZTQ01001820.1 coordinate 289,061, forward strand.
TCATAGAATCATAGAATCACTAAGGGTGGAAAAGACCTCTAAGATCATCGAGTCCAATCATCAACCCAACCCCTCCATGCCCACTAAACCATGTCCCCAGGCGCCTCATCTACACGTCTTTTAAATCCCTCCAGGGATGGGGACTCCACCACTGCCCTGGGCAGCCTGTGCCAAGGCCTGGCCACTCTGTCAGGAAAGAATTTTTTCCTATATATAAATTAAGCTCCTTCTAGTCTTCACACCTATCAAAATTAGGAGGTTAAAGACAGGCTATATCTGAGCTACTACACTATTAAAAGAAGATTATCCTACCTCCCTGCAATATGCTTAAAATCTTGACAGCAATTTCAGTGGGACAAGTAATTTTTCTCTCCATATCAGCGTGACCCCCTGGGAAACAGTGGGTGGTACATCACATGCCAATTGGAAGTGGAATGTAAAAAAAAAATCTATAAATACAAGGCATTACAACCTTTCATCACGTTTCATACAAGAACCATAAACGCTGGCTCTGAGGATTCCTTTTCACATTTTTTTTCCTATTGACATCTCTTTAGTCATTGCCTCCATTTCTTCTTCAGTGTGAAACGGGGAGGGTGCCTCGGCGTTTTGGGTATCGTACTGAGGTAGCACAGGGCTTCATACTCAATGCGATGACTGCTGGCAGTGCAGCAGCCCTGAAATACGTATCCAGTCCCTCCCCGACATTTTAGGGAAACGCTGTAGTTAGCAAAGCGGGCAAAAATCTCATCACTCTTTTGCTGTTTTCTTTCACAACAGGGAAAAAACTGTGTATAAACACTTAGAGGGGGATGAAGTTAGGATGTGGACATTAGGAGAAATCTCTTTCCTGACAGAGTGGCCAGGCCTTGGCACAGGCTGCCCCGGGCAGTGGTGGAGTCCCCATCCCTGGAGGGATTTAAAAGACGTGGAGATGAGGCGCTTGGGGACATGGTTTAGTGGGCATGGGGGGGTTGGGTTGACGGTTGGACTCGATGACCTTAGAGGTCTTTTCCAATCTTAATGATTCTATGATTCTATGATTCTATGTGGTGCTGTGCAGTAAGAATTTCCTCGGCTCTGCCTAGCAAGAGGCACCCGTGGTGAGCGTGTGGGCAGAACTGCTTATAGATGTGCCAGGTTCTCAGCTTCTCCAGTGGTGAAATGGAGACCAGCTGACACAGCCTCGCCACGCTTGAGTGGTATTTTATTGCTATAGGCGAGCAAAATGAGCTTTTACATTAAACCTGATACCTGTTGCATCCAGTGGCACACGCACCCCACTAACATGGATGGACTCCCACACGCTTACGAGAGTTTTCGTGAACTGTTCAGAGTCAAACCGGCTCGCCGAATAAATATACACCTCCCTGAAATAAATACATTCTTGCCTTCCGCTCAAAGCCCCCAGAGCATTAACACTTTTCTATGAGCATTTACAGAGGAAGCAGCACTAGCCCGATCTATAATTGTCCACATCAAAATCTGTTTATTTAGAGAAGCGGATTATTATTCAGCTGGAGTTACTAACAGTGATGTCGCAGAGAATTACCATAGTATCTGTGCTGCTGAATTAACAATCAAAGAGCAGCCGCCACCAGCAGTGTTGTTTATTGCTGTGCCAGTGCATCGCGACTGTCCTGTTCACAGGCGTCGTGACTGACGAACCAGAGTTCTCTTTATTTTCCACTAAGCGAGCCTGCCGGGAAGCGCACCGCTCCCAGTGCCTCGGAAAGCCTGGGGAGGGCATCGTGGTCATTAGTTGTTACAGATGACGTAATTAAAAATGCTTCTCTCTCCAGACCCTCCCTCTATTCTTGTCGTATGTTTTCTTGTAGAGATACCTACGTTTATCAGTACTTTATATAAGCTTTTGACTATAGCGCTATATTTATTTATTTTTATTTATTTATTTATTTAGACTATATTTATGTTAATAAATGTTCACTGGAATGTAAAAAATACTCTATATTCTGTGAATAATACACTATAGATGCTTCCAAGCAGATAACATAAAATGCTGTAGGTGTTTATGAGCCACTTATAAGCAATTTATTATTGATCAGGAAGGAAGGGGTGGATCACCCGTTTATTAAAATCCGTGAATCCTGTACTTCTCTAATCTTTTCTAAAGGTTGTTAAGGGCTTGGTTAGAAATGAGGTGTGAGCCTGCCTTTCCGCAGTGAGCTGTCTGGCCGACAGCTGGTACCATCACACCAAATTCTCGGCAGCCTCCGGATACTCCTGAGCATCGTTGACCTGTCCTGCGGCCAAACACGTAGCTGGTAGCTCTGGTTTTAGTTATCTGTTCCAGCCGCTCTTAGCAGCCATGAGTTTTACTTCGGTGCCTTGCAATTCGTCTCGATTTCGCGTGGGGCTTTCCTTTAAGAACTGCCACTCTCTTGTTTCCTTGGCTCACTCCCTGGCTAAATCTTTTTCTTCCCCCTTTTCTGTGTTTCCTGCTCCTCTCCTCCCCAGGGCGAATGCTCACGGAAGTGCTACGACATCTTTGTGCTGGAGACGGTGTGCGTGGCGTGGTTCTCCTTCGAGTTCCTGCTGCGATCCATCCAGGCAGAGAACAAGTGTGCTTTCCTGAAAACCCCGCTCAACATCATCGACATCCTGGCCATCTTGCCTTTCTATATCTCCCTCGTCGTGGACACGGTCTCCACGAAAAGCAGCAGCAAGCCCGGTGGGGGAGCTGGGAACAAGTACCTGGAACGAGTGGGCCTGGTGCTGCGCTTCCTGCGGGCGCTGCGCATCCTGTACGTGATGAGGCTGGCACGGCACTCGCTGGGGCTGCAGACGCTGGGGCTCACCGTCCGCCGCTGCACCAGGGAGTTCGGGCTCCTCCTGCTCTTCCTTTGCGTCGCCATGGCCCTCTTCTCGCCGCTGGTCTACTTGGCCGAGAGCGAACTGGGAGCCAAGCAAGAATTCACAAGCGTCCCCACCAGTTACTGGTGGGCTGTGATCTCCATGACGACTGTTGGCTACGGGGACATGGTGCCTCGTAGCATCCCCGGGCAGGTGGTAGCCCTGAGCAGTATCTTGAGTGGGATTTTGCTGATGGCTTTCCCAGTCACGTCCATCTTTCATACCTTTTCCCGTTCCTACAGTGAGCTGAAGGAGCAGCAGCAACGCGCCGCGAGCAGGCAGATGCGCCAGCTGGAAGAGACCACCAAGCTCCCGGGTGGTGACAGTACACAGGGGCTCGGTGTCACGGTCCCACCGGCCGCTGCTGGCCCGGAGGCTCAGCCCACGATGGAGCGGGAAGCCAAGAGAAGTTGTTGATTCTGAACAGCCGGAGACATCACGTTCGCAGCACAAGCAGCAGTGGACAAGGGGGGTCAGTTCTGCAAGAAGAACCTCCTGAACGGCGTGAAGTGAGGGGCAGACACGCACAAGGTTGTCTCTAAAGACCAGCTTTTGATCTTACGGGCCCTCTGAAAAGTGCCCCTAGAAACTCTACCGAGCTCTGCTCCATCGCTTTTCGTAGGGCTTTCCCTTTCCGTTGAACCAGTGTTTTTGGCAGCCAGGAGAGGTGACGCACAGCTTTGTCGGGTGCCATTCGGCAGCAGCCGGCGCGCCGCCCCCTCCCCGCTCGGGGGCCGAGCGAGGGGCTCCCCGGGCTGCCGCACCCCCTGCCCAGGGGCTTTGTTTCGGCAGCTCCGCCGAGGAACACCAACCTCGGACGAGCCGGGGTGCGCGGGCGAGAGAAGGGCAGGAACGTCCCTTCGGCTTTCCTGGGGGCTGGTTTACAGACCAGGCAGCACAGCCCGGGCTGCCGGCTGCCGGCTCTGGCTTTGCGCTAGCGCAGTATGCATTATTTAGTAAATGCGCGTATTTACCACCCTCAGCTTTGTATCTTGGCCCCACGACAGAGATATACACAGACAATCTTCCTGACTACGCTACTGAATGTTAACTCTATTTTTTTTTTTCCTTTGCTAACAGTCGAATATAACAAATATCTTTACGAATCACACCATTTCTCCGCTTTCTGTTAACGGTTTCCATCTCTCGTGTGTCAAAAAATGTGTTTAACAGACGACTAAACCTGAACTCCACGCAGCCCAAGAAGGGGGGGGTGAGGTTAAAACCAGCGGCGACTCCCCAGCTCTCCGTACTCTTCCTCAGCGGTGGTGGCTGCACCAACTGCAGGCATGTGCAGACAGGAGCAGCCCAAACCCGGTGGAGTCCATGAGACGCCTGCAGTGGGCCCTGGCCTGGGCTGCAGCGTGGCAGCGTTCAGAGTAGTCCTTTTTTTTTTATTCCTACTAAGAAAAAGACAATCCTGCCGTCTAAAAATTAGATGTTCTGGCTCTTCTTCCTAATTCTTGAAAGATCTAAGTCAACTCAAGAGGAAAATGAATCCTATGGTGGCATCTGCAGCGGTGCGGCGGCTCCGAGTCAGGGCGCTCCGAGGGCTTTTCACTGCTCCTGCCGGTGGGACGCGATCGGGGGGCGGAGGGAGACGGGGCACAAGTACCTCTTGTACCTACGGCCCCTTGGTATTAAAGCCGTGCAGTGTCACCCTCCACGTTCTCCTCCTGCCGGGAGGGGGACAAAAGCTGATGTATTGAAGATGGGATTTGTCTGGCTTGGGTTTTGTTTTTTTTCGCTTCAGCGTATGTTGTAACACCAATCCTACGTTCGCAAGCTCCCGCATTAAGCCATTCCTTATAGGAATGGAGCAAGGGAAAATAAAAGGTCACACTTGATTTTAATAAAAATTAGAAGCTTTGTTGCTGAATGCTCGCCTCTGATGATTGGGGGGCGGGGGGGCGGCGGCGTTTCACCCTGCTGACGTGAAGCCAGGCGTGCCGATGCTCCGGCCGGGGTCCCGTGCCCCTGTCCTGGTGCTGCTCCTTCGCAGCCGTGGCCGGGCCAGCCCCGAGCGGCGCAGCGGGGTCGCCGGGCAGGACACGCAGCAGGTCCATCACGCGCAGCTCGCTGGTGAGCGTGGCCGGAGATGGAGGCAGCAGAACCCGGTGCCCCTACCCCGCAGGCTGCACCGGGGTCTCCGGACCCCCAGCTGTGTTGAACTACAAGCGAACCGAACGCGGCCACCTGCGCCAGGGCTCTGCCTGTCATGCACAGCCCACAACCACCGCACAACCGCTCCGTGTGCCGGGCAGGGACGGCCAAGGGCAGGCCGCTGGTGCCTGGGCTGACTCAGACTCCTGGCAAAGCAACACCAGCACCGGGTTGCTGTGACTCATGAGAGATTTTAATTTTATTATTTTTTTTAATCCTGATGCAGGCATTTCTTGCATTAAGGCTTATTAAGGTTTGGCATCAGGGATAGGGGCTTTGCAGCCGGCTAAATACAAACCAAAGTGAGCAGCGCGCGGGGGCAAAGCGAGGCACGGTGCTGAGGGGCAGCAGTGCATTTTATGGTGGCATTCGGGTGCTCAGGTGGGACCCAAGAGATTCACCAGGTGAAGCCACAAGTTCACCTTTCACGGTCCTTTGGTTCGTGCACGCCGGGTGCTGTTGGGTGCTACAAACCCGGTGTGAGTGCGGTGATCGCGGCTAGGGTGCAAAATGCATCTCCTCAAGGTGGTGAGGCCCAGGAATGACCAGCAGCACTAGGTTACTCTTAGAAGAGCCATGCTGGAGTAGACATCCCGGCAGAATGAAGAGTTTCGCGCTTGCGGTGCTAGCAAATAACCACAAATGAACGCCACTTTTGGCCCCGCGGCATGAAAAAACCAGCAGCAGGACGGAGAGAAACAGACTGCTGCCACACACCGTGTTAGCGCTGTGCTCCATCAAGTCGCTATTGTCCTACAAGAGCGAGTTCTTTCTATTTTTCAAAAGGCACATAATTAATTCCAGCACACAGAGAGTTTTAATAAAGTGACAAAACCCGCTCGTTATGTCTGTTGGGCAAGGCCTGGCTTTTAATAAAGTTTCATTGTATTTATTGAGATGACAGATGAGGAAACAAATATAAACCAGGAACCTTTTAAACAAATTATTTTTGGAAGCTGTATAAAGTTGCAGTGCGCACATTGCCAGACATAAGAGATACCCAGAGGAGAGCGAGTTTCACCCAGCGTGGTTGTTGTGGGTGATGCTTATTACTTTTGATCAGCCGCTGGAGAAGTGTTGGTTTTGTTGCGTATGGTGGTTGTTTTTTATTTTGACACATCACATACATGATTTAAGGCCATTTATCTCTAACTATAATAAACGCTACACTGCTACCTGCATGCCTGCCAGCGCCAGCGGGTAGTGATACTTGTTTCTTTGAAACACGATCTAGGGTTTCGTGATTGTAGCACGTTGGTTTTGCCCCAAGGAAAAAAAAAATTCCTCTCTCCTGTGGGACAAAGACTCAAAACGCATGTGAGCAAAGCCGCCTCTTCTACGCAGCCGTCTCGGTGGCAGCACGCGTGGGCCTGGACGTACAAATTCTGACAGCTGGCAACAAGAATCATCTGAAAACCGTAACTAGGTTTGAGAGCTAAGGATGCAGTAGCTGGTAAAGGGACAGAGTTAATGACAACAAACCAAACACAACTTCTGCTCATACAGCACCTGTGCAGAGCCGTCTCCTACCTCGTAGCAACCTCCGCTAAGAAAAAGCACTAATGGTAAGAAAAAGATGACACTGGTATCGTCGCCCCAGCAGTGAGCCGGACAGGGGTTGCGTCTCACCCTGGTGAGGCCAGAACAGGCTCGGTCCGTGGCAGCTTCACCGCGGATGCTTCATGGGGCAGCGTATCCTTGGCTCTCACAGGGCTCGGCACCTTAGAAGAGTATGAAGCCTTGGGGTGGAAGAGGAAAGAGGCGGATGGCTAGAGAAATCCAGCGTGGTTCTGCTGGCCCATCTGAGGCTGAGCGAGGCCCCTGTGTCCCAGCACAGCTAAACCAGCACCTCCAAGAGCCAAATCGGTGTGAACTGGGCCACAGAAGGGGGCAGGATGGGGGTCTGAAGTCCTCAGCCTGTGTTTGCTGTCAGGGCATTTACGGATGCTGACGTCCGCTTGGGACCTGGCTGCTTTACAAGGCTGTTCACAGGGAGATCTGCCCCTGCTCCAGGCTGCGGCTCACGTTTTGTTCTAGTCCACGTCTCTTATTTACTGCTGTTGGCACAGGTATCCAGGCAGCGTGTTGTGGACTTATTAATCTCTTCCTTCTGTTACAGAAAGCCACCAACAAAGCGACAGCTGTCAGTCAGGTCCTCGAAGCCTCCTTGGCACTCAAGCCTAAGCTAAGGATCACAACCAAATTTAACAAACAGCATCTGCGGGCTAACTTTTGCTTTATTATCCAGTGCCAAACGTGAGCTTTGCCTTTTGTCTTTAAAATGTTTTTAATTGCATCTAACTACATACATAGATACATGCACCAAACGCCTTAACCGTGAAACCTCTGTCTCCAGGGAGCGGCGGCGGCTTCGCCCGGGGGCCCGGGCCAGCGCTACCAGCCAGCGGGACAAGGGCCCTGCTGCTGCCCGGCTGCTCCAGCACCCAGAGCCGGCTGCCAGAGCTCCCGTTTACCGACGGGGCTCCCCCTCGTTGCGTTAGTCCCACCGTTCGCTTCCCCTCGGCATGAGCCAGAGCAGCAGCCAGTAACACCGGTACTGTGGAGAGGTGCTGCAACCACTGTGAACAACCAGCAGGCTCAGCGGTGCTGGGAGCCGCTGGGGCCATTGCCCTCTGTGGTCTGCACCGCCTGCAGGCCGTAACAGAGCAGGCAGGTTTTACACCCCACCCTCCTCCTTTTTTTCCTCCTCCTTTACCGATTTACCTACCTTTGGTGAGGCCTCAGTACTCAGCGCTGGTGAGGCCGCACCTCGAATCCTGGGTTCAGTGTTGGGCCCCTCACGACAAGAAGGACATGGAGGGGCTGGAGCGTGTCCAGAGAAGGGCAACGGAGCTGGGGAAGGGCCTGGAGCACAAGTCTGATGGGGAGCGGCTGAGGGAGCTGGGGGTGTTCAGCCTGGAGAAGAGGAGGCTGAGGGGAGACNCTGTGTCCCGTCTTTGACTTCATTATGCAGTTTGCATGATACAGGGGTTTTTTTAAAGCTATGTACTAATCTGTTCGTAATTTGTTTTTACCCTGAGCACCACAAGCATGGAAGAGTTAAGTGCTCAGGAGGGTAAGTTTACCGCAGGATGTATGGAAGAGCAGGGGACAGAAATCCAGAATCCCTGTCGTGCATCATGACCTCAGGACAATTTATGCCTTGTGCTTACCGGCCCATCGGGAGGAAAAAGCACACCAATTATTCCTACAGACAATGCTCTAGACAAGATGAGTTATAATATCTGAACAAAACAAAGCAACACCGCAATTTATATATAATAGGTAATTTTTATTTAAAAAACCATTGCAACTGACAGAGAAAATAAACTCCATGAAATGTGCCATACATTCAAAGAGATGTATTTGAAGTAACTGATTTCTTATTCTCTGAGGTGATCATTGATTAAAGAACAAAAACAAAGTTCTGTAACATTTTGTCCCTAAAGTATCTTGCAAGACAAAGTTCAAGAGTTCCTGGCCAAGAGTCCTGCCTTGCTAAATGCCACATACAGAAGATGACTTTAGACATGGTTTCACTGGCTTCTCTTCCAGCATTTGCAGCTCTGGTGTGAATGAGACCAGTCTGCAGAGCTCGCTGGTTTGCGTACTGATGATAGACTCAAGAATCTGCCCAGGGAAGAGTCCCAAAAGGAAAAAACAACAGTTGTTTTATCCTCAGTAATACCTGTAGTTCAAAGCCAACGAGGTGGCCAAAAGTGTGCACTCCCGGGTGAAGCTATAACATGCAGAAGTATATTTCTTAAGAGCCATTTATTTCTTATATCCCCGTTTCATAGAATATTAGAAAAAGACCACCATATACAAAAATCTTATCAGTACAAGTTATTTAGAAAAAAACCTTCAGACCATTAAAACACACAACAAAGTGTTTGTTTGCATACAGTAGAAATACAATCCTCATTAAAGCAGCATACCGGAGAAGCCAGTTGTTAAGTAAGTTTTCAATTAAGAAAGACAAAAGACCAGATGTTCCTGTAACACAACCAGAACATTGGAGAAAAAAGAGGAACAAAACATTCATAGTCTGCCATGCCGAGTACGTCATCTCTGTAAGGTCACTTCAGGCCTAAAAGAGTAGGATATCGAACAAAGAGCGTGGAGTCAGTGCCCAGGCAGAGCATTCTATGCTCAGCCCTCGGAAACAGCAGCTCTCCTCGGCTCTGCTTTACTCGCGCAGATCCGACTGGATCTGCTGGGGCAGGAGGGACTCTCCGAGGATGCCCTTCCTTCCCCCTCCGCCACCAACACGTCAGCTCCAAAACCAAACGGCACCGGCAGCGGAAGCCCCGACATCAGCCTGGGGCTACCTGGGGAGTGAGCGGGGCACAAGTCTGTGAAGCAGCACGGGGACAGCCCACTCTTCCCTGTCCTATGACGGATGTTCCCAACCAAGCGTCGCACAACCACTGCTCCAGCCTGCTGACGCTTCCCCTCCAGAGGACAGTTTGCCACCCATGAAGAGAGTCCAGACTCAAATCATGAGGTTCCCAAATAAAACCGGGGAGGGGAAGTATCTGATTTACACAACTGAAGTTATTAAACTTCAGACTTGCTGCCATTGGTAAGAAAACATAAGCTCTTGGGCTAATCTTGGAGAAAAAATGATTCTCGGCTCTAACACCTGGCCTGTGGTCGGACGGGATTCAGCGGTAGCAGGGAGGGAGCCTCACGAAGAAGAAAGCAGCGCAGGCATAGCTGTTCCTGGCACCAAGCATCGTGCTCTGGCTGCCCGGGACCAACCAGGGCGGTTTCGTGACGGTAACTGGCCGAAGTCCAGGGGCTTGGTCACAGCCCCCTGCGGGTCCGCACCACCTGCAGCGCTCAGAAAGGGCACGGTGACCTGTACTGGCCAACAGCCATTACAGACAACATCGACATTTATAAATAAACTCTCCGCTCCTTCAGCTTTCTCAGTCCCTCTGTCTAAGTACAGGCTGCTGATTCTTCTAAAAGCCTAGAAGATCTTCAGCAACAGAAAAAGGAAAATGTGGACTCTTTCCTTGTTGGGTCAATGCAAGAAACGCCCCAAAACTTACACTGGTTCTTGTTTGGCATTAAACAACATGAACGTGAATCTCAGCCTCGACAAATCACGCTGTCAGGTGCTAGTTCTACTCCATAAGATACGGCTTTTTCTCTGTCTCAAACTTTTTCACTTCCTCTTCCGAGGCAATGGAAGTGGAGTTGCTTCCCCCTTTGTGGCTCAGTGGCCATCTAGCAATACTTGCCTGGCAACGCTGGCAGCACTCAGCTGCTGGCCCCTCAGTTTGTGAACGACGTCCTGCAGCCCAGCTCTGTCCTGTGCACGGCCGCAGGAGCAGTGCTGTCCCCTGAGCGCAGGGCGGGCTCTTCCCAAACCCCGTCGTTCCAACGCACGGCTACCCAAGTTACCTGCAGTCTCCTCTTCGCTCCTCTTTTTGGCTGACAGCTTGACTGGCTAAGCCTGCTCTAAACGCGGCTCCAGCATCATCCATACTCAGACCCTCTTCATCACCTCCTTGATGTGTCTGCCTGCCGCACCGATCCCGCAGCGGGGGTGAGCGCCTGCCATTCCTTCTTCAGCACATCGGTGCTTTACACGGTGCGTGACCGGTTCGTTTCTGGCCGCTCACCGCTTTGCAGGGCCTCCTGCCCTCACCAGACACCCTTCTTAAAGAAAAGAAAAAGCTCCTGCGTTTGCTCTTCAATACTTCTTCCTACATCGTGGAGATACTGAATGCTAGTATATGCCACAAACTTCCTGCCAATATACAGACTTTATATTATATAAATAGGTAACAGTTTCAGACAAAATCTCCTATAATTTCTGTGGTGTAACATTTTTAAATAGCATTAAGAACACAAACCATCCAGCCCTTGTGATTAAATATACAAACCTTTGTGAATTGATAAGGCTCATAGGTACATATGCAAAAATAAAGTGCCCCTCCCCCCACCAAGAAACAGTTCTGTACAGCCAAGTCTGAAAACAGAGAGAGCAAGTTATTTAAAATAAAACCTCCTGAGCTGGAAGCGCAGCCAGATTTTCCATCCTTGTTCTCATTTCTGCTTTCAACTCAGCAACACAGGAGTATTTACAAGCGGCGGAGGAGCTGCCGTGGCTGACTCCGCAGCGCCCTGGACCTGCAACCTCTCCGGCTAAGTGCCTCTCACAGGGCCTTGGTGCTGGCTGGGTGTGCAGCGTGGGACACGGGCTTCTGAGGGTGGTAGGAGCTGTACAAGTAAACCTGCAACAGGATAGCAACGTCCACAAAAACCTGCAGGAGTCCACAGATGGAGAACTGGAAAGGCGCCTGATTCAAGATGAAGTAAACGGTCTTGAACGTGTCCCCGCTGGTCCACATCAGCACCATCTTGACACTACACGACAGAAAAGAAAGGAAGAGCGTTTATTGAGAAGAACTCGGCTTGTGATTAGACCTGCCATCCCACCGACTTCAGCGAGGGTTTATTCTCGGCAGCGGGTTGGGACTCCCCTCGACGAGGGCGGACAGCGTGCCTAGCCAAGACGTGCAGCACTGTACTTGGAAGGGAGGATCAAATTCTCTGCCCCACAAACTGCAGCACTCTTATCTCAGCAATTACAGCTCCAAATGCCTGTGGCTATGAAGGTATCCGACATTTTAAAATATCCAGCTAGGATATTTGACTCAGCGGTGTTCTGTAAACATGACTGCCACATGCCGACAGCACTGACCATAAACCGAAGGAATACAGGGCGTGCAAAACAAAGGCAATTCATTCCCGCAGTTATTTCTTGTGCGTGCGGTTTTGTGCTCACAGAAGGTGAAGTAACACATAGACTGCTCTCTCGTGCGCTCACACTTTTTTAGCATCTGCTGAAACAAACACTGCTGATAGATACAAGAAACCATTTCTTATTGCAGAAAATGCAAAACCAAAAAACCAGAAAGACAGATTGTCCAGTCATACAGAAAGAGGGGAAATGACGTGCCTGCAGCTGTTACTGGCAGGATGAACATCACTAGGGATTTTTGTCAAGGACACAGATCAAGAGCAATGCTCAGACTTCTGTTAACAGCCACCCTTGCTTTCATCTTGCTGTACTGCTGAGCCAGGCCCTCTCCTGCAGACCAGCTCCCGCTCCCCCACATCAGGAGAAACTGGGGAATAGAAGCCAAGTTCTTCAAAAAGACCAAATTTTTTTCAGTGCCCTCAACAAAACATGAAAAACCAGATCCTGAAGGCTGTTTCTGAGCTTCATGCCCTTTTAACAGGAGAGCTTTTTGAGCAGCTGGATAAGCGGCAGTGGACAAAAGCTTTGTAGTTCACAGTATGAGCATTGCGCATGATTTGTCATAATTATGAGCAATAACATTTTGCCAGCACTGACTCCAATTCATCAAATGCAGCCAGCCCCATGCAGCAGGGCAGGACTTAATGTTCATTTCTCAAACATTCAGGCAGGGAGCGAGCACAATTTGTATTTCGGATACAAGTACACAAAGCTGTTGCAAGCCAAATGCTGCAGCCCACTCTCTCCCCATAGGGAAAGGGTGGCCAAGAGCATCAGTTTATCCTGCCCCAACACACTGTGGAAAATCACACCTTTTTATAGCTCATGTCGTGTGACTGAGAGCATAAACCAGGTCTACAATCCTATGGACCTTCCAAAGAGAGTCTCTGTGGAAGTGCAAGGAAGGACATGGGGTTGAGTTGAGCAGTCATTCCCCACCCAAGGTCGTTCTAAAAATGTAAATAAATCATCGGAGAAGGAAAACAACTGCTGAACCCACAGTGTCATTTGTGCTTGGTGCAAACAGCCTGCACCGCCTGCCTTGTGCATGTTCCCAGTCACACCGAGTCGCCTTACATCACACTTACGGGAGGGTGACAGGTGCAGGTGGTGGGGGGGATTGTTTGGGATTTTGATTAGGAAGGGCGATAAACTCTGAGGGTAATAAAACTGGCACCTTGCTTGCAGGCAGCCAACATTCCTCCTGCTCTGATTTTAAGCTTATCAGTGTTTGCTGGGCAACTGATCACAATTTAATTGTGAATCTGTCCTGGCGTGGTTGGGGACCCTCACTAAAAGCACAGGCTAAACCTGGCAGGTCACACTAACTGCTCGCTGTTGACAGAAAGGCAACTCAGGGATGCCACGAAATATCTGAATAGGAATTTAACGTGCAAAGCGTATTTGTCACATATTCCCCACGGAGAAAGCTAGCTGGGTTTTAAAAGTGCCCACACAGTGCAGCACAGATGTGGAGAAAATACACACTGTCAGAAGATGTGCAGCCTACGAAAGAGTTTACTCCCCCAAAGAAAGAATAATCCCTGGGGGAAACCTTACGGACACGGGCAGTTCAGCAGCGCCGCAGAAGCCAAGCACCAGAAGCACATCTCTAGCCGTGTCACGTGCTGTGCCGAGTTTGCCAGAGCAGTTCTGCGGTTTGCTAGGAAGCCATCTGTGAATTCACCAGCCTGCAATACCGCCTGGGTAACCCGGTGCATGCTCCAACAGCCTTTGCGTGTTCCAGAGCCCCGCTCTTCAGCTCGTACATCAGACACTCGAGGAAATCAGCATCGTGCCTGGGGTTCTCACGAGGACATGACCGTGCTCTATACACAGGAAAATCTCAACTTGTCATTGGCAAAAATGATTTTAAAAAAGGTAACAGATAGTTTAAAGAGCTAACACCACCAGTCTGTCACTGAATCAAAAAATACGCGTCCTCCTCTGTCCAGTAGCTTGGACAAAACAGCAGAGAAAACCTGCAAATCACCAAGGTACTATAAAAATGCAAAAGAAAAATATACAGAACACTTGATGTTCCACAAAACCTTAGTACTGCAGCTACACCGAGGTTCTCAGAGCCCAGGGTTAATGCAAAGCAGTGACCGTGGGAGTGCCGGCTGCTCTCCAGAGGAGAGGCTGGGACCGGACAAAAGGAGCACGTCCAGCACAGACCTAAAGGTGCGTGGGGTAATGGAAACCAGCTTGGCGAGGAAACGGGGACATGTCACGCAAGAAGTGAGAAGAGGCAATGAAGAGCCCCAGAGGAAAGCCAAGGAGACATCAGAGGAGCAGAGAGGTTGGTCAGATGAGAAGGGGGTAGGAAAAAGAGGTTGGAGCAGGACAAGGATTAACAGGAATGGAAGAGAACCGGCAACTTAGGACAGAAGTCCTTGGAAATGACCTGAATTTGGGGTGGACAGACAGTGGAGTACAGCCTGGGACACGGGCGTTCAGGGTTGCATTGGGTTGGCACGGCAAGGTTTTGGTAGTGGGAGGGCGGCTACAGGGATGGCTCCTGTGAGAAGCGGCTAGAAGCTTCCCGTGTGTCTGCTAGAGCCAATGCCAGCCGGCTTCAAAGTGGCCCTGCCGCTGGCCAAAGCTGAGCCCATCAGCGACAGTGGTAGCACCTCTGTGATAACGTGTTTAAGAAGGGGGGAAAAAACTGCTGCGCAACAGCAGCAGCCAGGACAGAGTGAGAATATGTGAGAGAAACAGCTCTGCAGACACCCAGGTCAGTGCAGAAGGAGGGGAGGAGGTGCTCCAGGCGCCGGAGCAGAGGTTCCCCTGCAACCCCTGGAGAAGACCATGGTGAGGCAGCTGTGCCCCTGCAGTCCATGGAGGTTAACGGTGGGGCAGATATCCCCCTGCAGCCTGTGGAGGTCCACGGTGGGGCAGATATCCCCCTGCAGCCCGTGGAGGTCCACGGTGGAGCAGATATCCCCCTGCAGCCCGTGGAGGTCCACTATGGAGCAGGTATCCACCTGCAGCCCGTGGAGGTCCACCGCGGAGCAGATATCCCCCTGCAGCCCGTGGAGCTCCACGGTGGGGCAGATATCCCCCTGCAGCCCGTGGAGGTCCACTATGGAGCAGGTATCCACCTGCAGCCCATGGAGGTCCACGATGGAGCAGATATCCACCTGCAGCCTGTGGAGGACCGCAAACCTCAGCAGGTGGATGCCCGAAGGAGGCTGTAACCCCGTGGAAAGCCCACGCTGGAGCAGGCTCCTGACAGGACTTGTGACCCCATGGGGGACCATGGTGGAGCAGTCTGTTCCTGAAGGCCTGCACCCCGTGGAAAGGACATGTGGAAAAGACCCACACTGGAGCAGTTCGTGAAGAACTGCAGCCTGTGGGAAGGACCCACGTTGGAGAAGTTCGTGGAGGACTGCCTCCCGTGGGAGGGACCCCACGCTGGAGCTCTGGAAGAGCATGAGGAGAAAGGAGCGGCAGAGACGTGTGATGAACGGACTGCAACCCCCATTTCCCATCCTCCTGTGCCGCCTGGGGGAAGGTAGAGAAATTGGGAGTGAAGTTGAGCCTGGGAAGAAGGCAGGAGTGGGGGGAAGGTATTTTAAGATTTTGTTTTATTTCTCATTATCCTACTCTGATTTTGATTGGCAATAAATTAAATTAATTTCCCCGAGTCGAGTCTGTTTTGCCCGTGACGGTAACTGGTGAGTGATCTCCCTGTCCTTATCGCGACCCACGAGCCTTTTGTTATATTTTTCTCCCCCCTTGTCCACTTGAGGAGGGGGAGTGATAGAGCGACTTGGTGGGCACCTGGTGTCTAGCCAAGGTCAACCCACCACAAGGGTGAAGCTAGGGAATGAGCACTGGCGCAGGACCCCCGCCTCATCACTGCAACGTCTGCGAGCGTCCCTGAATGCCCCAAGCACTCTCTCCGATTAAGCATGTGTCTCGCTCCTCCAGTGCCCACCCTAGGGAGGGGAAAAGCTGCAGCTGCTGTCGGCTCTCCCCCACCTCAACCAGCACCCGTTTGCACACACAGCCCGAACGTTTCATCTTGCTGCGAAACCCATCGAGTGTCTGCGTGGCATCTCGGGGGGGTGTAGAGCTGCCCCTGCTCCCCCCCCCACATCCCAGGCCCATGCTTCAGGAGGCTGGGAGAGCGGCTAAATTAAGTCTACATCATCAAGATGTCTTCTGCCACGTCCTCATTTCCAGACTCGGGTACAATAGTAATGGTCCTCCCCCCCTTTTTTGGGCCGTGCAATTGCTTTGTCCTCGCTGCATACACAGATGCCGTTCGCAATAACGCAACGGTGCGTGCACGACTGTGCGTGACTGACCGCATGGATACACCATCACTGTTCTCCTACTTCCAGCTATCACGTCACTTCAGAATGCCACAGAGAATAGAAAAGCCAGTTTTTGCTCACAGCTTCTCAACTTCAGTTGGGGAAGAGAGGTAATTCTTGCATTTATTCTTATTTTTGGGGTAGAAAAGAAAGAAACCAACCTATCTTGAGCAGATAGCTGCCTCTTACCTGCCCTGGGGGAGAAAAGAGCAGTGTCTGTGCAGAAAGGGAGGGTTTTATTTCCCAAAAGAAATGCAGTTTTCAGTTAGTGGTGGGGAAGGAAGAGGAAAACGGGGAGACACCCCCGAGCCACCCTTCCACTGCTCTGCTGTAATCTCCATCTGCTGAATGAAGTTCCAGTCCCTTCCTGTAAGACGTGTGAGGCTCATTTTTACAAGCTACTGATACACCAAAGGGAGCAACCCTCTAGTCTCAGCTCTCTTCCCCTGCAGGACTCTGCGTGCCACGTGATGGAAAATCTGTGGGATCACAGCAACAGCATCAGCCTCCCGGAGAGCCCCAGGACGCAGCGGCGGCTCCCGTGCAAGCTGCCGACGGTGGTGAACAAGCCCTCGGCACGGCTCTGCTCCCCTGCAGTGCCGGGTGCCGGGTGCCGCCGGCTGGCAGATCGCAGCCCTTGGCTTCACGGCGCAAGAGAAAATGCTGTGCTGTTAGAACAGATGAGGTTTTGCTGCAAGAGGCAGTCAGGGCCCAGCGTCACCACTGCCTGAGACTGGACAGCACAGCGCAAGGAGGCTGCGCGCAGCAAAAAAAATTTCCCAACAAAGATCAACTTCGCACTGTATCCTCCTGACATCTGCGAGCGAAGCTGTTCTGCGCAGCACTGGCTACGCAGCAGAGCAGGGTTTAGGAGTAAATCATAGAATCATAGAATAGAATCGGAGAATCACTAAGGTTGGAAAAGACCTCTAAGATCATCAAGTCCGACCGTCAACTCAACACCCCCATGCCCACTAAACCACGTCCCCAAGCGCCTCATCTACACGTCTTTTAAATCCCTCCAGGGATGGGGACTCCACCACTGCCCTGGGCAGCCTTCTCTTAGTAGAATTACTAAGGTTGGAAAAGACCTCTAAGATCATCAAGTCCGACCGTCAACTCAACACCACCATGCCCACTAAACCACGTCCCTGAAATAAACTGGTATCTCTCCTGAAATAGCCCACAGCTGAGCTGAGGAGACATGGAAGGCAAGAAATGCTCACCTTGTTGAGATGGAGGAGGCAGTCTAGTGGGACAGCACAAACGCTCTTAGCAGAAATGGGCGAGCGGGTTAGGGGTGAGCGGTGCCACAGAGCAATTTGGGGAGGCAGAAATAAACAGATGACAGCATTTGGTTGTGTGACAACAGAGATGCCAACTGGAGGGGCAGGAGACAGGAACTGCGCTGAAATAGCTGGTATTGCCAGAGGCTGAAGCAGACTTGCGGTAAAAATAGCACTTCCCAGTAATGTAAATCAGTACTGCAGTATCCAATGACAACAAACCTCCGAAAAGCAAGCGCCTTCCTCCCAGCTGAGCTTGTTACAAGCAGTTGCTAATGGAGTAACAGTCGGTGTCAGGTCTGTAAATGGCAGCTGACCACAAAGAGGAAAAGCTGGTATTTATCAACCGCTCTTAAAATCTGAAAGAGCACTTATTTATTCTGCTGTTAGAATTAAATCTCAGAAGGACACCATCACTTCTGATCAGACACTAGACTAGGGGTGGGTTGCTAAATGCTATCTTTTAATATGGTAATATAAAAATGCCCTACAGCGCTGCTGTTCTCTACCCGTGAGAGTAGATTTCATAAAGACGCTGTACCAATCTTCATTTGCCAAATAAATAAATGGCATGCTGGAAAACAGCGTTCACTTTTCTCAAGGAACAACTTGCTTCATTCAGGGTCCTTGTATATTGTGTATTAATTCTGAAGTGACAGCAACTAGAGGTAAAAAGCCAGTTTACCTATACGGTGTATTTATTAGTATTACACCTATGTACCTATTAGATACACCGTATCTGCAGTCAGCCAACAAACCGTAATTTTTACAGAATACTCCTAAAATTATTCAGCTGTAGAAAGAGCTTGTAAAGTGCATTCAAAAAAAAAAAAAAGAAAAACTTTCTTTGCTTCTCTTTGAGGAACTGTACGAGGGGCTGAGTAATTTCCAGAACAATGAGATATTTAGGCTCAATCCCCCTTCTCCAGGACTAATGCTACTCAAATCAAAGCTTTTCAGCATCTTCATTCCTTCTGCTCAAAACCTGGCTCTGACAGTCTCAAGATTTTCCATTGGAGTCTTTGCACACTCTGCTCAACATTAGTCACTTCTTGGTCATTACGCCTTTCTTCTTCCTTCATCTGAAAGAGCAAAAACTACCAAAAAAAAAAAAGATCTTGTAAAAAAATATGAGATGTGAAGCCCTCTCTTGCTCCTGCCTGGTAAACCAGTCTGTCTTAAGACTAGTTGCAACCATCCATCAAAATAACTTACAAACAGCAGCACATTAGCAGAGCTGCAGAGCAGAAGTCTGCAGAACGCGGGCTGGTACTTAGCACAAAACCTACACAAGACGACAGACAGGGCAGTACTCGCTTCCCGTTTGCACTGCAGGTTTTCTCACATCGATGTTATGACTGCATGTTTGCAGCTTAACACACAAACCCCAAAATACCCTGCAAGCTGGAAGACGCGAAGAGAATCAGACGTTAGACAGTGACTTCCGTTGAGAAATTCTGTAGTGGTTTGATCAGACATTTCAGCACAAATAGCAACAGGAGGTACGTGCTGCCCTGATGTAATTACATCCTGCTACGGTCACGAACTTAGTGCTAATTGTGCTCAGACAGTCAATGAACTCAAAAATCCTAAGTTATTTTCGATAACAGAAAAATTAGTGTAATTTATTGACCTTTATCTACTTTGAAAGTTGCTTTTTTTTTTTCTTTCTATCCCAGGCAACTGGAACTAAAAAGGGGAGGATTAGCCTGGACTCTTTTTGTTAAAGAATCAGTGGAAGTTGTCACAACTTCCTCGCATCATGGCCAAGTGCTAGACCAAGACACAAGTGATGCCGGACTCAAAAATCTGACTTTTTAGATTACCACAGTTTCAGACATTTCTTCATATATTAGCACTTGACTTCCACAGATGTAAAAAATGGTGACAGTTCTTTAAATGACTGGGGATATAAAAGCAGAATAAAATCGTTTAAGAGCCGACAAGCTAGGATTTCCTTTAGGAACTAGGTCCACATCGAAACAGCCTGTCAATGAGTATTTTGAACACTGCATTTGGTTTTGGGAAGCGAGGAAGAGGGTACAGAAGGCATCTCTCCTGCAACCTTTTAAGCTGTTACCTCCCACAAGCCATTTGCATGGGAATGTCTGGAAGAGAAAGCAGATTCAGTTATAACATCCTGACTTTGGAAAACTTTCAGCTCCCATTTACAGCTCCAAAATAGCTTACTTACAGAAGACGGCAAGCATTCGTAATGCTGCACTTCAATCAGAGGCTGGCCTGCCTTCAACGGCGAAACACAGACCAGAAAACATGAAACCCGAATGCCGTGGTGTTTTTAACACTGCACAAAACAAACGAAAATTAATAAATAGAGCATTTGTTCCTAACAAAAAGCCATATGGCTTAACAAAAAAGGAGTTCTCCTGATGCTAACCAAATTGTTTAGCCTGCCAGAAATTATTAAAAGGAAAAAAGAAAAAAAAAAAAAAGAAAAAAAAAAAAAGAAAACATTGGGATCAGATATCCCAAGAGTCTGAAGTTTGAAAATCGGGAAACTAAACGTGCATACCCTAAGACAGGTCCTTCTGTGTGAGCAAGCATAGATCTTGTTTTTAAATACTGCACAGCCAGCTGGGAATCCAAGCACGAAACTGCTCTGCCGTGTCGAGAGCGCCTAACCTCGCTTCTCAGCAATTCCTCTGAGGCTGGAGCAGCACTGACCATCCTCAGAGGGAGCCATTTGTCCACCCCACAACGCTAGCAGGAGTCAAAAGGAGCACGCAACAAGACAGATCCAGCATTTATTTCGGATCTCTGGAACCGAGCTAAAGCGATGGAGTTAAAGCCGCATCCAATGAGCAACGGATACCACAGAGGGCCACAATATAAGAGCAAACTATCTGAAAGCTCCTGTGATTTTCAAGGACTGTACATGTCACTGAGGAAAGATGAAATGGAGGATTTCACTTTGGAACACCATTAGGCAAACGAACCCAGAAAGATGCAGTCTAAAGTGATTGTTTGTTGGTGGCTTCTTTTTTAATATATGCATTTTACGCAGACTCACAAATAAACAACAAAGTTTTACGGAAAAATAGGGTAAACAGGTATTTGTCAATTATTTTTCCTCATGAACATCTGTTTTCTAAACTCCCAAGAGCAGCAGCATGTCAGGCGTTTTGACCCCGCTTAACACACCCACCCAAAAGCCAGTATTTGTTAGAACACGTCTGTCAAAGGGGAGTCCAAGACACGCAGCGCGGGGCTGGGGTCGGTATGGCTTCTGGCTATTTCAAGCAGCTATGCCTAAAGTTCAGTCTGTACAGGTCCAGAAACTGGTAACTCTTAACAAATACAAAATATTTCTAGTACTCCACAACTTGTGCTGCAGAAAGAAGGGCAGCAGGTTTTAACAGGCTCAACCACTCTAAGTCTGTGCAGCAGGTGTGAGAATAAATCTCTTCTGTGGATGAGAGGGAAGACTTGAACCGCAGTTCATACCAGTGCCCTTCCTGCCAGGAGACACAAATGGATGCTGGCTCAGCTCTGCTCATACATGTGGTACGAACACGTGGGACAGGCTCTGCTTCTGCTGCTGGCAGATCTGGAAGCTTCGAGACCTGCTGCCATGACAGGGAGCGGCTTTCCTCAGGTGCCAGGGCAGCAAATCACGCCCTGCACCGCTCGCAGTAAGAGTTAGCTGCCAACGCACAGGGTTGTATCAGCTTAAGGTGAATGGTGCAGAGCACACCTGCAGAGCCGCGTTCCCCAGGGCTCAGTTCTGGGGCCGGTCCTGTTCAATCTCTTTATCAATGATCTGGACGAGGGGATCGAGTGCTCCCTCAGTCAGTTTGCAGATGACACCA
>VZTQ01001820.1:310426-365577 GCA_013400755.1 Pelecanoides urinatrix
CATGGGGGGGTTGGGTTGACGGTTGGACTGGATGACCTTAGAGGTCTTTTCCAACCTTAGTGATTCTGTGATTCTATGAAATTACACCACCCTTCAGCACCTCACTCATGAAGTTGTTCTGGAATGTCTGTCCTCCTTTCCCCGTCTCTCACCTCCTGCTCAGCACATGACAATCAGTGGAGCTGTAGGCACGGCTGCTGGCTAATGCTGCTCTAGATGCTCTCATGCTGCCCATCTACTCTCCAGCCACTTGGTAGAGCTGGGGGCACCAGTCATCTTGCCACCCCGTCCATCCCCACAGCCCTGCTGCCTCACGGCCGGCCGGCAGCACACCCCAGAAGGCAGCACTCCTTCCCACGGCTCGCCTCCCTGCAGGGCGCATCGGCCCTCGACACCCCGGCTGCTGCAGGAGGGACCCCACTGCTACGCCCCGCAGGGCCAGTGCTAAGAGATGGCAAAATAATGTCCCTGAGTAACGCCATTCAGTGTATTTCCTTCTCTAGTTCTAAATAACTTGGGACACATTCAATTTGAAAGGTAATAAAAAGACAGGAGGGAATAGTGCTTTGCTTCAGCACAGCTGTGTAACCCAAGGCTCAAATCATAACGCTTTTAAATCCTCCTTTCTTCCTGCCCTAGACAACAAAGAAATCATCAGACTCTTCATCCAATTTAACCTGAGGTAATTTGAGCACATTCTTCCTTTCATCTTCATATGGTAACCAGTACATAGCCTGAGCACGCTTTGAGTATTCCAATTCAATAACTGCAATTATCACTTTGGTCAACATACGCAAGATAACAATCCTAGCTCTAGTGCTTACCTTCTTCTAGATTACTAGCGCTCAGTGTTGTCTCCAAAGCCAGCGCCCCCGAGGACGAAATCTAATGATATTACAGTCATTACTTTTCATGAATTAATCACATCCTTCAGCTAGTAAAATGCTTCTCACATTCTAACACTGGAGAAATGAAAACCCCAACCACCCTAGTGTGTAAAATAAGAGTGATCACTCAGGGACAAAGTCCTACCTTCCAGTAAGCTTACTGCCTGGAAATAAGGTGGTATTTTTGCAAGAAACAAAGCTCACATTCTTCTCAAAAACGCTTTACTGTTATAAGGAAATAACCCCTTGCAAGCTCTATATGAAGGTAAGTCTTCATATGAAATGTCAGGTTTTCCCCTTTTCTTCCCCGTGGATGTGCAAGTGAAGCTCCTGGCGACAGTGAAGCACCAGACACGCCTGTGTGCTGTTTCTCAAAGCCAAGCCCAGTGGGAAGGCTGTGCTTTGTCACAAGGTGCCACCCCAAACCAAGGCTTTCTGAGCCCCTCCGCGTGTGCAGCCTTACCACTGACCCACACGGGCTGCGGAGGGGTGCTTTAAAGCCCTACTGCGGACAGTGCTGAACGCTGCGGGGAGGAAAAGCGTCACAACCGCATCCCACACACAGTAACATGACACAAATCTTAAAATTTCAGCCTGAATAGGGTCTTTGCAGTTCAAAAAGGACACATATCCCCTAGCCTATTTTCGTTCCCAAACTCTCGCCATCTGCCCCTTTGCGCACTATGAATCCTGTTTTAGGAAATTCTCTAATACAAGATTTAGTATCTGAACGGACAGGGCTTCCTCCGCTACCCTGAAAGCTTACCTGACAATGCCAGGACATCTTGCACGGCATGTAATTCCATTCCCTATGCGGATGTATATCATTCCCAGCCATCCTCCCTGGAACAAATTAAAACCCTACCTTTGAGCCTTGTTGAAACCGCTTTTTCTAACACCAAGTTTTGTTTCTTTCTACATCCCCACTGAAGAATGCTACAGAGACTTCCTCCCCTGTCTCAGTTTTCGGGCAGATCATCCAACATGTCGGTCAATGCACTTCCCACTCTTCTTCTCTTTGCTCGTCCCTCTGTGTTTGAGGAGCAGGGGACCAAATGCACCATTGCAGGTCAACTTGTAACAGCAAATCTCTTATTTTTCTGGACCACCCTGCAAAGTTACTTCCCAGCCTAAGTTCTACCAACCTCTTTTTCCTGCTGTTCTAGCTCATCTATAACCACTTAAAATACTCACAACTCTACTCACTTTACAGATCTTCATCACAGTCAGTATTACCATTATGGATATTTGTATCCTTGCATCTCAATCTACATTTCTCCAAACCCAAATCTCATTTTACTTCCATTCCGTATTTCTCATCCCACTCCATCCTACTGCACTGAGGGAGACAACTCTGCAACCATGTAAGTAGATAACTTACCCACTTACACAACCGGCTGCGGTGAACTCTGGCAAAACAATAGAGGTGCTGGAATTTCAAGAATCGCGGCACTTTTGCTCCCAAATTTGTTAGGTAACAGAGGAAAAAGACATTTTTAGAAAACTTTCATCTCTCAGGTGCCTTCATGATAAGCTCAACTCTGACCTTTTGTGACTTGGCAAGACCTGACCTCAGCTATGCAAAACACCTTGCATGACACTTCAATGCCAGCAGAGAACAGAGTGCCCAAACTTAACTGAATGTTTTTGTAACAGAAATACAATAAATTTTCTCTTGTATTTCAACTTTTCAGAGCAGAGAAAAGCACCAACTGAAGAGAGCACTGATTAGACATGCCAGCAGTGCCTTATTCCTATTATTGTAAAGAAGCCATGAACTATTTGTAAAAGATGAATGCTTTGGTTTGAAGTCATTTGCTTTGAATTTACTTTTTGAACTGATGGGATGAGGTGCCAGGGGAAGAGAAATGGTGAAAGGTTCAATATGTGCAAGAGCTTTAGCAGTCCACACTGTGCTACAGTCTGGACGATGCTTAAGGGAAGTGGATATTGCTGCTCGCGCTGTCAGAAGTGCTGGGAGAGTGAGCGAAGGAACGTCTCCCACTCCCTCCTGGGTTTTTCCACTGCCTCTTCCTTCAGTTCCTGAAATTCTCAGATGTGTTGAGTGCACCGGGCACAAAGAACTGTCTTTGGAGCCTCATATTGTGCTGCTGCAGGCCTTGAGAGAACAGCTCTGGGCAGACACAGCAGGCAAGCACGGAGGTGAACGCGGCGCTGACGCCAGCACAGCGACCCACAGGCCACAGGTCTGCAGAGAGTCAAGTGCAGGTCCTTGAACCTGGAGCACTGAACAGGGAAGGGGAAAAACATGGGATTAAAGGCAGACAGATCACAGGTCCGCTGTAACTGAAAAGAGGGTGTGGAGCAGTGGAGAGAATCTGTTTGCTTCCTGGGATCAGAACAAAATGGTTTCAATCTGTCCGTTCACATGCTGACGGGACTCTGCCCTCATTCTGAGAGATGAAGCGCGTTTACTTTCCTCATGCAGTAACAGTTCAAAGGGAGAAGAAACAAGAAATCTTCTGAGGACTAGAGACCACTTCCTTCAACCTCTTAACTATAAAACAACCAGATTCAGGAAGGGAATCTGATCTTCCTGGTATCTATTAGAACCACAAATGAAAAGGGGAAGAAAGGAGAGAAGGCCACCATAGATGACAACAGTAACCAGCTGATCAGTGCCACGTAGGAAAAGCAGAAGTGTCACCAAAGCAAAACAATGAAACAAGTAAAACTTCCCCAGAAAATTGTATGAATGGTGGCTGGAGCCTCAGAAGCAATGACAATGGGTTTTGTAGATCCATGGAGAAAACTCAAGATCTGAGTAGAAAGAAAGAGCGTTTAGGAAGACAAATGAACACAATCACAGAACTACAGTAAATCATAATATTTTAAAATAGGCTATTTGTAAGCACACTAACAGACAGTTTTGATTAACTTAGTGCAATAGGAAAGGCAGTGAAACTAAGGAATGGCCTATACAACATTAAATATAAGTACAAACCACTTTTAAGTAGTGCTAATAATTTTGCCAATGTATTTCTGGCTCACACTTAAGTCCTTGATTTCTCCATTTGCCAGGGTCCCAGATTTACCTGTTAGTTCCTAATTATCCTCTTGAAAACCACTTTCTCTTTTATAACTTCGTCCCTTATGATTGTCCATACAATGCTTTCTGTAATGAAAAACTGCTTCTCAGTTGGGTCAGATGATTTAAACCCACAAAGCCATTCTGCCTTTTTTTTTTTAAAGAGCTAAATGGCCCCCACTTCTCGTACCCCTCTTCCACCTTCTCCATTTTAACTGTTTAATGTATAAAGCAACTACTATTTTAAGAATAAGAGCAGACACTGTTATATCAGCATCTGGAGGCTACAATTCCAACGCCTGAGAGAAACAGTTCTCTCTCTTCGGCAGCTTCCCTGGTGTTAGTCCCGGACTGGACCCAATGCACCACTAACTCAGGCCGCCACTGTACTGGCCAGTGTCTGCTTTATGTATACAGCATTCTCGGAAAAGGAGATCTCACATGTAGGCATCCATTATCCCTACTCCTACTTCTTTGATTTTGCTCTCATCCACGCAATTTCTGTCAGTGAGAAAAAGGAGCTGGGAAAAAAACCCAAAAAATCGATACTGCCATTGCCTGCATCATCCTCCTTTAACTTTCCTTCTTTTCAGCACTTGTTAAGTCCTTTTCCAGTTAATTTCTCTTTCTCCTTTACTGAACCTCCCCAAAGAAGCACAGATATGTAACAGAGTTGCTCTAACAGAGCATCTGTTGCATCTAACATCTTCTTTTCAATGGAACTACATTTATTCTTTAGTTAAGAAGCTAATGCATAGTTAGTGCCTGAGCAGAAACATCCACAACTCTTGCTATTTCTCTCCAGCTTAGGGTTTTGTTTTCTTTTAAACAGCAGAACTCCAAAGGAGGTAACTCACTGGAGCTGTTTTACCTACTCACTGCTCAAAAATTCCTCAGGCTAAAAAATCCCAAGAAGTGCCCAGCAGTGGCATTTTTAGAGCGCTTTTCCAACCTTCTTAAATCTAAAATCTCACTGGAGGAGGTGGCCAGACATTGGTTAGCCAGTCCTGAATAAAGCCTTCTACATCTGTTCATCACAGCACCTGGCTAATCCAATACAGGCAGAAAAATCTAGCAGCTCGCATTAATTCTCACAGAGTTTGAATTAAGCCAGGATTTGTCTCTGGGACAAATGCTGTCCTCAGAGGTCAAAAGCTTCTCTTAAAAAATGATATGAAGAGCTGCATGTGTCATAAAGGAAAATGCTGTAGAGCAGTACTAAATAAAAGCACCCCACAACAAAATTTTATCTCCCTAAGAAATACCGTCTTCTACTCTTTTTAATATTATCTATAGGGGAAAAGAGAAAATAGTATCTCAGGATATACATTTAATATAATTTCTTTCTTTCATACCTCTTTACACTGCACTTATTTCACTGGATACATTTCAGATAAATGCCCGCTCGTAACTAGCTCACAGCTGCAGCGCACCTCATAAAACACTCTGAACGGAAAAGCATTCTTAAAATTCACAACTCTTGGCTCCAGCAGCTTCTGAGACAATAAACGCTGACTGTTTCTCCTTTAGTGACTTGTGGCTTTTAAAACAGGATAATTGCAGTGATCGACCCAGTACTGCCACAGGAGGGACTAAATTAATACTTTATTTCATCGCACAATAATCTGATTGAATGCCATACTGAGATGTTCCTCATTCAGCCTTTTCAGGCCAGATTTCTCAAGACAGGCTCATACCAACACATGAGCAGGGCAACTGATTGTGCCAGCTGTCTCTGGGTGGCAAAGTTTTGAGCCTTTGACCCAATGTCAACCAAATGCAACAGACAGAGGATGTGCAGAAAGGAGGCTCCTTTCAAGCAGCCTGAAAACTAGAAGAGAGCTGGGAAACAGCTTGCAGAGGGACGACACAGCCCTTCCCCGGTTCTGTCCCTCCAGCCCTGCAGCCCTGAGCCCGGTACAGCACGTGCTGCCTCACGCCCAGCGTGCGGCTGGAGAATCACGGAATCACTAAGGTTGGAAAAGACCTCTAAGATCATCAAGTCCAACCGTCAGCCCAACCCCCCCATGCCCACGAAACCATGTCCCCAAGCGCCTCATCTACACGTCTTTTAAATCCCTCCCGGGATGGGGACTCCACCACTGCCCTGGGCAGCCTGTGCCAAGGCCTGGCCACTCTTTCAGGAGAGAATGAGACAACACTGCGTACCAGGAGCTCAACAACCACGGCGAGAGGACCTTGATTTTTGGACCTACGTGCTTCCAAGCATTGATGGGCACATTGGAGTATCACCTGGAGCGTTGGCTTCCGAGACTTGAAGATATACAGCCCAGCTCAGTCCTACTGCCAGACCTCTTTCTTGGACCTGGGGAGATTCTGCCATCCAGGGACTCTGAACTCCAAGCAATGACTGAAAAGAAACTGTTGCTCCATGGGGTTGGAGCAGCAGCTGACACTCAAAAAGAGTCACTGCCAGGTGATTTTGATGAGCTTTTGTGAAAAACTTTCAACCAAGGGCAGTTATTTTTTCCGGAGCGGAGCAGGGCAGCAGACAGGAATGCAATACAACAGAGTGCCCTGGAGCAAATCCACCCTTGTGCAGTCCCAGGGTTGACCCATCCCCGTGTAGGACAGCACACCTACAGCTTTGTCACAGACACACAGAGAACACCCTCCACCCTCCTCCTCTGGTGGGATTATGAAGGGTGCATAATGACACCAGTGCCTGCGTGAGCCCGTGTCTCCCACAGAGATGAGGTTCTCCCCACCCGTGCAGAAGCACACGCTTCCCCCCTGAAGGAGCTCCACAAAAACTGTTGTCCCCACCAGGATGCGATTCTGCCAACGAACTGACCAGCAGGTCCCTACCTCTGTGTGCAGCGGCACTGCTGCCAGATCCAGAGCCACCCTTCCCTCCGTCTCCATGGCCTTAGGTTGGACACGACCTTTTGATCTGCTGGAGGGCAGGAGGCTCTGCAGAGGGACCTGGACAGGCTGGATCGATGGGCCGAGGCCAATGGAGGAGGTTCAACAAGGCCAAGTGCCGGGTCCTGCCCTTGGGCCACAACAACCCCAGGCACCGCTCCAGGCTTGGGGCAGAGCGGCTGGAAAGTGCCCAGAGGAGAAGGACCTGGGGGGGCTGGTCGACAGCGGCTGAACACGAGCCGGCAGCGTGCCCAGGTGGCCAAGAAGGCCAACGGCATCCTGGCCTGTATCAGCACTGGTGTGGCCAGCAGGAGCAGGGAGGGGATCGTGCCCCTGTACTGGGCACTGGGGAGGCCGCACCTCGAATCCTGGGTTCAGTTTTGGGCCCCTCACGACAAGAAGGACATGGAGGGGCTGGAGCGTGTCCAGAGAAGGGCAACGGAGCTGGGGAAGGGCCTGGAGCACAAGTCTGATGGGGAGCGGCTGAGGGAACTGGGGGTGTTCAGCCTGGAGAAGAGGAGGCTGAGGGGAGACCTCATCGCGCTCTGCAACTGCCTGAAGGGAGGTTGGAGCGAGGGGGGGTCGGTCTCTTCTCCCAAGTAACAGCGATGGGACGAGAGGAAACGGCCTCAAGTTGTGCCAGGGGAGGTTTAGGTTGGACATGAGGAGAAATTTCTTTCCTGAAGGAGTGGTCAGGCCTTGGCACAGGCTGCCCAGGGCAGTGGTGGAGTCCCCATCCCTGGAGGGATTTAAAAGACGTGTAGATGAGGCGCTTGGGGACATGGTTTAGTGGCCATGGGGGGGTTGGGTTGGCGGTTGGACTCGATGACCTTAGAGGTCTTTTCCAACCTTAGTGATTCTGTGATTCTATGATTCTATGATTCTTTTCCCGTGACTGCAGTTTATTAGAAGGGGAAAGCGACCAGGAGGCAAGTACCTTAGGAGTGGGGACACAAAGATAAATGACAGAGGGAGTCCTTGTCTGTACGGTTTTTGTCACAGAGCAAAAGCAGTTAGTAATATCAGGAGCAACAGATCCCAACTGCAGCAGAGTCAGCATCTCTGACTCCTGGAAAATGGGGGCAAGGGGTGTTTTTGATATCAAGATTTGAAATAGTTTACCCCAAATATAAAAAAAATTTACAAGTGATAAGCAATCTTTTAACCTCATAATGCTTTTTTCCCATGTAACAGGATATCTCCTATATTCCAAAGCTCTTAAGTTTTGAGGGTGCTCTCCTCCTTTTTCTAACCGATGCAAACATAATCATACTCATGAGTCTAATCTATCCTGATAACAATTAATGTCATTAAATTACTCTTTTCCTAGGTGACAGGACAGAACTAATTTAGTTCTTGAACTGAATGCAGATTAAATTAAGTGATTATTTCCTTGATAGGTATTAACGTGTACCACAGTTCATTAAAAAAGCACTTCTGTCAAGGTTAGTACCATAATTAATAGAACTATGACTGTACTATTTAGGTTTGCAACTATTCAAAAGTACTTAAATGCGTGAACAGAGCTCTAAGTTTCTACAAAGTACTAATTCCAAAAGTAATCAGATGAATTGTCAAAGAGAACATCATGAAAACGTCTGTTCCTTTGACTAGCTTAGTTCTGTTTACTTAATCATGGGAAAATTTCCACCCTTCAATCGTCAGCCCACCAGGACATACTACACTATCTTCCCTTCACAAAAGCTGTTACTCAGCATGCATCTCCTTGCTGCTTTTATTGTTTCCATCTTTTCCAACTTCTCCTTTGGTCTCTGCTCTCTGAGAGGACAGAGGAGGAAACTACAGGACCTAGTAGTGATATTGCAACAAAAAGAAGAAAAATGAGAGAAGTAGGGAGAAATGAAGACATAAATAAAAATAAGAAGTGAGGAGCTCTATCCAGCAGAATAGAGATATCAAAGAACTGGAAGACTCATTCTCAGGCGTACTACGATGCACAAAACTGTGATCTTTCACTCCAGCCATGCCCTGTTACAATGAACATAACTGACTCAGCTGCAGATGCCCTCTCGACGTTTACCTCAGACACCGAGCACATTTTCAGTAGGGGACTTTTCAGGCAGTAGCAGATTGAAATACAGAGGCAAGATTTTTCACAACAGACTCCCAAAGGGTATCCTGCCTGCCACCACAGCCATCCGTCCCATCCACCTCTCTCGTGGCCTCTAGTCTCAAGTTGGTTTATTAGGAAATGACTGCTACCTCAAGCATGAGATATTCCTCAACCTCTCATTTAAACAGAACGGGGTGATTGCGGGGGGGGGGGGCTATAGGGTTATTTGTTTGCCGCCTTTTTTCAGAAACACCACCATATTTGAGGATTCTGGCAGGATACCCTGGCCAGATGTGGCCACATACATAACCTTATTCTCCGTTTCTATTTTGTCAGTTTACATTTAGGAAAGAAATTATTTGCTAAAATAGAAATATGACTTAACATCAGCTGCTGTGTCCCATTCTGCCCCGATTCAGACAGATGCATGTTGCTGCTTTTTTCAGCCAAGCCATGAGGACCTCCAAACAACCCCTTCTCTGGCAGCAGTAAAGGCTGTGATGTTTATCAGAGACATGGGCTCCGCTTACGCACCGCAGGTGACAGAACTACTGTGGTTTAAGAAGTAACCGCCTCTAATCAGAATGCGATAATTGTCCAAAAGGTCACTAAATAGAACAGCTTAATTCTCACTGCTCTCCCCGTTAAGCTTAAAGCCACAGAGAGACTTGAAACTCATCTATTTTACTTTGCCAGAGAGGCTTGCTAAGAGCACGTCTGGCAGCCAGCCATCATGGCCCAGCTGATGGGCAGAGGATCACCAGTTCGGTTGCCTCTGACAGCGTAACCATCCACACGCGTGTTATTTCTGAGTAAGTAAATAACTGCGCAGAGCCACGGGCATCAACTAGCTCCCATGTAGAGTAAATACCTATGCAAGTTCACAAACTTAGTCCTATGAGTAGCCTGGCTGGACCGTGACATGCTCCCTTCGGCGCTTCCAGGACTGGGGTCTCTTCTCTGATGTGATTTTAGACAGAGAAGCAGGCACAGGAAGGGAGTTCAGACGCAGTATTTCCACCAGCTCCTTCAGCAGAAGGTAATACACTAGCAGAAGTCACTCTCACAGTAGGAACAGCCCGGTAACGCTTAAGAGACCATGAAGTCAGCTGAGGATTGCACGGTGCTAGAAAGTATACGTGGTACCTGCAACATATATGAAACTGCAATATAACCTGAAAAAAGAAAGAGTACTAACATGTGCATTTGCATGAACATACTCCAACTGCGGTAAAGCAGCACAAGCTGTCTATTGTCTCATCAGTCCCCAGACCCATCGACGTCCAATGCCATGCGAAGTACTGTTTCAAGAGTAGAACCCGAGAGGGGAATGCATTCTGGAAAACCTGTGGGTACAGCCCATAAGGAAGGTGGCTATGGCTGGACCTGGTTTTATTTGATGGTGAGGGAAGGAGAGCTTTTATGCTATTTTCTCCTGACTAAACACGGCGTTCTCTTGCCACCCAGTTCTAGATGAGAATTCTGCAATTCTGTGCTTAATGTTTTAAAAAGAAAGTGTTGTTGTGAAGCACAAAGGGTTTTTTTTCTCCTTTTGCTAAATAGGATATACAGGAAATTGGAAAACTGAAGCTCAGGTCCCCAGAGAGGAGCTAAGGAAAAGCAAAACACTATCTGGCAGCAGCTATCATAATGTGGCATTATGATTCTCAGATAAAAAACATAAAGGGAAAAGTCAAACCAGAGCATAAAGAAGGTCTAATAAGTAAATTGCCTTCTGATATCACAGGTACAGAATTTTCCAAGGCAGTGTGTGCATGAAAAATACCCCAATATTTTGAAAGTAAATCCTGACTCACTCTGTACCAAAGGGGCTCCCAATCAAAAAATGCCTTAAGCATCAAAGCAAATTTCTGAATTTTTCCTCAACAACATTTCAAGCTAGGAAAAAACTTAAAGTAGCTAGTAGAAGTGTCTCCAAGCCACACAAGTAAAGGGAACTCTGTCACCAGACAAAGGACAGAATTGCTTTGGTTTCGGGGTAGTGGGGAGTGGTTATTTGTTTTGACCAAAGTAAAAATTATCCCAGCAAGTTTAAAAGCAATGGAAGAGGTCATTTCAAAACAATGAAAGAGAAGACAGAGTCACAAATGATCACAGCACTCCGTGAACTGAATTTGCTGCTGTACTGTTTCTACAGACCAGTGCACTGATGCACCACAGTGAATGTTTTCTCTCTTAAAAAGCTTTACAAGTTGCCTTTGCAATTTGGAAATCTTAATGTTATGATTGAGATATCCAGTAAACAGTATGAAAAGATAATCTAGTTTAACGCCCCAGCAGCGGGCACAAGATTAAAGATTTCTGTCCCACATTGTTTACAGAAGGTTTCCCAGTCATGACTGTAAACATCTCATTTGAACTTTTTAAAATGCCAGTTACAAGCTTTTACACATAAATAAATACTGATGCCATTTGCTACATACATAATAATGTATTACAAAAAAGTGATGAGTAGGTATGTGAGAAAAAGCGATGAGCTAATACGTGATTTAGACTGACAGAGTTATTCCCTGCAGGCTCAAAATATTTTCTTTCTCTTTATTACTTTTGATATGCAAGATCTCTTTAGTCCATTTCTAATTACCAGGGGAGCACAGCTTGAGTTGAATTACAATATGTTGCTAATAGCAACAGCAGTAGTTTTACATGTTTAATTTACTAAAACGTGTTTCACCTTGGAACTGTCCAGCTGGACTTGGACAATGGGTCAGACCTCAGCGGTGTAACAGAGCTCCCACTGCCTTCAGCAGTGCTGCACCAGCTCCTACTGACAGAGAATCTACTCCGACAGCGGTTGTATTTTCAAGTAAAATTTAGAAAGATGACGTTGCCCTGCCTAGAAAAGCATTCCCACACTACACAAAGATTTACCTGCACGCACACCCACCCACTTACTTGTTTTACGTAAGACAGACCATACCTCATTCCTTCTGTAGACCTATTCCGGTAGTTTCGGTAGAGCTGGGGAACGCCTAACATCGCCTCGGTGAACACTGCAAGGAAGCCCAGTGTTTCCACAAAGAGAGATGAGTCAAGCCAGAGGTAAGTGATGTAACCGGTCACACCAGTGAAGGTCAGGACACACTGCACGTAGTCTGCAAACTTGCTCCAATGCCAAAAATAGTTCAAGTCAAAATCTGCAACAGAATAGGAATGGAAGAAGAATAAAATATGTTTTCCCAGCCAGACTCAAAGTTAATCAGGGTGGAATTGAGAACTGCGAAGCGTGAGGGAGCCACTGCCAATCTTTGCGGGTAGGGGAAGGTAGAAAATGAGGGAAGGGATTTAAAAAAAAAAAAAACAACCAAACAAACAAAAAACCAAAAAAACCCCACCAAACTCCAAACGAACAAGAAAAATAAACAGAAGTCTTGATTTGGAAAAAGTTTTTTGGTGGGGCTGTTCAATAAAAAACCAATAAAACAAAGCTTTCCAAAATATTTACAAAGATGACTTTTAAAGAGGAAGCATTGACCTTCAGATATCAAACACGGAGAACTCTGGATATGACTCGAGTTGGCATAGAAGTCTTTCACAGAAAACTTCGCAATGCTAAGCACAGGCCCCAAACGCATCAATGCACGCGCTCCCTCTCGCAGGTCATTGCCTCCACCTCCAACCTGCTGCTTCGAAGGTCACCTGAAGTCCCCAGCTCTGCTCCCCGGCGCGGCGCCGCTGCCCGCGGTGGAGGGCAAGCTGCCGTGTGCCGCTGGTAGAGCTTTACCGGGATAGATGGGAGCCTGTGACAAGAATCCTGGAACGCCACCTCCCACAGACGTCACCACTTTTCACTCCAAGAGGAAAAGGCGCTTCGCCCTTGCCTTTGCCAGTACCGGTGAGCGCAGGGTGCGCACCCCTTCCTACATCTGTCAGAACAAAGCGCTACACCACAAAACACAATATCCTCTCTTAAGGGAAGGAGAGAAAGAACAAACCAACCATGCCATTTGCTTGGCACGCTAACAGCGTACCGCTGGAAGATATGTGGCTATCTTGTTGATGAAAAATAAAATATACAACCCCATTACCATTGACTGTATAGCAAAATAACAACGTAATTTTGAATTATGAGAACTCTGAAATAACTCTTCATTCGCAGGTGCTGTTCATGTCTTCCTTTCTTAAAAGCACTTGAAGTTAAAAATACCTACCTCAGACCAACTGGATTCTATTAATTATCGAGACGATGAACCATCATTCTAACAGCCCAAATATCTGCAACACACCGGCACATCACTAGAACATTTCTGTCGCTGCCTCCTCAGCAGAAGTACAGAATGCCACAAAAAAGTCCTACTGTTAACTCGGGCGAGAAAGACATTGACCTTCGCTGACTAACTCTTAACAAAAAATTCAATTAAATGGGAATAAATCTGTACAGGCACTTAGCTGCCTAAGGATACTCATACATGCCAAATAACAGTTTCATTTTCTGCATCTTTTCATACTTTCATATCATTATCAGTCTAGCCCTCACTCTTTATTAACCAGTTCCCCCTTTTTAATACTTGGCAAACCCATGGCTCAAGACCACTACTGATTGCATCCAGCTGAATCGTTTTACTTTACCACACAATGAGGAAGGCAAAGCTGGCCAGGAGCCATACCCAATCTGTAGCATTGAATTAAATAATCTGTGGCAAAGCCACTGTCAATGTAACATTGACCTTCAGTATTTTATGGCCGTGGCTCCCCCGTCTCAGAATTCAGGGACACAAGACTAAATATGCTCACACGCTGCGTGGGCTGGCTCGGCCCGCACAGCATGTGAGCATCGTGCATTTCTGGAGCTTTGTGAAGGCTTTCCTTTGTGGGGATGAAGGAAGAACAAAACAGAATGAAGCAGAAAAAAGACGGCACAAGACAACCACAACCACAAAGGCAGGAAAAACATTATCCATTTTAAGTTATCTCTATTGCATTTTCTGGAGAGGAGCAGAGTCAATGAGAACCTCTGACAAGGCAGAAGAAATAAGAGACACCTAAAACTCCCATTCCTTTCACTTTGCTTGACTTACATCTGCATAACATAAAAGAGCAAGAGGCATAACAGAGTAAATTCACAGTAATTCTGCTAGCTTCGTGAGCAATAGCAAGCAAATGACCTGACCCAACACAACAAATGTGACACTACACAACTGTTATATTAGCAAGAGATGCTCTGTGGGACAGAGGCATTTGGGCTTACAATGGGGATAGAAAAATGAACAGCAGAAGAAAAGAGGATGAAGAGAAAGATAAAGTTGGTGAGGTTACAGGCCATTTAAAAAAGCAACCTCCATTCTGGAAAAGGAGAGCTACTGATGGCTTTTGAGTAAGACATACTGATACTTTTACCAGATTATTTGTTTAAACCTTGATTCTGATATGTCCTCACACAGCCTTTAGTTTCTTCACAGACACCTAAAGTACTGGCTTTCAACCCTTAAAAAGGCAAGTGTTTCATTTTAATTCAGAGCTCTCGCATTCAAACATGCTGGGTGGAAAATCCGCATTTACTTTCCAGCAGGGGTCATTCAACGTCGGTACAGCGTTCAACAGATACTGTCTCAGACCAATACCTGCAAACCAGCAACTGGTGGCAGCCACAGGCAAGAACACATGAAGCACACTCTTCCAGGCAATTCCAGCCCTAGAAGAGACCCTCTTGGCTCTCAGGATAGCTATATAGTCATTACACCTTGAATCCTGGACCCAAGAGCGTTAGTCTGGGTCTGGTTGCCGTGCTGCTTTGGGCATGCAGGACCCCCACTCATTAAACTCTCCCACCAGCTGTCAGGGCTGCCCTGCATACACTGTGTTTCTCCTCCTGCGTTCTCCACATGCTCAAGGTCCCTTTTTAAAATACCAAAAATTTGGTACACCAAATCCTTACTTCCCCACGTTCATTTCAATAATAGAAATGAAAGAACTAAATCAACATGGGGATGTGGAAGTTTCCAAAGTTCATGGAATAAAAGAAGTCAACTTTCACGCAGCTACTGTGAGGCCAGCTACAAAATCCATGGACCCATGCAAATACTTGAACACGCAATTATCTCCTGCTACGCCAGCTGCTCATGTTCTTATTCAGCACTGCTGCACTGAAGCCCATTTCCATTCACATAAGTACTAACATCCCTGAACCTAGTATTAGGCAGCCAAGAAATCCGGTAGTGATGATAATTTACTCAACATCTTTTGTCTGAAAATCTTAAGTATTATTTCTATTACAGTAACATACACAGATGAGAACATGATCATGTGAAACAGGACTTCAGCTGAAGCAGGAGGGCTAATTACTAGCACAGTAAAGAGACTGAGATTCTCTTTTGCTCAAAACTAACATGATGCCATATAGTCTCCATTTCACTATACTAGGTTATGAGCAAGTTCTAGTTTCTGCTATGAATTTTGCTGGGTAATGTTTTCCTGAAAGAAAGAAAGACAAAATGAGGTAAGAACAATTACAACCTTGGTAATAGCCTTACAGAAAAACATCTGAATTATCTTAAAAACAACCCAATACATAATCACTAATTGCTCTACTTAACAGATGTATTTTCGAAATGCAGAAGTCTGTTTTAGGACACTACATATCACCATATCCGCATTAACAACTACTTCCAGGAAGAAGTAAAAGAATGATTGAACTAAAAAAAAAAAACCCACAAAAAAGAACTTGGAGAATGGCATACCTGACCTTTCATATGAGTCGCAGATTCTCTGGCCCTTACTTGAACTGCTAAGCTGTTTTGCCACATGATTGCTTCTTTTTAACCAAGGCGAAGCTTATCTTCTCTGACAAATGGTTTCAAAAATTCATAGGGGAAAAAAAATCACATACTCCTCACTTCAAGGTTCGGAAATAAACTGTGACTCATTTTTCCAAGTGGCTCCCTTCTCAAGGGGTTCCAAACACATTAGTTCTGTAATAGGAGCTATATACATACAAAGAAAAAAAGTTGGTTGTGCTGAGTACTGTGACAGGTATATGCAAAAAAGACTTTTAAATGCTTAAAAACAGAAGGGAACTGTCCCTTCAAAAAAAAAAAAAAAAAAAAAGGAGTTTTAGAAACAGAACAAAATCCACATGTGTGTGCAGACCAGGCCTGTCCCCCTCCATACAGAGCAACCTGCAGCAGAGGGGAGAGGCAGATGGAGCCACACCTGTCCCAAGAAAATAGCCAGGGGACACCAACCAGTGCCCTGGGCCATGTCATCTGAGGTGCAGAACTCAACAAAGTTATAAATATTATTGCAAACTTTATTCACATTTGAAGAAAATTATGACTAGAAAGACGAGATTGGGATTTTTTGCCCCCCGTTCCCCTTTTCTTTAACAGGACAAAACAAGAAATCCCACTGCACTACAATTTATTTCTATCAAACATCTTAA
This sequence comes from Pelecanoides urinatrix, assembly GCA_013400755.1. NCBI lineage: Eukaryota > Metazoa > Chordata > Aves > Procellariiformes > Procellariidae > Pelecanoides > Pelecanoides urinatrix. The sequence goes on from VZTQ01001820.1 coordinate 326,722, forward strand.
AAACTGTCCAAGTTAAATCTGGATGCCTATCTCTCTATTCCCTGAAATGGGAAGGCACTGCTTGCACAGCTCACTCCATTCACTACCTCCCCATCCTGCCCAGAGAGAAATTCATGCCACGAGTTTGTAACCACGCTCAGTTGATGCAGTTCAAATAGTAACTCCCAGTCACTAACATCCTGGGTTGATCTGAACTGGCCTTATTGCAGTGAAAGGTACTATATCTTATTACCCATGCCTAAGCTCTTTAATCCACTCAGTGAGTTGCATTTTAAACATGTTAATCCATTGATAGATGAGAGATTTATGTTGGAAAATCCTATTGATGCTGGGGGAGGGAGCAGCTCAGTAGGTTCTTTGTGCACTGAGTGGAGAAAAGTCTACACAGCTTGAGGGTGAAGAAAGATGAGATTAAAAGACCTCCTCTGGGAAGCACATTGCATGTCAGATATGAAAAATGTAAAGCAGGCAGAGACAGCATTGCAAATAACCATGGCTAGCACTAGTCAGGCCAAAATGCCAGTAGAAAATTCAAGATTCTGGTGTGGGATAGATGCCAAGTGACACAAAGAAGAGTCCACAGTATCAACTTTCACTTAAGGATGACACAGAGGTCCAAACACTTACATTATTTTTAGTCAAGATGCACTTTATACCAAGTCAGCTACCATGTTAGTTCCTTTTGGGAAAGTGAAGCAAAGACTTTGACATCCTAAAAATTATTTACTGTAGCTCTCAATTTCTCTTGCTAGTTGCATCTCATTTTGTGCCTTGACCTTTCTAATTCTGTACCTACATCCTTGCGCTATGTTCACTTATACTCGTCTTCAGCCATTTGACGCAGTTCCCACTTTTTGTTTGGTTCCTTCTTGCATTTGAGATCAATGAAGAGCTTGCGATTTACATTCCCTGCCTTTGTGAGGTGGGAGAGTTTCCATTTGAGCCCTTTGTATAGCTCCTCCCTTCTTATGAAGGCTACCGGTTTTATTTCACGGTGCTCCCTCCCGCTCCCTATAAACACCATCAGTTCATAGCCATTCACCTAAACTGCCTCCCATAACCAAACCCTTCACCTCCTCTATGAAAAACACTGCCCACTAACTCATTCGAAGACCATGCTGTACAGTCTCTACTCCTAAGTGCCTTTCTAAGCGGATGCCTGGGTAGTTAATCATTCTCCCTCCGGGTTACAGCTAAGCCTTGTGCTTTGGGAGTCTGCTGTTCAAAGAACCTCCAATTTCCATCATCTAACTCTGGACCACAGTGCCTGCCCACCTGACCTGACTGTTCCTGTCACAGCACACGATCAAAGGAGTCCAGCCCGAGCAGTCAGATGTCCAACGCCTCCCTTAAAAATACTGGAGTCCAAAACCTGAGGGCTTAGATGCTGTGAAAGAGCCTGGTAATTCAGCCAACTTGGAAGTTACAAAATGCAGTCACGGCTAGGAATTATTTCATAGAATCATAGAATCATTAAGGTTGGAAAAGACCTCTAAGGTCATCAAGTCCAACCGTCAACCCAACCCCCCCATGCCCACTAAACCATGTCCCCAAGCGCCTCATCTACACGTCTTTTAAATCCCTCCAGGGATGGGGACTCCACCACTGCCCTGGGCAGCCTGTGCCAAGGCCTGACCACTCTTGCAGGAAAGAAATTTCTCCTCATGTCCAACCTAAACCTCCCCTGGCACAACTTGAGGCCGTTTCCTCTCGTCCTATCGCTGTTACTTGGGAGAAGAGACCGACCCCCCCTCGCTCCAACCTCCCTTCAGGCAGTTGCAGAGCGCGATGAGGTCTCCCCTCAGCCTCCTCTTCTCCAGGCTGAACACCCCCAGTTCCCTCAGCCGCTCCCCATCAGACTTGTGCTCCAGGCCCTTCCCCAGCTCCGTTGCCCTTCTCTGGACACGCTCCAGCCCCTCCATGTCCTTCTTGTCGTGAGGGGCCCAAAACTGAACCCAGGATTCGAGGTGCGGCCTCCCCAGTGCCCAGTGCAGGGGCACGATCCCCTCCCTGCTCCTGCTGGCCACACCAGTGCTGATACAGGCCAGGATGCCGTTGGCCTTCTTGGCCACCTGGGCACGCTGCCGGCTCGTGTTCAGCCGCTGTCGACCAGCCCCCCCAGGTCCTTCTCCTCTGGGCACTTTCCAGCCGCTCTGCCCCAAGCCTGGAGCGGTGCCTGGGGTTGTTTCAGGTTATTATCCATGGTCTCTTTACTGTAAAAGGTACACGCAGTTCGAGGATGCAGGAGCTGGAACCTACAGCTCTCTCCCTGCCTGTGGGTCTTAACCACTGGGCTACGGCGTGGCAGGCTCCCCCTCACCTGGTCTTCGCTTGTCTCAAGCAGCTCGTGGTCTCTGCTGTAAAAAGGGTTCAGCTCTGAGCAGCAGGCAAATACGATGCCCCTCCTCATCCCAGCCTGGCAACAAGGGCAACAACTCTTTGGACAGTTGGAAGACACAGACTTGTATCCCCACGCTGACAAACGAACTCAGACCTCTCACATCTTGCGTGAGTGCTCTAAGCTTCACACAGGCGCTGCGCTCAGCAGCAGCATCTTAAAATAAATAAATTTTGCCACGTCCTCTGAAGAGGAGTTGGAAGGCACCTGCTGCAGGAGGTGGGGCCCGGGCAGTGGATTCCGAAAAAGAGACTTTTACATTTGCAGTCCTCCAGCTGCGGCACATCCTCAGGCGTCTGCCTGAGGCGTTATCTGCCTCCCTGGCAATTCTCACTTCAGATGTGTCATCTCAAGACAGCGCAGGATTGCAGAGAAGCACGCTGGCCAGCACTCCCCACCTCGCTCATCTCAGCAGCTCCCAGCCAGCAGGTGGGTTTCCCCGATCCTCTCTTCCGACATTCCTGCCTACCCCGCAGGGCACCCAGGCAATAACCGGGGTGACAAGGGCAGGAAGGCTCTGCATGACTGTCATCGGGCGATCCACACCTTCTCTCGCTCTCATCAACTACACAGCCAGCTAGGCACTTTCTTCTTTCCTTCCAGAAAGAAGGAAGGAAGAAGCATTAGAGACAGACAGTGAGAACTGATACATTTAGATTTTCTTTCTTCCTTTTTTAAGAAATGATAGAAACCTGCAAAATGCTGTCTGAAGCCAGCATTTCTTTTACACTCACTGGGACTGAAAAGGCACTTGTTATGTTTCACTCATGGTACAAAAGAGAAGAAATGAGAGCTTAGCACCAAAAACGTCTGTCTCTGATCCAAACCGCTCTCCTTTTGAAAAAAAATTAAGGAATCCACCATCTTGCATAGTCTCTATAATATGCTAATATCACCGTTCTCCGTCTCCATTCCTTCAGGCACGTGACCTAGGAATTTCTGCATCTCTGTGTACTTTTAAGTATCTCCACAGCCCTGTCACCGCAGTACCTCAGCAGTCCTGGTTAACGGGGGAGGTCCCGGACGACTGGAGGCTGCCAATGTGACGCCCATCTACAAGAAGGGCCGGAAGGAGGATCCGGGGAACTACAGGCCGGTCAGCCTGACCTCGGTGCCGGGGAAGATTATGGAAAGGTTCATCTTGAGGGCGCTCACGAGCCATGTCCGGGACAACCAGGGGATCAGGCCCAGCCAGCACGGGTTCATGGAAGGCAGGTCCTGCTTGACCAACCTGATCTCCTTCTATGACCAGGTGACCCGCCTAGTTGATGAGGGAAAGGCTGTGGATGTGGTGTACCTGGACTTCAGTAAAGCCTTTGACACTGTCTCCCACGGCATTCTCCTGGAGAAACTGGCGGCTCACGGCCTAGACAGGTACACTCTTCGCTGGATAAGAAACTGGCTGGACGGCCGAGCCCAAAGAGTTGTAGTCAATGGAGCTAAATCCAGTTGGCGGCCGGTCACGAGTGGTGTTCCCCAGGGCTCAGTTTTGGGGCCAGTGTTGTTCAATATCTTTATCAACGATCTGGATGAGGGGATCGAGTGCTCCCTCAGTAAGTTTGCAGATGACACCAAGCTGGGCGGGAGTGTTGATCTGCTGGAGGGCAGGAAGGCTCTGCAGAGGGACCTGGACAGGCTGGATCGTTGGGCCGAGGCCAACTGCATGAGGTTCAACAAGGCCAAGTGCCGGGTCCTGCACTTCGGCCACAACAACCCCAGGCAACGCTACAGGCTTGGGGAAGAGTGGCTGGAAAGCTGCCCAGAGGAGAAGGACCTGGGGGTGCTGGTTGACAGCCGGCTGAACATGAGCCGGCAGTGTGCCCAGGTGGCCAAGAAGGCCAACGGCATCCTGGCCTGTATCAGCACTGGTGTGGCCAGCAGGAGCAGGGAGGGGATCGTGCCCCTGCGCTGGGCACTGGCGAGGCCGCACCTCGAATCCTGGGTTCAGTTTTGGGCCCCTCACGACAAGAAGGACATGGAGGGGCTGGAGCGTGTCCAGAGAAGGGCAACGGAGCTGGGGAAGGGCCTGGAGCACAAGTCTGATGAGGAGCGGCTGAGGGAACTGGGGGTGTTCAGCCTGGAGAAGAGGAGGCTGAGGGGAGACCTCATCGCGCTCTGCAACTGCCTGAAGGGAGGTTGGAGCGAGGGGGGGTCGGTCTCTTCTCCTTAAAGAATAACCTTAAAGAACAGCAATTAAAAAGTTATACTTAGCCTGAAAGTTTTATCCCTGCTGCTAACAACACGCAATACAAGTAAGAATGAAAACCTAAACCAAAATATTCATACCCTGGGCACCTCCTGTGCAGCTGACAGCCTTTGCTGTGCTATCCACAGTGTAATTTCCTTTGTCCACAGCTTTAGTTTATGGGTGTCTCACAGCAAAGAAAAAAAAACATTTTAGAGAAAAATGCAGTTATGTAAACCCACAAAATTAGGTTGACCTTTAATGTCATCCTTGACATTTTCCATTGTCTTACAAAAGGATGCAAAATTGTTTACATCACTTGCGCTGCACTATTACCAGCCCGTCAAAATTTTAATTTGTGTGCGTGTTTATATAGAATCATAGAATCGCCCCAGGCATTGCCTGGGGTCCTCACATTACAACTGCTAAGGTTATAAGCATTAAAAAGAAAGCAAAATTATAAAAGCAAGCAGGGGAGGACAAAGATTTTTTGCTCTAATACAGAGGAAGTTTTAGCAAGTATGGTATCTGTGAACAAGGCCCCAGCTGTTGGGCTCAGAGACTGCTGGTGAATGCCAACTGAGCTGGGAAATCCACATGCAGCAGCACAGCTCAGCCCAGCTATCTCTGCACATTACTGCAGAACGAGCGTAACCAATTTTGGATGAGCCAAAAGCAAACTCCTTCCCCGCTCCCCCCCAAAAAAGCCTGCAGAAGTGTATTCTAGGCTCGTCTCTTCCAAAGCAAGGACATTTCTTGGATTTCTCCAGATGGCAGACACTTTCAAGGCAATCTTGCGGGGGTTACGCTTGCAACCCCCTACCCTGTGCAACATATGCCATCCAAACTCAGTTTTCTTCCCAAGTCCAGCTGAGAGAAAACACAGGTCTCTGCTCCTAGAGCAGGCCAGCAAGATGAGAATCATAGAATCATTAAGGTTGGAAAAGACCTCTAAGATCATCGAGTCCAAAGAAACTCTTAGGAGAAGAACAAAGACAGACAACCACCAACACAGATACGTACCAATATTGCTACTAGGGCAAGACATTTAACTTAAGCCTAGATATATCTGAATCAATGTAGATATAGGACTGTATTTCGTCTGTGAAGATTGACCTCCTCAGTAACATCACTACTGAAATTATCTACTGTGTTACTGCTACTTGGGTCTGTTCAGTCTCTCCTCTTTCTATTCCAATGTATTGACCGTTCTTCGTCGCTGTCTCCATGAGATTGTCTCAACAGCTGGCAAAAGCAGCTATTAGCTGACTTACAAGGGGATTGACAAAGGAGAACAGCCTAATAACTGGGCAGATCATGGGGCTAAGAAAGCCACTGGAATGAGGCAGCTGTGGCCCGAAGGAATTAGTGCTACGGAAAATAAGCTGCGTATTTGAAAGGTGGAGTGAAAGCAGCATAAACAGCTTTAGAAACCACGTGAGACAGAGAGAGCATGGACTTCAGGAGGAATTCCTCCTCTCAAGGCGCAGCACGGCAGTGAAACGGGAAGCCCAGGGAGTGCCACAGCAGACTTTTCATTACTCGGGACAGCCAATGCTTTCACTACAAACACTCCGGATTCTGCTCACCTCCAATGCCAAGTGCGGCAAAAATCCCAAAGCGAGTCAAACTAGAGAAATAAATCCCCCAACCCTTCACCTGCAAGCACAGCTCTGAAGCAAGGCTTTTGCTCCCAACTGCACTAATGGAGGCGGCAGATTAGAGCCAAGCTCACTCTTCTTTTGGCTAGATACGCCTTCCTATGCTAACTATAGAAAGAGACTTCTTTTTCTGACAGCAAGCTAAGCAGGGATGATGAGAGCGTCATAGCAAGAAGAATGTGTAGTACCAAGTTACTATTTTTACAATCGTTTTAACAATGTTTTACACTATCCTCAGCACGGTTTATCTAAGCTATCACCCACAGCCCTACCAGGCAGTACACAAAGGCCTCCAGACAAAAGACTAAAATGGAGTAAGTTAAGCACTGCAGAGCAGGCAGCCTTGGCTCCAAATTCTTGTGGTTGGAGTTATAAACTCTCTATGAAAACAGTTTAATTTATTTTGAGTAGTACTGAAACTTATTCTTTGAAGTTTAAGTCTCAGAAGATATCAAGACTACTATAATATTAGAAAGAATATGCACTTATCATGCTCCTCCTCATTCAAAGACTGCAATTAAAGTTCTTCTGAATATTACAAAACCAAGCTGTGCCTTAGCCCAGATGCAGGCTGCCTCAGATACCACCATGCCAGGGATTACAATGCCAGGTTGCACGTATGACACAGCAAGTTACTCCCAGAAACTCTGTCCGGTAATACTTCACCCCCCTTTTTGTACTGCAGATCTCTGGGGAAAATGCTGAATAGGCAGTAACTTGCCTAAAGACACACGATCGATCTCTTTTTCAGCCTTCTCTGAGCTTGACGTACCTGAGACCCGATCTCATCTATTGTGAAGACGCCACTAAAAGAAAGCATTTATGTGATTTTTTTTTTTCAGATACTGAAGTCAGACACATGTATATGCATGTGTAAGTATGTATACAACACAAAGCTAAACTCTCTTCCTAAAAATATAAACTCCTCTCCTCATTTAGGATTTTTTGGGGGGAAGTTTAATCCCTGTTTCCTAGGTAACCCACTACCAGCCAAGACAAATTCTAGCCTCCAAACTGGCCCTACTAATTTAGCATCCAAACAGAATAATGCATTGCGCAGCTGCCTCCTTTGCTAAAATAACATCATCTGGCCTGCTAAACATCTCTTGGCAATTGCCTCCGTTAACTTCAGAATGACCCATTTTAGTATCAATAGTTTAAAGCTTCAAAATCATCACAAGCATGTAGGAAATTGCAGGAAGCTTTCTGTTCTTTTTTTCACTTGCCTCTCGCCTCTGCCCAGTCCCTGCCACACACACGAAAATGTCAGACGTGTTTTCTTTAGTTATCTGAACTGCATTACAAAGATGCTAATATCTCAAAATGACTGCACAATCTACTCCATTTCATAGGGCTTCCTTTCAAATATCTATTGTAGTTAAGAATAATAGGGTAGGCTGGTGAACAAGAATCCCGTTTTGAAAAAAAAAAATTTGGTATTTCTGGATTTTTGTTCTATGCTGGAACAAAAGCAAGACTTTGGAAAATCTGGGGGAGGATAAGAAAGAGGCACACATACAGATGGGATCTGGGAAGTAGGTTCAAATTTTTAACATCTCTGATTTGAATTAAGGACCTTCCGCCTAGGTTTTTCCATGTCCTAAGGCAGAACCCAGTCATGAGGCTGTTGCCCAGTCAGGTCAGGAACCATCTGTTCTCGGCATAAATTCTGCCCTTTCCAGACGTGCAATTTTGACCAAATTCGTTGAAATAATTTATGTGTGTGTTTGTGAAGATGTGACCATTCACCAATGACAACCCTTATCCCCAACAATCAATGCACAATCAAATTTCTGGCCAGTAGTAGCAGAAAAATCTCAACTTATAATTTCTCATTTGCGACCATAAACATAATTTAAGCATACTGACATTTGTGAAGTTGATTACGGAAATTCATCCACTTTTTAAAAAAAAAATGTAGGTAGATGAAGCTGGGAATAATTTCAATCTCCATATGACTTTCTAGGGAAAGGGGGAAAAAAAGGACTTCTGGTAGCAGTAGGTTTTCCAGAACCTACATGCCTGTAGCGTTCTCTGACAACCTGCAAACCAAAACTCACTCTATTTACAACAAGTCTGCACGGATCTATATTACTGTATACGGTGACCAAACAGGAGGAATTTCCACACAAATGACTTCATTGCATTAGCAGGAAGAATTTATAGGGAGGGAGACCAGTACAGAGTTTCACTTGAGTGCCTGCGGACTGCCGTACCGATTACAGCACTTGTAACCGGAGGAGCCAAGTGAGACGGAGCTACCCTGCACCAGAATTTCCCCTTCAGCTTCCCAGCTGTTTAGTTTGACCACAGATAAATCCCTGCTCTGACAGGAGCAGCGACTGTTATGCAAGATGCGATTCTGAATACCGCAGTTTCTGAACACCTTGTGTCTGCAGTTTAATGCTCCACAGCCAACGTATCTTCAAGATCTGGAAAGAAAGGTAACGGTAGTAGATTTAATTAAGTTGCTCCGTCTTGAAGAGTTTAGTGGTGACACAGGTGTGCATTCACAAATTACTCACATTTCCCAGCAGAAGTTTAAGCCCCTTTCATCCCCCTCAAGCTACAGCAGGACAACTTTTTAGCTCCCTGAAGCGTTTCGCACTGAAGCCACAAATCCTGGGTTTCTCTCTTTTTTTTTTTTTTCTTTTTTTAAGATTTCACACAAAAAAAAGAACAAGCCTGCATTTTAAGCCAGATCTGTTCCCTCACTTGGTTCAAAACATAATCCCACAAACCATTCTGTGAGTACAACTGAGGAGGCAAGAATGAGTGGGGGAAAAAAAGAAAAAAAAAAAAAAGGATCAGGAATATCTTAGGCTGGCATTGCTGCCAAACATCCTGGCACCCAGCCGCTGCTGGAGGCAAAAGACTTTGGCTGTTATGCCCCTTTACAAATATAGTTAGTTTTAAAAAGGATAACGAAAAAACTCCACACCAAACCAGGCAGAAGACAGTGCAGCGGCAGTGTTCACCAGTGAGATGCCTTTGCCACCACAGGGTACGGGTCCTTTTTCTTCCTGGCTAAGCGACGCACGGATTCGCGCTCCGTTGCTGTGTCCCTTACAAATCCCGTACTCGGGAGTGCAGGGGACGGGGAGAATGATGACAGGTGAACCGTAAACGATGAGCTGCCAAAAAATAGGCCTATCCACAAATTCCTCATTAAATTTCTGCGTTCTTCTGTGAAGAAATAGTAAAATTCTTCAAAGACTGAGCAGTTCTTTTGACACCTACTGCACACAGAAATTTAATGAGGAACTTGTGGACTATTTTCAGCTGTTCTGATATTAAAGTTTGCTCTATTCCCTGAGCGCACAGTTACTTGTTCTTCTACTACAACCTACTCCCAATAGGGAGTGAAGAAAGGCATGAGGGAGTAAACACTCTCTCTGAAGACACAGTAAAAAATTCGAGGCAGAAGAAATTTTCTGAAATAACTGCTCCTGATTTTGACATGCCAAGGCGTGCAAAGACAGGAAAGGGCAGCAGTGTAAAACCTTAACGTAAGCAAGGAGTCATTCCAAGTTTTTGGTGGCTTGTATAAATGGACAAAAAAACGGGGGTGAGAGGAAGCAGAGAATTTCAAGACCAGCAACCGTTTCTTTTCAAAGGCTATACAGACTGGAGGTAAGGAGGGGGAAAAAATGTCCTTAGCAACAGCTGCAGAGTTTGTGACATTTACAAAGCAACCTGCTAAAAAGTCACTTGAAGTAAGGAAGGGATAGCAAAATTGTTATTATCATGAATATAAAGATAGACTTCAATTTTTAAAGATTAACTACGCACACATGCACACACAAAAAAATGCAGCAAGCTTGCAAAGGCTACTGAATCATAGAATCATAGAATCACAGAATCACTAAGGTTGGGAAAGACCTCTAAGGTCATCGAGTCCAACCGTCAACCCAACCCCCCCATGCCCACTAAACCATGTCCCCAAGCGCCTCATCTACACGTCTTTTAAATCCCTCCAGGGATGGGGACTCCACCACTGCCCTGGGCAGCCTGTGCCAAGGCCTGACCGCTCTTTCAGTAAAGAATTTTTTCCTAACGTGTATAAAAACCAAAGCAGTCTATGTATTTTAGAAACAGCAGTATTGATCCTGATTTTGATGAGAAAAAAAACCCTGAAATTCATATACCTGAAGTGAAGAAACAACGTTCTGAATATTTAAAATGTTGCATCTCCCAAGTTCTCATCAGGCTTTTGAGTTGCAATGAGTAATAGTAAATAAGACAGCTTTAAGCAGCTATTAAAAATAAAAAACATTTCCCTGAAATACTCAGGATCTGTCTTCCTTTCACTAGTTTCTATGTCTCCATGGAATCATCCAGGATGAACAAGACACGTTTTTTTTTTAAATGTACAATGCAAGTAAAAATAAATCTGCCAGAACTGAATCCTGGGGTTTGGATTTTTTCCGCTACCCATGGGAGGGAACATAGGAACCTGACGCAGTCACTGTAACGCATGCTGATCGCAGAGCAGAGCAGAGAGAAAGCAGGGCACGTGATAAATGCACACGAAAGGAGATGTTCCTAACTTCAGGAATAGCGGTGATGCAGTTCCCTCCACAAGGAAGGAAACAGGCTGATTACTAGCAATCTGAGTATCTGGAGAGAGACTGCGTACACCCTGACCCTCGCCATCGATTCAGGATTCACCAAAAAATTACACCTTTTCTGCTGTTGATTCAAGAGGATACAGGAAGCACCTTATCATGAGCAGCTAAGTTACATCCTTTCTTCCCCAAGCTCCGTGTTACGTCATGTCCTTCCCCAACCTTAACGTCATGTCCTCAGGTAGACAGAGACTGCATATAATTTAGTAACAAGATAAAATAAAATTTTGACGTTAAAAACATCTACTCTGAAAATAAAACAAATTAACATTTACACTGTCATTATGCACACTTCTAATGAGGCCTATGTTTGCCAATCTATTAATATCATTTAAATCACTGAGCATCTACTGTATAGCTTTAATGAGTCAAATACTAATCTAAAGAATTACTGGCTGATGCACTGGAACCAGAGCTTAGAAAGCTTTGTCTGCTTCTGCAAGAACAATTTTCTACTTTTTCGGTTTAGCTTAATAAAAATATCTCATTTATTCAAACAATAAGAAACTGATTGGGAGCTGAGTAACACCTGCTTTGTTCTGTGTCTTTGAATAATGACTAAGAGTATAAAAGGATGAGATGACCAAAACAAAAGAGTAAATGAATTTTACTTAAAATCCATCTAAAAATAATACCTGCTTTATTTGGTTTGTTTTTTATTTTTAAAAGCATGTTTGCACAAAATGGACATTCACTACAAACACTGCAGTTTATTTTCATTTTTAAAAATAAAATAAGTTACTCCACATTTCTATTTGAAATCAATTTTCAACCAAAACAGCTTGATATAAGTTACAAGTAAAAGTAATCTAATACATGACCATTTAATGTATTTTTAACATGATAAAAAATGTAATTTGAGTAGATCACACATTATGCTGTACCATTACTAAAATGTATAGGTATTACATTTCCTTCATCAGCAACAAAACCTACTTCAGCATAATGACTATATTGCTACATACATCACCATGTGAACCAAGCCTTCTTTAGTAAAGTAAATGAGAGAGACAAAATAATTTATTTTATTCCCATATTTCTTGCTTGATGATTTAAATCACGATTTGCAAAGGCAGCTCCAAATCCAACCACCCAAAGAAAGAGGAAAAAATCTTTTACAATATAAGACTTCCTCATGACAGCTTCAATGAACGAGTCTTTGGAAGTCAAAGGGAGACAGCTTGGGCCTTAAAGCAGGAACAACTCTTTGTGGGGCAAGACTCAAAGTGAACTCAGGAACTGATACGGCTTGCAAAAAAATCCTTCCACCTTCATCCTGTCTCTCCCTTGACACAATGTACTGTACAGCCCTCCAGCAAGCTGCGATCTGGAACGTGGCTGCAAGCCAGCACTGCTGAACACTGCACTGTCATACCACTAAATGTCTAAATAATTTGTCCCAGTATCTAACGTAATCGCTTCTTCTGAAATAATCTATTTAGGGTGCATGGAATAGTAAAAAGTATCAAGCCAGGGCAGGGGGTGAGACGATGATGTACTGCCTATCTTCAAAAGTTAGAATCATAGAATCGCTACGGTTGGAAAAGACCTCTAAGGTCATCGAGTCCAACGGTCAACCCAACCCCCCCATGCCCACTAAACCATGTCCCCAAGCGCCTCATCTCCACGTCTTTTAAATCCCTCCAGGGATGGGGACTCCACCACTGCCCTGGGCAGCCTGTGCCAAGGCCTGACCACTCTGTCAGGAAAGAAATTTCTCCTCATGTCCAACCTAAACCTCCCTTGGCACAACTTGAGGCCGTTTCCTCTCGTCCTGTTGCTTGTTGACTAACATGTCTCAGCGAAGATGAGGTAGAGTATAGGCACAAGAAAAAGACAGTTAAAACACAAAGTTTAGAAGAAACAAATTTCTTATATTGTCAAAAGTACAACAGAGAAGGAGTGTTTAGTTATGAACTTCTATACAAAGGCCAAGTCCGTGCCACTGCAGCTTCCTGTCAAACAGCCTCCACACTAGATACCAAGGTCTACGCCATTCTCCATAACAATGCCCATCTCCCCTACACACAGGAACAGAACTAGCGAATAATTCATAAACAAATTTCTCCTATTCAGCATTGGTAAGTTGTTCGTTGGGTACCTGTTAACTGCCAAACATCAGAAGTGACCATTTGGCATTCACACCAGAGGGGTGTTTAGTTTGGCTTTTGTTCTTCAGCACCACTCGGACCTGCAGGTCCGTAAAATGACTCAAAAAAATAAACATAAATAAAGGCTTAATAATAGCCTTTATAATAGCCTCACAATAAACTGCGAGCTTACTGTCGCAAAAGAAAATCAGTAAGTAAAAACTTGGTAAGTCAGAGGGAAGTCTTCCATGACGCAGCGCTGATCTCAGTGCCACAGAGGACAGGATTCATCTCACCAGGCTTGAGCGATCTCAAGACCAATCCACTCACCGGAGCCAGGGACAGGCCCTGGGCAACCAAGGTGGAGAGACTGGCCTGCCCTCAGCTTCTGTGGAGGGCTCCGGCAGCCAAGGGTAAAACCAGACAGGAGGCCTTTTTCTTTGATGGGAAACACTGAGATTTCAGTTGTTTCTCCACTCCAAGTCAGGAGGATACACTACGAGTTCCCTGTGCACGCAGGAACCACCGCAGTCTCTCATATCCCATGCCAGTGCCGTGATACCGGCTTACAGCCCGTGTAACCGGACCGTTTCAGCTCCCGTCTTTGCGATGCTAAAAGCATTCAGGGGCAGAGGCAGACACAAACCGAACGGGGGGTGAGGGCAAAACGGAGCCGATCGCACGCGTCCTTTTTGTGACGGCAACAGGGGATCAAGAACATGCAGGAAAGCACCTAAGCCCCCTGCCCTGACTGATCCCTGCTTAGCATTCCCGTGGGATACAGATACAGAGCACCTGGGTTCCACGGCCTGGTTTTCCTGCATCCGAGCTGGGAGATGATTTGTGTCATCTCCCAAAAGCGAACAGCCCAGGGAGACTGGCTGACTGGAGCGTAGCAAAGATCTTTCTTCCTTCTCACTTGGAACGTCCAGCTTGGGCTTGAAAAGCCTTTTCCAATAAGTGTATCTTTGGTGCATCACTGCTTGCAAAGTGGGAGTGTGGAGTCGGGGGAAGGTGGGAATTTTTCAGTAAAATAAAGCTATCCCTAATTGTTTTCAATCAAGGATGGTCAGTGTAGTGCATTACAGGTTAAAAGCATGACATTTGCCTCTAAATAAAAAAGGTTTTATTTTGTTTTCTCTTGATACAGCAATGAAAATGGCAAAGCATTGCTGCTTCGATGATAAGTGCCTTTCAATACCCAGCATAAGGAAAAATCTTGTTAACATGTCATTATTTATAAATAAGAGCTTCAGAAACATAGACTTACTAAATATATTCCCTATTTCTAGCCTAGTAGGAACTAGTAACTTCATATTTCCACTTCAAATAACAGAAGGCTAATAAAACATATAGGACATAAAATGTAGTGAAAAAATAAATCAGGCTGAGTGCAACAATCAGGCTGTACCTGGAGCATCACCTCCACATATAGTTCACAGAGCATATTATGTCAGCTCAGACTGTCACACCGGCCCCTTGTAACACCATCTTAATTGGGACCAAGTGAGAGCTGCCACCCAGCTCAGCACGTCTAAGTGTCAGACTTTGGGCCGTCTCGTTGTCCGTTCCTCTCGCTCCACATACCGCAGTGGGTATGGTTATCTCGGAGGGCTCATTTCCAACAAAGACAAACTGTAAACAGAAGCAAGCCCTGAGCAAATGATGCACGCAGGGCCTCAACATATTAAACGAGCAGCTTTCCAGAGTGACAGCATGTCTGTCTTTCATATGGATCCACTTACACGAGTCAGCAGTGGAAACTGAGTGCAAGCTATGCCCCCATCTCCTGCACAGGACGTAACTCTTGATACGTTGACTCTGATGATGTGTTCATGTGTTGAACTGTTGATTCTACACCGCTTACATAAATGCAAAGCTAACATTCTTTAAAAACACATGAAATGTACAAAATGTGGATGTGCCAGGATCTATAACAAGATTCTAAAAATGCGCTGCAGCCAGATTTTTTTCCCCTAGCAAGCTGTCTAGACAATCCATTATGTCTGAGCAGGCAGCGCTGGGCAACAGCGCTTCTTTAAGCGCACACCATGTCACCCATTATTACAAACCACTTAGGGGAATAAAAAAGTGAGCTGTCAATGCATCTGTACCTCAGCTTGAAAGTTTATTCTGAAGTCTGTGGGGAATTGCGTTACCCTTTAAATGTTTCATTACGTACACCTTTTGCACTGAACTGCCAACTTGGCCGTCATCTAGAAAATCGTTTCTCTTCTCACCTTTTCGCTTACGGAAACTGAAAGACATCAGACAAGCAGCAAAGCAGGCTATCACAATGAAAGCTAGACAACTAATTCTCACCATGGCTTTAAATCTACCTATTGCCTTCTTGCATTAATAATGCTTTAATGTGCTTTCACCGGTGAGGTCTGCCCCCTGCGGTTCCTGAGCCCTACTAGCAAAGTGGAGGGAGTGAAGCAATACCCACAGAAGAGGAAGGTTTGAGTTCGGGAGCACCTCAAGTGATGGATTTATGCAAGTCATGGGACACAGATGGTGTTGAGGGTGCAAACTGATGTCTTTGCAAGGCTGCTCTGAAAGGTCATGGTGAGTGGGAGAGATTTCTAGGACTGGGGGCAGGGGAAGAAAAGAAAAAAATATATATATAATCACACCTATCTTCAAGGAGGAAGATCCAGGGAACTCCAGGCCAGTTAGCCTAACCTCATCCCTGGGATGGTTATGGAAGAAGTCCTTGTGGAAGTCATTTCAAAGCACATGAAGGACAAGAAGGTAACTAGGATTTACCAAGGGCAAACTGCACCTGACCAACCTGACTGCCTTCTACTATGAGATGACTGTACCTAGGGACGAAAGGAGAGCAGTGGATATTGTTTACAGTGCCTTTAGCAAGGCTGTTGAGTCTCCTACAGTATCTTTGTGAGCAAAATATCAACTGGTAAGTGGACAGTAAAAAGGATAAAAAATTGGCTGGATCATCAGGCTCAAAGAATTTTTCCTCTCAAAGGAAAGACATATGAATTTATGAGCAGTTACAAGGCAGCCCACAGTGATCAATACTATGGCCAATGCTCTTTAACATCTTTTATTAACAACCTGGATGATGGTAAGTTCATGAATGATACCGAATTAGGGTAAGCGCATAATAAACTGAGGGACAGCACTGCTATTCAAAGGGACCTTAGTCTGGAGATACGGGCTGACAGGAATGCCGTGAAGTTCAGGGTTATCGCAAGTGGGAAGGAGTAACCCCACGCCACAGCACGGGTGCAGGGGGCTCACTCCCTAGGGAGCAGATCTGTATACGAGCGGGGGGCAGCCTGGCAGACAACCCGAGCACGAGGCAGCAGTGTGTGCTCATGGCAGAGGCACCTGATCGCTTACTGGGCTGCACAGTTGAGCAAGCGTGTGGCCAGCAGATGCAGGGAAGCGTTAATTCCTCTTTATTCGATACCCACAAGACTGCACCTGAAGTGATGTTCAGTTTTGGGCTCCCAAGTACAAGACAGACAATGTCCTACTGGAATGAGCCCAGTGGTGAGCCACCAAGCTGATGAAAGGGCTGAGGTACGTGGTGTACATGAAGAGGCTAAGAGAACCAAGTTTGTTCGGCTTTAAGAAGTGAAGGCTTCTTGCTGCCTGCAGCTAAGGGGAGAGTGTAAAGAAGATGGAGGCAGGGTCTTCTTGAACACACAGGGTGACAGGACAGGAGGCAACAGCCATGAGTTACAACAAGGGAAATTCCAATTAGATGGAAGAACAACTTTATCACCATGAGGATGGTCAGACACTGGCACAGGTGCCAGAGAGGTGGTGGAATCTCCATCTCTGCAGATACCCACAACTCACCTGGACACGGCCCAGAGCAACCTTATCTAACTGGACCTGCTTCAAGCAGGGAAACGGAGCAAATAACTTCACAGGTCCCTTCCAAGCCAAATTATTCTGTGACCTTGTTTAAAGAACAAATCTCACCATTTGGATCTAGACATGACCAAGTATACAACGGCATGTGGCATGCTCAAGTAGGCAACTGCAAAAACTTCTCACATCTAACAAACTGAAGCAGCAGCTTTGCTGCATATGTGTTCCCTGATCCGCAGGATGGGCGGCCAAATCGATTGTATTTGAACCCTTAGATGTTTCACCACTGATGTTACTACAGCAACTAATTATTCTGGCTTCCATCACGAAGGAAAAGGTTTTTGCAAAATCTCTGTTTATTCACTATTTCTACAGTTACTGCCGCAGGCCTAAAAGCAAGATCAGACTCCTCTCCCAGGTTCCAGATGCTCAGCAAGCAAGATTTGGAAAGCCAAGAGCACCCTCATGTGGTTAGATGTTGCTATGAGCTCTCCTTCCTCCAGCTAAAACACATGCACAAGCAGAATTGACATTTTATTCACAGGTTTGTTCCCCCACCGCACCACCGACTAGAAGCGGCGCTGGTAGCAGAAAGTAATATTTCTGCCGCCGCACAGTTCTTCCAGCAGAACCTGTTTAAGCGTCTTCTTTCCACAGGGCCAGAGCTGGGTGACAGGCCTCGGGGACTGCGGCAGGGCTGGGCAGCGGCACCAGCAGCCAGAACCCGCAAGAACCCCGAGCAGCACACCCCAGAAACACGGCGCTGGGCTGCGACACCTCTTGGTTTCACTGCTCACGCCAAGATGGAGAGCCACCTTGACCACCTTCCCCTCTTCTCCCAGTGTTAAAGCACGGTTTTCCCTTAACTGAAGAAAAAACTAGAACTTCCTGGTAGCAGAGAAGGATTTTTTCTTTTCCCTGCCCACTTTTTTTTTTTTTTTTAATTTAAATAAAAAGAGGCTGAAAGAACAGCAGCTGCCCTTCTCCTTCTCCTTGCAGCGGGCAGGCTTTCAGAACGGGCATGGGGCTTTCAGTCGCTACGCTCAACCCGGCAGACCGTTTTAAACTATAAACGGAGGCACTGTAAACTGCGTTAGAAGTAAATAAAAAGAACGGCCTGCTTCCATTTTCAGGTTGAAGCCATTCAAAAGCAGTAGCAAGGTGCAAAAGGAGGGCTTAGAAGGCCCGTAATCAGGTCTGAACATACTGCTCTACCACCAAATAACCGCTTACTGAAACCATTCTGACTCCGTAGAGATTTTACAAGTCTCTGGCTGGCTGTTTTCCCTACTGGCCGTAAGCTGAAAACTTAAAGGGAGCTAAACAGTAAATTTAAAATGTGGTAGCCCCAAAAACCTAACACAGTCCTCCAAGTTCCCTGCCCTGATCACTAGTAAACACATGTAACACCTTCTTCTCAACTCCCTGTTCTACAGATAGAGAAGATGTATTGAAACCGTGCTGCCGAATTATTACATACTTGAATTAAATCTTTCTATGATCTTNGGCGTCAGTATATTGTTTGATTACCACCAATGACAGGAGCCAGATGAATTAACATCCGTGATGCAAAACATTACAAAGCTAATACAGCTGACAAAATTAAGAACACAGTGTATTTCTGATCATTGTAGAAGTATTCTTCATTAGCTAATAAAATATATATCCTACTCTGAAATGGTGACGTGAGTGAAAGGAACAAAAGGACTGTATTTTCAAATTGCATGTGGTGGCCTCATAGTAAACCATCAGCAGAATATTTTATTTACAATCCCACAGTAGCTTGGATTGCAAGAGCCCTCTGCAGAACATCTAGTCCAGCCTCCTGTTCAAAGCTAACCTGTTAAAATTTAAAAACGGAGGACATTTCACATTACCAAGTGGTACTTTGGACCTTTTGGATCAACAATGGGTAGATTTTTAAACCATGATGATGAATCAGTTTGACTACAAATTACTGTGTGCACTACAACATATAAGCAAAACGTTATTACCCACATTCTGCTTGAGATAAGAATAATCCCTTCAGCTCTTAAGGGTTTGAAGGTTTCAGTTTAAGAACCAAAGAAGTTGTGGGTGGCAGCTCCAGTTTCTCAAGCCTTTTGAAAAAAAAAAAAACAAAAAAAAAAACAAACTTTTTACAATGACCCTTCCAATACAGGCCTCGAAGTCCAGGGATGCTACTTACACTTAACACCGAATGTAAAATATTTCATTCAGTGCATCAAATGGCCTGGTGGAAAACGTGTGGCTACTATGAAACAACCACTGTACACCAGCTCTTTGACATACAAAGTCAAAGGAGAGAAACGTTACCAGCCAGATAGGGTTTTCATTCTCGAAGACACCATCTCTGACCTCTGAGTGGAAGCCTCAGGGAAGAAATTTTTTCTGTCAAGTTGCCAAATGACAAGCCTAGAAACTAAAATTCATCAGTGGTTATCAAAAATTATAGACACTCTAGAACTTTTCGGCTTTGTTGCACGCTAAAAATATTTCTTGAACTGCAACTCACCCATCCACATTCCACGGTGGATGTTTATCCCATTCTCCATCCCACAGGGGACAATAACCTGACAGGTGGCAACTGTTCTTCTCACTTAACTGGTCAAACTTATAAAATAAACAAGTTAAACTTGGAGAAAACTAGCTTCCAAAATGAATGGAGCCTGAAGCTCACTGCTTCTGTTTCAGACCTGCACAAGAGCTTGCACAGCTGAAAACATTTTCTCTCCAGGTAGTCTGCTGAAGGACATTACCTCTCTGTCTACCAATCTTAGTCTCATCTTAAAAGAGGCTAAAATATAGAAGTTCCAATCCAAAGCCTGAATTCAGCACGAACCTGTTCAACCATCATTGTGCTAACCAAAATTCTGGAAATAGGATTAAGTGCTACCACCCAAACAAGGCCCCTCTCCTCCCTGACTTACGCTGCCTACACAAAGAGAAGAGCAGGTCAGCACTCAAAGGAGCTGTTTACCTGGCAGACACATGTCACCCCAGTTTCAGATGACAGTCAGACCCGGTAAGAAGTCAGCAGGAACTGTGCTGACTAACAGTATAAGGCAGCAACTTGAAAAGAAGGATCCATGTGCTAACATGAAGTAACAGGCTCTCCATAGATCACACATACTAATAAACCAGAAAGCAGGATTAAGGCATGAGTCCTTGGCATTTCTTGGTCTCTGGAAAGACCCAGCCTTTTTTTTGGATATAAACCACATTCCATCACCTTACCTTTCTCCAAGAGGAAATGCAAGACAAACCATTTGAGATAAGAATTCCTGGATGTCTAAAAACTGACTACTCAGTGTAATACTGGTATTTAATCAGTCTAGACAAATGGCTTTTATGCAGATGTTCATCAAGTGATCACAAAAAGTGAAAGCAGCATGCTCAGGAGGAGGAAGGGGGGATGTTTGGAGTTACGGAGTTTGTCTGCCCAAGTAACTGTTATCTGTGACGGAGCCCTGCTGTCCTGGAAATGGCTGAACATTTTCCTGCCGATGGGAAGTGGTGAATGAATTCCTTACTCTGCTTTGACTGTATGAGCAGCTTTTGCTTTACCTAATAAACCCTTCTTTATCTCAACCCATGAATTTTCTCACTTTTACCCTTCTGATTCCCCCCTCCATCCGACTGCGGGGGGGAGAGCGAGCGGCTGTGTGGGGCTTAGCTGCCTACCAGGGTAAGCCCACAACACCGGGACAAGTGTGTTCCTCCCCGTGGCTTTACCACAACTACTGATGTTATATCTGAAGTTCATGAATGGAGCAATAAATCTGAAATCAGCTTAAGATTTGGAAGCTATTGCCTCATACTTTATGTATCACTCGTGCAGGTAACATCAGTCTCTCCCCCTTTTATTGCCGAATTCATCCATGTCTCCCATGAAAGGAAACAGCTGGTGATCACCTTTATTCTCATGCATCTCACCACTTGTCTCTCCCGTATAAACCTGCTATATATATGCCATGCATTTCCAGAGAGACCTGCCCACCTGGATCCCTCACCCCAGCATCCGTAAGTCTGGACAGATTTATTGTAAGTCTCCCTCTCCCCTCCTTGCTCCCCCACGCAGCCACATGCCTCTGGCATGGGAAAATCAGGGAATAAAAGAAAAGCCACTATTGTAATGTGGCCAGGAACGTGCTTTCACGTAAAGCTCTGTGTTCCACCCTGTAACAAGCACGCAGGCATGCAGCAAACATACTGGTCCCCCCCAGCACCTCACTGTGGGGGTGCGTGTGTGCGTTTCTGGGTCTCTCACGTTAAAGAAACGGCAAACGAGCAGGGGGGGGGTCACAGCTGCACAGAGGCCTCAACAATCATTAAAACTATTATTTGGGTTCCTCCCTTCCAGCTGTCTTTTCTAAAAGGAAAATGTCTCTCTGGAATATAGGATTTAAGTTGATAAACTTACTCTTTCCTTTTATAACTTCTGAATACTACTAGATATGCCTGCAAAAAGGTATGCCCTCCTACTGATTAACTTCCAACACTTTTCAAGAGGACAGAAAAGGCCACAGTACGACTTTCCATTCAAGGCCCATTAGCCTGAGGGGCTGAAGAAAGATTTACACTGAATGGAACTTTGAAGCTTGAAAGAGAATATCTACTGAGAAACATAACATTGGCCCTAGAAAACAGACTGACCCAAATCCATTTTTCTCAAGTTTTCTGAAATAAAAGTATTTTAGTATTGGTTTCGCAATGGTTCAGGAAACATAAATCCCCCAGGAAAATAAAAGAACAACCTTTTTAATGAAACTATTCCCTCTGTCTGCACCTGTAGTTAAAAACACTTATCCCTTCAGGATGCAAAAGATTTGTAAGTTCCTTTAAAAAAAAATTCATAGTGTTCTCTTTGGACTGAATTATTCTGAAATGCCTGAATAGTAACTTAGACCTTCAGCACAGAACCATACCTGGACAGACAAATTATTTTCCAGACTTTTGTTTGTTTCATCTGCAACATCAGCTAAGAAGAAACCAAATTTATGCATTTAAAAAAACCCCCAAAGATTCTACAGTTTTCAACTTAAGTATTTACTTTATAACAAATCTCCATTTCTTGTTTTGTCTCCTGAAAAGGTCTAAATATTGATGCAGAGAAAGACAAAGGGAAATAATTGTTCCCATCATACACAGAGCTATAACCAAAGTGCTGATGCAGCTGGGTGCCATTTCCTCAGGCAAAGTAGACCTGAATTCTTCAACAACTAGAACTCCATTTATAAGCAAACAAACAAAAAAATCCTTTTGGCATCCTAGTTTCACACAGAGACACCATTATAACCCCCTCTCCCAGACACCCTCCCCAAAAGATCAACAAAAGCACTTTGAAATTAGTCTAACAAGGATACATATAATCCTTGGGAGAAGGATCTAAACCCCTCTGCATCCACGTGTAGTTATGCACAGACAGAGGTGGTGGCAGCTGCATCCCAGCAACAGCTGCGCTTTTGTTAGGTATTTAACTGCGCAGCGGCTGCACAGGGGACTCAACGGCTAGAGAGCACGTTGTAATGGTTTCAACGAAACCAAAGTGCTGCCCACCACCGGCCAAGGGAAACCGTGTCTCTGCTCTGTCTTCAGCTCTGCTCAAGATGTCGAGGCCTGGAAGAGAAGCGCACTGCACCCGTTTACAGAGCACCCGCAGAAAATCACAGCGCACGCCTGCACATCTGCGAGCCAGACACCCCTGCTGAACCCGAACCACCAGACGCTCTGAACAGAGGGAGCCAGAGAGCCCATTAAATAAAGTTTACATCCTTCATGGTACATGTAACCTATTAGTGCTGTTCTAGTGTTAATATTAACAATTAATCAATCATAAACCTCAAAGTTTTATCATTCTGTGTATAGCNAGTATGCCAACACTTAATTTACCACAGGCCAACTGATGCCCTGAGTTAAGTAGAGTGTGGACAAAAGAAGAGATGAAAGTGTGAGTTATTTACCAGGTTGTCACACTGCCAGTGGAAACCATGTAGCAGATGTCTGCGCCTGCTTAATTCACATTACTATTTTCTCTTCATGATTATGCAGATACTAACTCTGTGAAGTTAACTCCACAGACATTTTACATTTTTTTCCCCTAAAAAAAAAAAGAGTCGTTTTAAATATTTTTGCAACAGGTATTTGGCGAATCTAAGTTTGTCTCATTTTATTACTATCGTTTTAAAACTTACTGTTACTCGGATAACTTTTTGTTTGGGCTAAAAGTAAGCTTCAGGGTTCAGCCATATGGCAAGTTTCAAAACCAACTTCAGAGAAGGAAGGAAAACCCTTGTGATCTACCAGAAGTGTCCTTCAAAATGTTTAAACATCTACTTGCAAAAAATCCAGCAAGTCACATTCACTTGCCCGGCACACCAACGAGACCACTGCAAAGAACTTGAAAAGATAAGGCTTCTTTGGAGCGATGCTTTGTTTAGCGTTTTGTTTTTTCTGCCCCAACAATCTCCAACACTCCCAGGGCTCAAAATATATAGAGAGGAAACTTGTATTTTAGTGTAACAGATTAAGACATTTATCCACATTTGTTCTAAAGCATCTCATCAAGGAAAAGAACAAACAAACAAACATCACTCCACTGCAGCTCTGCTCAGCCTCAGCGGTAGCCATCAAATGCTAGCAGGCACTAGGTAGAACTAGATACTTGCATTAGAAAACAAAGGGAATAAAAAAGGGAATAAAGCATTATTCCTTCAGAACAGGAGCTCCTTAATCCTTTTTAATCTTTCCTTTGCCTAGAATAAGAAGGGAATAATTTTATTTCTGTATGAAATCAGGAAACCCTACACTCTGGGGACCACCGTACTGTAAATTCTATTTTTTTTACCCAGGTCAGTGAAACTGCAGCAACCTTCCCCCACACCCTCAACTCCCCTCAGTGCTGATTGCTCAAAAGTCAGTTTTCAGAGTCATGAGCCAGATAAAGGCTTTTTTAGATAATGCCATTGTTTTTCCACACGTTAAGTGGTTTGTTGGATTACTGACAACAAAATATACCTCAAAGCAATCCCAGGGAGCACAGCAGGAGCTCAGCTCCTATTCAGAGACAGGCATCAAACAAATGCCTCGGTATTTACCTAACAAGCTCACCTGAAATTCACTGGTAGACCAGTACATTTTTCAGATTAATGGTTCAACAGTTCTACAAGAAAACAGTGTCACTGGATAGTCAATCTTCAATTACAAATGCAATATACAGAGCGTTTACTATGTAACTGGAAAACGAAAGTAATATAATGGTTTCTGAAGCCTAAAAACATATCGAAGAACATTTTTTTTACACCACTGAAAATTCATTTCCCCCTGAAATAAACAGGGGAAATGAAAAAGCCGATTTGTTCTTCTTGAACAAAAGTTTAATCAAAACTCATTAAAAGACATTGTGACAATGCACTGCCACATGAAATTACAGCAAATACTCCTCTTAACTAACTCCAAGTGAGCTTCCCCAGAGCTGTAGCAAAACACAGCACTGCAGGACACAGCTCAGTTAAGCCCTTCGTATATTGAAGTATGACTTACACTGTGACGCAAAGCATCACGCATCCCGCTCTTTAAGCCACCAGGACATGCTTCTGCATGTATACTACCCACCAACACCTCAAAACATCTCTAATTTGTTTACACCAGTAAGAATTACCACAGACCTGCCCACCCCAGTCTTTAAACTTCTAAGCAGTAATGTAAGACTGTCCTGTTCCTTCGTGATAATTCAATTCAACCCATTTTGCTAAGCAATTCCAAAATAATCTTCAAGTTACATTTCTTAACCACATGTTTCAGACTTAAATCAGTTGGATTTCAGACTTAAATCAGTTGGATTTCAGACTTAAATCAGTTGGATTTCAGACTTAAATCAGTTGGATTTCAGACTTAAATCAGTTGGATTTCAGACTTAAATCAGTTGGATTAAGAGGTATGTTGCTTTTTTCCACAAACCTCAACTTTTTAAGCTATCAAACTACCAAGCAAATGACTTTTTAACCAAAAAAAGACAAGGAAAAAAATCTGAAATGAGTAAAAGGTGACGTTAAGTTTCTTATTTCTGTTTAATTTTAACCACTCAAAGCATTTTTAAGTACTCAATCATAACTAGGAGCACAGACAGCTGTTTCTAGGTAAATAAAGCATTGCTGAATACTGGTAAAAGACAGCAGGAATATAGGCACAAGGAAGACAGGACTGCTTAAAGTTTACATTCCATCGGTTAGTGTTGCAAGCCAATGAGAATGGCTACAAACTAGAATTAAAGACAAACAGAAAAAGAAAATAGTTTGATACCAAGGCCAGAAAAAAATGTTTTGAAAATACCAAAGGAAAAGGTGCTTTGCAAAATCCTGGTATCAGACCAAAAAAAGGTAAATTTCCCAAAGCGCGCATTTTGCCCCTAAATCTGAAAGGGGAGATCCAGAAGATGAATCATTAAAAGAGAGTCTATTTAACCTTAGCAGGAATGGTCTTACGGCTTCAAGAAAGCACTCAGGTTAATATTACTCTTTGGTAATGTTTCTCAGAACTAACTCCAGTTTAATTAACTGTGTGTGTTGACAAACATAAAAGTAGAGACTATCCTTTTGCACCAATAATATTCTTCTTTACCCTCTATTTTTTCGGTTGACCCTTTACTAACTCGAGAATTGCAACAGAGCATAACTAGTATCAATGTGAGATTCTCAATCAGTTCCATTAAAATCAGTCTAAAAGTTGACTTTGGGGAACTTCTGTGTCTCTAGTTGATATAACTTCCTTAACGTGATATCCCAAACTAATTTAAAACAAAATTACCACGACTTGACTAAAACTGTCTTTCCAAACTACTAAAAGTTGAAAATACTGCAAAGCTGGTTTGCACCTAATATTTCCTCTTTCTTAGGCAAATTAAAGAACATAGATTCCAACTCTGAAACTGAAGATTGGAAGCTCTCACCTTAAGTGTTACTAATTCCTAAATAACAATTTTGAGGCTGCTCTAATGAAAGAGAGGAACAAGCCAGAAAATTTCAAAAGGATGCAGGTATTTTGCTTGAACATCAGGTGTTGTGGGAAATTTCTTATCTAGCATTCTGAACAATGCTGAAAGATACTCCTGTATTTTCCATAGTTTCCTCCAGAGTCAGAGCTGGAAGAGGAGGAATATGAGTCTGAAGAGATGGATCCCTGCATCATGTGATATTTTGCTTGTCTAGCTTGGGGATGGAAAAAGGAAGATATCGTTGAGACACACAATGCGGTGAATTCAACTGTCTTCAAAAAACTGGTTTCTGAAATAGAGCTGAAAGCATCTTTTCCTCTATGAAAGTTAAAAGTGGGGAGAGGAAAATTTTAATTAAAAAAAAAAAAAAATCATTGGGGAGGTTTTAGTATGTCAAGAAAAGGTAATGCAAACATTCTCTATAGAAATGATCATGCAATCATTTCTGAAAATGGTTACAAAAAGTAGCAAAGCATGAAATATGTAGTTGAGAGGACAACTTCATGCAGAATGGGTTTGTACAGTACATACCCAGATAGGATCTCTTGGGAGGTGCTTTGATTTCTTCATCCTTACTATCTGCAGCTACATAAAAAACAGTTGGGGGGTGGGGGGGAAAGGAAGGAAAGACAAACAGACTTGTATGATTAAATGCAACAGTGGGTCTTCAAGTTACAGTTTAGTCAGTTAGTACATTTTGCTTATAAAAAAATAATAGCCAAAACAACACATGCCAGAAATTTTAGTCTCCATGCTTTCTATAAGACTCCCACCCCATGATGTTAAGATAGGGTCGAACAGAGTAGGAAGTCCCCGAACAGTCTCAATGCACAACCCAACAGCATTGGAGACTTAAAAACAGTGAAACAGGCAGCTTAATTCTTCCTTTATATACTTTTCATGATCAGAGAAAACAAGTTGTTACCTCAGCAACACTGAGTGTGGAGATATGTATGTATAATCAGCTAAGACAATACAGTCGCCTTGCCTCCTGTGGAAAATGCTGTTCTAAAATAGTTTCCAAAAGCCTGAGCTTAAGCCAGTCATGTCAAGAACAGAGCAGACCCCATCTGCAACCACTCCGCACGCTAAGTTTTTTCACTCTAGCCTTCCTCTGCCAGTTGAAAACCACATATTACGCAAGAGTGCTTTGCAGTGCCAAAAACATAGCTCTTGAAGGGATCAGGGTGCTATAATAAGATACAAGTTATAAAGCAGGTTAAGACATCCAGCAAGACAAAACTGGATGAATGACCAGGAGAAATCATCTTCATGTAAAAACACGAGAGCCTACGTTCTACTTAAGGAGCCTGGGACGCACTGTAAGAAGAAGAGACATCTAAGAGCCTGTTTTTAACAAACGCTGTTCACTGGTTTTCAGGATAGTTCATACATTCCGGGTGCTCGAAATCTGTCACAATGTCTTGGGCCTAACTGAAATTGAATCTTTGTTGGAGGGAGGTGGAAGGTTTATTTGGGGAAAGAAAAAGAGGGTTCTTCACGCAGCGTCTGTTTCTCTAAGAATACGAAGAGACTGCTCTGGCCTGCCAACATTTTCAAGAGTGACCAGATGCTTTTAGCTGTCTGCGTCTGTGAGCAACTCCTTCAGCCTCCTCTTGATTCTTGAGTCAAGACGGGGCACGTACACGTTCTGCATTTTCAATATTTAGCTCCCACGTTCTGCGTTTTCAATATTTAGCTCTCCAGCATGATAGCACCATCGTGCCCCAGAAACACTACAGCGCTTTGAACAAAAAAAAGCTGTAACAAAAGAAACTACCACTGAACCTTGCGCCTTTCATAGGCTGCACAGACACCAATTTAAAAGTGGGCAATGAATAAGAAGAGCTGTTGTTACCACAACAATGGTATCAGGAGATCTGCATTAAAGCAGTCAAGATGCAATTAAAGGTGCTAAATAAAGGATAAAAGATGTGAGGAGGTATTGTTCATGCCTGCCGATTTCATCTGAAGACTCCTTCACATAGTTTTCATATTATTGATAGGCAGGAGAGAGAACTGTCCTATCATTGGAGGATGATCATTACAATAAAGTCGGGGTTTTTTGGTTGTTTTCCTGGTTTGGGGTGTTTTTTTTTCCAATTCAAAACAGTTAAAAACAGGCTATACGATCCAAGTTTAAAAAATAATAAACCAGTTGGATATATAAAGAGGACTTACGCTGTCTTCAATGAGTACATGTAATGGAAGGATAAAGTTTATGTATCCAGAACAAAAAGCGAGAGAAGGCAGCAGCAGCACAAGATGGGCTTCATCACTTTCAACTTACTTTCACTTTGCAAGACTAAAAGGGAGGGGGGGGAAATCCCATAATTGAGAAATAACTAAGAGAAAAAATAAAAGATTATGTGAGTTTTCCTAATAAGTTCTCTATATAGAGCCTACAAGAAATAATCAAACATTACTGGAAAGAGTCCAGAGAGACTGTATTTTTCATGCTATGATAGTTACCCTATAAATAAAAGTACAAGCGTTTTGCCTGAATGGCTTTATGTCTATGCTCTGAATTGCTATTGATATGTATTTTAATCCAGTAACGCCACAGAACAGGCTAGAGAATACAGAACAAGCTTGTCAGGATTAGGAGAGACTGCTCCTTAATGCCTCAAGAAATTTTAAGTAGATTCCTTCTGAACTAGTGATTACTTAAGGGCCCTTATGTGTGAGAATAATAAAAACAAAAGAAAAAAAGGCAACTCCCACATAATTCAAAACACACTGGTAAACATATACTAATATGACTGGGCGGGGGAAATACCACATTTAACAGTAATACAAGAAAACAGCGCACTCCCTTCCACTGAAATATTCTATTCTATTCAGTTTCTAAGTATTTTGGATTATTTTGCAGAAACATTCAGAGGGAGTATCGAAATTAAAGAAGAAAAATGTTTAAATTGAAGACCAGCCACGTGAGAAATAACAAATTATATTATCATAGAGAAATTGTGCGCTTTCCCCTCAGGATTCTGCAAGGTTAATCAAAAGCACTGACTTCAAATCTAGCTTTTCACTGCCCCAGTAAGTTATGAGGAAAGAAAGTAAGTACAGGGATTTATCAGTTTGCCTAGATCACCATAAAACTTAAGAGATAAGATTAGGAGTAGGATTAGAAATACCGATCTCACTCCTACTCATACGGTGCTTGAAATACAAACCTATCTTTCTGCCTCACTTGAAAGGAGCTTTGTATGCATTTATACGTTTATTCTGAGCCATCACATTATAGTTGGCCTTACTAAAAATCCATCACAGGCAAGGAAAAGATTTTAGCTGTTCTCAAAGTTTGTGGGAGGATGCAAGTCTTCCGATGAAAGCAAATAATTAAGGTCCACAAGTAGGTAAAATCAGTCTCTCTAGCTAATTAAACACATGACAAGCTGAGTTTCAGGAAAAAGGATCAAATGACATAATGCAGCCTTGAGAAGTTTCCATTACCTGGTAAGGAAAAGACTGATTATCCTTTAGGAGACTCTATGTCTCTCAGGGAGAGTTGTTTAAAGAGGGCTACGTGCTAAACTGAATAGCCTCCCTTTGTGTCCAGAGGTTACCAAAGGAGCCTGCAAGAGCCTGTATGTAAATGTGCACCAGGATAATTTCCCCCCAGAAAGGGCAAACAGAGAAACCTTTCTGCCACTTCATAAAACACTAGTACGGAGAGCAGAGGAGGGAGAAAGCATCCATGCCCCTGCCAAATACTTCCTGGATTTTAACTGCTGCTAAATCTGGCTGAAAGTAGTTTTTAAGTGACTGATCCTGCCAGACTAACAACCCTTGTGAACACAGCAGCTTGGGTTTGGGAACCTGAGCGCAGCTCCCCTCTCACGTGAATTCACTTACCTGAATAGTTCCACACCACACTCTACAAGGAGCAGGAATGGAAGCAGCTTCCTTAGCTACTAGATAAATCACCCTACCGCACAGCCAGTGGCTGCTGCCTTTTAATGATGGCTGCGGATATCTGGAACTGGATCAGACCCTCAATTATTAGGGAGCGAGGGAAGAGAACAGATGGAGAGAATAAATTATACATCCATATTGGCAAAACACTGACAAAAAGCTGACAGCATTAATTCTGTTCTTGTTGGTAATAAGCTGTAACATAAAATGTTGTAAGTCGAAGTCAACACAGAGAACACAAAAACTACCCCCCTCACATTTCTTATCTGGGGAAAAAAACATGGACTTTCCACAAAGCTTCAACATTTCATTAAATAAAGGATAATAATCTGGCCCCGACTGAAATTATCAATGCCTAAAAATTAACAAATAACCAAAATAAAAAATATATGAAAATTCCCATAAATCCCAACTAATCCCACACTAAAGCCAAGGAAATCATATACAAAAAGACGTGGTTTTGCAACTGCGGTATGACAGCACCTCCTGTCATATTTTGACAGCCGATAACTCAGTAAGTAGAAAACAAATTATGTATGAAAGCAAGTGTTTGCAGTTGCAAAATAAAATTTCAGATAATAGTGTATGATCATACCCAAGAATTTGGTAGAAAGCACGGCTGAAGAAAATAACTTCTTATTCTGGCCAAGATCTTTAAAAAAAAAAAATCCAGGCTAGTACAATGACATAACAGCCAGCTCTATATTCAAGGCGTGGTGTGAAATATTAAGAACTCTGATTTCTAGACTGAACCAAGACCCACCTGAAATAAAATTACAGCTTTACATATTTATCTGGAAAAAAGCAGTTTCAAAAAAGTAGTTCAGGAAGCGCTACAGTGAATTATCAAGAAAGGACATTGGATTGCAATTCAGACAGAACTTTTGTCCAAAACACAGCGTACCATGGTTTCAAAAAGATTTATCCTGCAAAAGCCAGTTCCTGTCACTAACCTGCAAAGGAGCGGCGTTTTATGTTTAGCTCGTTGGACACCCGTACTTCAGTGCACAGTTTCAGCATCAGTAACATAGTAATGATCATGATAATGCTTTGCCACAAAAGAGGGGATTCAAAACGCCTTCCAAACCTAAAAAAAAAAAAAAAAAAAAAAGGAAAAGCAAATATATAAAACATCTCAAAGATAACAAACGCTGTACTCAGTTACTTTCATTCTGTGACCCCATCTAAGCACCTGAAAAAGGAAATCCTAACAGTAACAGGTATGGAAGGCTGAGGAAGAGAGAGTCACCAACCAAATCTAGATGCACATACCGTAGCTCAGGGTCACAACGCCCTTGCAGGAGTATCTGAGAACCTTATTACAACACCCCTGTGGAATGATCCTAGAAATTCCGAAACCAGAAGCTTAAGTTTTTGCTTCCAAAGCCAGTAGCAAACCTATTATTTTGAAAGAAGAAGCAGACTCACGCAGTGGGCAAGGCAGTACAGAGAGACCAGAGAGTTCTGCCACATTAATACCAGTTATGTGCCCTCTCCACATACACATTCTGTAGATTTCACAAGGACTTCTTCTGTGCAAAACTTACCTCTCTCCATTTTTCATTTTTAAGTCATAAAAACAATAGCATTTGCCCTATAAAGACATAAACACCCACAGCTACTAGCTTGCTAGGTTTAACAGAACATCTTCCTACGTGGAGGGGGGAGAAGAGAGCATTATGCTTTGTCTGCCTTGTCTGCCTCTAGACATCTGAGTGGAAAGACCAGGTCAGCAGAACACACCAATCAATTCATCAATTTGTCTCTAATTTGGGCCAAGCTTGGGGGAAGTAAGGAAGTCCACAAGATGTGGGAGCCGAACATCCATAATTTGTCCTCTCCTGCCCTCCTCCCTTCCCACAATTTAATTTCTCCTTGCTCACAGATGATGCTTGGTGGGGACTACTGAGCCCTTCCTGCAGGTAACACAGAGGTGAACTTGGATTGTGGCCCATCTCGACTGAAGAGCTCGCTCTTGTGTGACTGCACAAGGTTCTGCAGAGGAAAACGAGACCCTTCAGAGAAGACCAGTGATGCTCCAAGCTCCTCTTCCTGCATTATTTGAGGAAAGCTCAGCAATCCCCACCAGACACTCTCAGTAAGTGCATTAGGAGTAAAGGGTGGAAGCTTTTCACATGCAGCCCTCAAAGTACATTAGATTCACAACAGGAAGGCTGCACACACATCACAGCGAGCTACTTCTCTGTGCTCGGTTCTGCCAGGTTTTATGCCTTGAAGACAGAGATGCCGAGGAAGGGATTTGGTGAAATCATATTGCTAGTGTGAAATATGTTCATCTGACTCGTGTGATGAAATGGGACCTCATATCCTACATATCCTTGTATACCCGCTAGTGAATGTAAATACAATCCATATATTAGGTGGGAGAAAAATGACTTGGCTCAATACTCATTTGATAGGGGGGAACTCACACTTAAGGGTTAATAGCAGAGCCACTGTCTAACAATTGTTAAGGTAATTTTTTTGTAGCCAGTAACTCAGATAGACAAAATGCTGTTGTAAGCATAATAAATATTGTGAGTAGAAGTTAATTACTAAACTAACTAACCATTTCTGACTGAGGCCTTACTGTGGTGCATCCTCCCACTTGGTAAGAGCAGATGGGCCTTGAGCTGGCTCGTTAGGCCTTCTATATAAACACCTGTGATAAGTGTCCTAAGTAAGTCACTAATAATGGACAACTGTGAAAGGATCAGTGTCAAAGGACAAGATAACCTGAAGTCTCCTTACATTCCAAGAGTCAAGGAACTGGTGAGTTAATTAAATGACCATGTATAGACAAAGGAAGCCCAGAGTTCAACTAACAGGCACAGTGAAGAAGACTATGGACGACCACCGGAGAAGGAAGAGACCCTAACCCTAATTTTACTGCGCATGCTTGGACCGTGTAAATGACTTCCAGGAACTCATTACCATAAGGCCGCCTTTTCTAAGGAATGTAATGAATATGTATATCCTGATTGCATATAAACCATGTAAATTAAGTACCCCAGTGTGTGTGTCTTGGTGGAGCAGAGACTCCCGGCACACCCAGCGCTGTTTGCTTGCCTCTATTCGTCTAATAAATTGCAAACTTAAATTGGAATCCTGTTTTGGGACTCAATCATTTATCACACTATGCTCCCAAACTCCTTCAGCCTGCACCGCGAGGCACACGGCCTTTCTAAATTCCCTCGCAGCACAGTTACTAAGGCCGCCCTCTGAACACATCATGCTGCTGGAGACCTCAGCCTCACAGGCACGGCAACCACTGCCCTCTTCTTGACAGTTCCTGTTTTAGAGCACCCTGGCAAAATGTAATTTCTTGTGCTTGGACTACTTTCATAGCAGAGCTCTGCGTTAGTAAAAACCAACTAGGTTCACCATCATGCTCTCTCACACAATACTGCATTTCCACTGTAGCCACTGCACCAGAGAGGGTTTTTTTTGTTATAAGTAACAACGTAAGGAACAGGAGAGAGACTGGAAAGTCCTTGACGAGCTTCCTTGGAAATCCTCCTGTGCAGAACAGCCAAGCAGCCCACACCAATGAAAACGGCCAAATATTTCCTGCCTACTGGCATAGAGCTAAGGAAAAGTACAACAAGGCCTTGAGCCTCTACACCACTGCCAAAGGCACCACCCGTAGCTACTGGAAGAATAGCAGTTGCATGTACCTTACTCCCCTCCTTCTTTCTACCGTTGATGGATTTGTGGTGGGCCACACAAGAGCCATTATCGTATCAAATTTGGAGGATGCTATGAGGAAGGAAATAAAGAACACAACTGGTGCATGTAGTCACAGGCAGAGTGCTCTCTGGATAAGGCTTTCACTGCACTAGGAGAAAATGAAGGGGAGGAGAACAAAAGTCTGGCCCAGCCTATGCCCCATGCCCACGATCCCGAAGCTCATTCATTCAGCCTGTGTTGCTGACTGTGCCCAAGTTTCCCTGAACTACTGGAATTCACTGCTGTTATATTTGTGTCTTATTCAGGGAACGAGGAAAAAAAAAAACAACGGGAAAGACTTACTTAGAATTACAGAGTAGTTAAAACCGTTTACATCAGGCTTAGAAAAACCATCTCCAACTACAAATGCATTTGCATGTAAGAATACAGTAACGTATTTAAGAGGGGCTGAGCTAGCAGCACAATAAGCTAGAAGCTATTATGACGGTAAATCCAGCACAGGTCGCTGCAAGGTTAGTTCCTCCCTGCTGATGAGATTATTGGCCATTCAGTAATGGGTGCCTCACAAAAATATTGCTTGCAGTATAAACATCCACCCACTACAAACATGTACACATAAGCATGGCCACCTGCTGTCTGATCATAACAATTTGCCATCATAGAATCATAGAATCATTAAGGTTGGAAAAGACCTCTAAGGTCATCGAGTCCAACCGTCAACCAACACCCCCTATGCCCACATCGCCACAGCCGTACTGGAAATGAGACTGGAAGTATTGCTGCAGATCCTCTACCCCTTAAAAATGGGAAAAAAAAAGTAAAACAAAAACTCACAACACACAAGAGAGGTAAACTGGAACTTTAAAAATTCTTATAGGGACTTCAAACAATGTGCAACAGCTGTAGATCTTTTTACAACCCTCCAGCCAAAGGCAAAGCATGCTCACGTGTAATACATCTCCCCAAACACCGATCCCCAAACTGAGTCTTGCAGGCAACAACCCTCCAAGCCAGGACACATCTACAGGAAAGCAAACAGCTGCCGCGGGGAGCAACAGGCAGAACAAACAGGACGTGGCCTACACCACGCTACCATGACAAGACGACTGAAGGGAATACCAGCGTCAAGGACCACTGTTGGGTTCTTGAAGCTTTAAAAGTAAAGCAAGAGCACTGGTTTTGCTGAGGATCATGGAAACGAGCACCACTCCGGGCTGCTTACTCTGCTTGGCGTTATGGCCTGCCAGCTGGGAGCACTGCCAGAGAAGAGCCCTGCATGGAGAGCGTGCCGTTCCACCCTCCCTTTACCTTCTGCCTCGCAGAGGTGACTCCTACCTTTGCCAAAGCAGGAGCTGGGAGGGGAGGAACATTAAGGTAGATTATGAGAGAAAGATGAAGAGCCTTAGGATACTAGAACAGGCTCGCGGAAAAGAACAACTTTGAAGTCCTGGGGATGAGGGGGTCACCATTATTATTGTGCGTTTTCACCCCACAACTATGTTACGTGACGTAAAGTGAGTAACTGTGACATTTGCAGTATTCAGGGAACTCAGGCTTCATATGTCAGACAAAAAAGACACAAAGAATTTTTCACTATTTACTTAATACTGTAAAAACAAAAGAACTCTTTTTCTGTACTAATCAAATGTGCAAATAAAGGCGGGGAGGGGCTTACATTTTATTAGTATCTCAACAGTCTTAAAACTACTAAAGCACGTTCAGGGTGATGAAGACAAGAGAAGTGAACATTCAAGCCAGAGCAGAGACTAACTAGTCATGGAGAAAACTAGGTAATTCCATTGGTATGACACAATCCTGTTGCAATAATCCTGCTATTCCAGTCCTGGGCCTACTGAAAACAGCAAATGCCGATTGTGCAGAAGAAGGCCTAACTATACCAAACACAAAAGGTTTGCTCATCTCCTTCCCTAAGACGTCTCTGAAAAGCATCGGACTGCTGTTGGTGCAACCAGATCACCATCACCCCGGCCGCAGTTTCCTCCGGCGCTCCTGGACGCCATTTCAGCTCCCACCAGCTGTGGCGGGGCCTCTCGCCTGTCCTCCGCCTGTACACAGGCAGACCCAAAACCACACCGGCTCGGCTCACACAGGCGGTTCCACTCACCGCAAGAGCGGAATCCACCACAGTTACTACAGGCCTCGCAGCTCCGGGTTGACTCTTCCAGCTCTTTGGGAAGTTCGCGGTTCTAGGCAAGATGGAAAGCACGCGGGATACTGCACGCGGCATCAGGGCCACGACGGGTAGCCCGATGTAGCAGCACGGCAGCTCTCTTGAAAGACAGCCCATACAATGACAGAATTCCATCAGCAGGAGGAACAACAAACAAACTGGTTTTACAACAGGATCTCTTGGCATCAGAGCTTCTCCTTAACACATAAACTTCCAGGGCTGTATGGAGCACCCAAAACAAGCTTCTCACTTGGACATACGAAACCCTACTTCACCTTTACTTTTTGTACAAAAGAGCAGTGCGTTTTATCCTTGCTCTCTGGCATTTATAAAAAGGAGGAGGAATTGCCTAACACTTCTGCTCTCAATATCTGAGCAAGATTCCACCAGCAGGCTGTAGGCAACGCAATCTCTCAAAGCTGTAGTCGCTCTGTCAGCTTGGTTTATAGCATCATCCCACCTTCCCCACATGGTAAAAGCTGGCAAGATACATTTTAGTAACAGAAGTCTTAAAAGCAAAAGCTTCTCCTTCCCACGGGAAGCCCTACAGACAGACACCACTGGCCCACTCTCTGAAGCCAAAGCAACACCTGACAGCAGGGACCTGATCCGCAAGTAGCACTGTAGGTGCTACAGCGAAATAAATAAATACGTAGGAATCTACCCCAGACAGCAGCAAGTCCAACATTTTCCTATAAATTACCTCCAGCTGCACACTTGTCTCGGTAACCCTCTACTCCTAACAGGGAGCTTATTCCACTGACTGGCACAGAGAGCTCCCAGTGCTACCGACATTACCGTTTTCAGAACCCGCTTTGTTTCAGGTGAACTGATGTGGGATATGTAGAAGGTTACCTTGCCTCAACACACTCCATAGTCTTCATCTTTTCCCTGTCAGAACTTGTTTCCACAGTTTGTCTTAAGGCAACCGTTTTGTAAGAATGACTCCAAAATTGGATGGTTTTATTTTCTGTTGTTTGGATTTCGACGGTGTTGCTGTATGAGGTTTAGGCCAGTGGCCCACAGAACTACATCTCAAAACTGTTGGAAAGAATATTGTCTTCCTGGAAAATATACAAACCATATTATACTGCTACATAAAACATTTTATGGACTGCAAAACTGAAAAAAAAAGTCCAAAAAACTCTGGGAATAGCAGGGAGCATGAGTACTTTTGGCTGAACTTACTCAGAATACAAATAAAAATGCCTCCTGCTGACTTCTAAGAAATCTGCAGTTCCCTTTCCTCTAGCTATTTATTCTGATTTACTATTAAAAGAAACCATAATTTATCCCATCATAAGCTTTGTTTTAAAAAAAGAAAGGGCGGAGAGAAAGAAGAGGAAGAGAGGGAGAACTCACACATAAGTTTTCCTGCATCCTCCACCCCCAACTGATTACACAACTCTCGCCCGCCTTCTCATTCCTGTTCTTGCTCATGACAATGCAAAGCTGGCAGGCTGAAAGCCACAGGAACAAGGAGATGTGTCCGTCTTGGTCACAACCGAGTTCAAGTGCCACGGTGTGCTCTGAAGCCAGTCCACAACTGCAAAACAGCCTAGGAAAGCTTAACCAGATGATTAACCACCTCAAAGCTCAAGGGTATCCCTTAGATATTTTAACAACCTGTCTTGAACAAGAAATCAGAACTAACTCCAGCAAGTACAATAAGATACTAGCTAACAAAAATGGTAATGAAGTGTTTTATCAAAAATGCAGAGGGGAAAAAACGGACACCAGTTTTTTTGGAGCATGCCATGCATCTTCATATGTACCAGAGTTACAAAGGCGTTGAGTTTTGCACTGCCTCTTCCTCTTTACCCGCAGCACAGACCTTCTCCAGGCTGACCGGAGAGCAAGAAACAATGACCTATGGGGTCTGGATAAGACAAACAGGAGAAGCAGCACTGACAATGGCAGAAGACTAGAATAGAATCATAGAATCATGGAATCACTAAGGTTGGAAAAGACCTCTAAGATCATCAAGTCCAACCATCAACTCAACACCAAGAACAAAGGAGCAGCTGATACCAGTCATAAATCATGACCAGCAGCTACACTGGCACCCCAAAATAAGTGCTGCTTTGAAGCATTATATAAAATTATAACAATATATTATTACTAAAAATAAAGCTAACTTGATATCAAGTCTAGTCACAGCACAAAATCTGTTTTTCACACTGGTCAATGGAGACCCCGTTGTGTGATGCTGTGAGCACAGACCATCTACTTCTCAAATTTTTTTTTTTCAGAATCCTCTTTAAAAGGGTCAAAGTCCTCACATACACTCAACACACTGAACCACAAGTTTGCACAGTCAAACTTCTACTTTCTTTTTCCTAAACAAAAGCCACGTGTGCATAAACAAAGCGAAGTGGAATCATGCCCGCTGCTATCCATACGCAGTTTTCATTCTTGCAGACCAGCCCTCTCCCACTGCTTTTCCACCAAGTTCTGGCATATAACTCATTGTGGGAACACAGCAAGGCCAAACACACCTAAGTTAAAGCAGAAATGTCTCTTTAAAGATGACATTTTGAGACACTGTGAAACAAAGAAGCATGAAAAATTACTTAATGGAGAATGTGTTACTGTCATCACTAGCAAACAGAAGTTCTTTGAGCACACCCTGAAACTAAGGGCTTAGGTGGGAGGAAGACGAGGAGGAGAGGCATTGCACTGAGCCCCCTTGACTGATCATTGGAGACCGTCTAATTGGAGGAAGAGGAATTGCGAAAACAGGATTGTTATCCTTGATCTCAGCAGTACTTTGTTCATTGGCTACAGTCACAGTGCAATACACCAGCTGCAACTCTATTGACACATAAAACGTGCCAAGACAATCAAGAAGTAAATACTGTATTTGGAGGGAAGACAAAGGGTCAAACTTCACACACTGCAAAACCAGACATTACCCAAAAAAACAAAAAACACCACCAAACAACCCAAAACAACGCACCTCTAAGGTAACAAAGTACAGTTCTAAGGACATGTGGAATCCGACAGTTCACAAATAGGAAATGAGGGAATTGCCCCCACAGCTGAGGTGAACAAAGCACAGTAGAGCCATAGGGCAAAGGTGGGAAAAGGTGGGACTGGGTCTATGATGTGCAGATGACACCAGGTTGGGCGGGAGTGTTGATCTGCTGGAGGGCAGGAGGCTCTGCAGAGGGACCTGGACAGGCTGGATCGATGGGCCGAGGCCAATGGAGGAGGTTCAACAAGGCCAAGTGCCGGGTCCTGCCCTTGGGCCA
>VZTQ01001821.1:0-58678 GCA_013400755.1 Pelecanoides urinatrix
ATATATCTCTATATATATGTATCTAAAAGAAATGGAAAAATGACTCTCTTCATACCTGTATATAAATGAGATCAAGTAGTTAGCAGTATTGAGTAACTTCTCCCTAGCACGGTTTTGAACTTGCATACCAAAGGATGATATTTAGAAGACACCTCTCCTTTATTTCAAGTAAAATGTTTGTTAAATTTCTCTTTTATCAATTTACTTATAATTCTTGATAGTATTTTTAGTTGTCTTTTTATCTATAGTGAAGAATCTCATCTAATTTGTGCAGTTTTTGTACTATACGAGCATTCAGAAAGTGAAATGTTTGCTGTTCAAGCTAGCATCTGACTTATGCAAATTATTCTATATCAATATACTTGTTATCTAATACTCACTCATAGAATATCTAGAAACCACATCTTCTATCATCCATGTACCTTACCAACACCAGCACAAAGTAATAATCCCAATCTTAAACTAACTGCACTTCTCCTGATGGTTAATACACATTGTGGAAATCAGGTTTTAGGAAGCCTTTTTCAATTAAAAAAAAAGGGGGGGAGGGGAAAAACCCCAAACCAGTAACACCACACCCCCCCGCAAATTACAATTGTTTTGCTAACCTGCAACATTGATATAAACAAGCTTTTTTTCCCCTTGGTATACCTTAGATCATGAATATTATCACCAAACAGGTTTATCAAAGTCTTTACAGACTTTAAATAGTCTAGTCAATTGGCTGCTTTATAAGGATCCTCCTTAAAGTTGTGTTTCTGTGTCCTTTAAATGAAGTGCAAAGAACTAAGTTTCTGCACTGTAAAAATTCTGTATGGGATTGGTAACAGTGCTACATCAGTCTGCTTTAAGATAGTCCTGCAGGAATGATACATTTATTTTTATTTGTAATGCATAATAATTAGGTAGGTCTTTTAACTCTTGCCTTAGTCAATGGGAGCTGTACACCTCATTTCCCTAGACCATGTTTCCCTCCTCCCTGTTTCCTCTGCAAGTCTTTCCCAATCTCAATTAACAAAATTACTAGAAAATACATGTACAGCAACCAAATGCTTCACAAAGCTTTTACTGTGTATGTGTATTTAGTTGAAAATGTGTATCTATATACAGATTATGGTATGGTAGGGAGCTAGGGAGAGGAGTAGAGGAGGTATCAGCCTCCTTCCACTCCTGCATTGAGAGTCTGTGTAGACACTTGCTCTGTATTGTCACCTGAAGGCACTCCTCTCTTCCAGTATTAAAGGCACCTTGCTGGCTAGGTTAGATGCTGAGGCTAGATGCTGTGAATATTTTTTTTTTCCTTTCAAAGAATTAAAAAAAACAAAAGCACATATAAATGCATATCCTAATGTGAACCTAAGGCCTGATTTAATAAATACTGTTAGATGGGAGCACTACATAGGGTTATATTTAATTGGGTGGAAATTCAAGCACGTGCTTCAGTGCTTTCTAGAATGGGCTTTTCATGCTTTTTGTTTAAAAGCTATGTTGGTTTCAGCTGTAAACACGACACTTGTTAGTAGTCTCCTTTTGGGGAGAGTAATAGTTTTTGTGCAGTCATATGCATGTGGGTTCGTTGTATACTCAATGTTGTTAGACTCAAGTGTTTGGAAGATCCCAAGGAGCTGAATTCTCCTTATTATTACTAAGTGTCCTTGTTAGCACATAGTTTTAAAGGAAGCAAGAGTTTTCTGAACAGCTACTGCAGTTTTTAAAAAAAAAAAAAAAAAAAAAAGGTAAAATACTATTGTCCCCTTCTTCACTATTACAGTCATCAGATGCCTGAATGCAGAAATGCCTCTGAGTGGCAGCATAGCATGCTCGGCACAGTTTGAGTCAAGTGCTATTCATCTTACTGCAGTCTTGAACGCCCCATATGTGAGGAAGTGCTTGTAGTGTTTAATCAAAGGTACCCTTTATTTGGTTTTAATTCACCTTTTTGCTGTGCATCTGTGGAAGAAAACTGGTGTGTCTTTCTTTTAGTTACCATTTACCCAAATGGCCCAGATAAAATAGGTGTTTCACTTCTTTTCTTCAGGAGAGAATTCTTCCAGTTGTGTGTTCTTTCTATTTTGTCTGCTGGACTTGAGAAATTTGGCAAGTACTTCCAGAGCTTAGGTCTGTGATTATACTTAGCACAGACACAATTTCATAACATGTCTTCTGTCCCAGAAGCATGATTGTCAGTATAGATTATGTTTTAAAGCTGCTAAGGTGTTTTGAAATTGAAATAGAAAACATCCAGCCATATATATCATAGATGTAAATGAACTTAGAGGCCACTTGTTTATTTAGCTTTCTATTTAGTCAGTATTTTCCTCTTCAAGGGGCCATATTTTTTGCCTTGAAGTAACTTTTTAAAATAAACTTAGTCTTGCACGTGACAGTACTGCTTTAGTCATACGTAGCTGTGAGCTGTTGCTTAAAGAAAGCCATGAGGAGGGAAAAAAAATTCAAGGAAAACTTAGGATACGTGTTCTGATTCAACCCTTCAGGGATTGAGCAGCTAATACAAGATCGGAGAAATGCTGCTTGTAAGACTTACCTCCCTTTGGTCAGTGTTTTCATGGAAGCTGTGATGCTACTTGCTTTGCTTGATGAATTTTTACTAAAGCTAATGAGGGAGTGGAAACAAAAGCCTTACAGCAACAGTTAACCATATCTTCTGATTCTTACAGATTGTGCAATTATGTGATGACAAATGGATTTTTAAATGCCAAAAAATGCCTTTTTTAAGAGTTAAATGTTAGGTCTGAAGAGTGTTAGAAATATCTACTTTCAAAAATGAGCCTTCAGGCACTGTAATGAACTTGCTGTCAGTCTTCTGTGCAATATCTTTTTCCCTTCTGGGTGCTTTAAGAGTACACTGTATGTCTTTGTTTTGATCAGTATGTTTTAAGAGTGTGTATATTGGCTAATGATGGATTTTTTTCTGTACAGCATGGTGGAAGATGTTTTAAAGTTTTGCACTTTTC
The DNA here is from genome assembly GCA_013400755.1 of Pelecanoides urinatrix. Lineage (NCBI taxonomy): Eukaryota > Metazoa > Chordata > Aves > Procellariiformes > Procellariidae > Pelecanoides > Pelecanoides urinatrix. Next base: position 2,976 of record VZTQ01001821.1, read on the forward strand.
TAGGATTTGCAAGTTTGTAACCTGACAATTTTTAACGTGCACACTTTTGTACATAATTAGCATTGTATATATTTAACATGAGTCTGAAGCAAATAAAAGTAATTGAATGCATAACTTCTCCCTTTATTACTAGTGCAAAAATGAAACTAATAGTGTGGGAGTACACTAAATGAACAATTCTTTCATTTCACAGGTAAAGCTAGGCAGCAGGAACAGCTGACTCAGTGTCCTGTCTTAATTGTGTTAAAGTAACTTTTTTTTTTGGTGGGGAAGGAATCAAAGTGGATACATGAATGTACAGACCCTTTCAGACTAACAATAGCTATGATTACTTAAGTATTGCAATAAAAATTGTCTTTTTGCTGGGAAGGACAGATGTATGAGACATGAATTAGGGTGGGGAAAAGAGCCCGCTATTGCATATTTATCTTTCTTTATAAAGCTAAGGTTCTCCACCCACCCTAGGACTAGAAGCGTCTCTTTCCTTCCTCCTCATTGTCTTCCCATATAGTGACTTTTGCTGCAGAATATGCTACAGATTCTGGAGATTACTGTCAATCAGGAGGAAACTGAAATCTGTTCCAGGCTCATGTTCAGTTGGTGTCTTCCCCCTGTAAACAAGAGAAACCATGCTGTGAGCTGTAATAGGAGCTAGGACTACTGTGCTTCCGTTACTAGGTATAGAACAAGGCATCCTTATTCATAACAACGAGAGTTTTGACTCCCTTCCTTGCCTGCATCACGGGACATACGTATTAGATTTCTTAGTAATGTTCATATGACTAAAGACATGAGTTCCCTTGTTCTAGAGTTCAACGCATTAGGGCCAAACTGGCATTCCCCTGGCCTTCAATAGCAGAGCTGACTACTGGGGCTCTTCCTGTGAACCATAACTGTAGTTCAGAAACAAAAGCATCAATGGATGTAATGCCATAGCACTTACTGGGTAAGTTAGACATCCTTTAGAGTGTTGTCATACTGCCTGCTCCTTTGGAGCATAAAGCAATACTCATGTTTTCCCCAAAGAGAAATGGAAGCAAGGGATTAAGTAACTTCCTGAGGTGGGGACAGGCAGCATGTGCCAGGAGTCTAACAGAAGTCTCTCTTCCTTTCTATCTTAAGGAGGATGTCCATTCAAATGCAAATGAAGCATTTACCTCAAAAACAGACGTGCTCCTGTCACTCCTTGCAAGGTGGCTTTATCTCCTTCCACTAGCAGCATCGCACCTTCCCGCAAACCCTAATGTAGGTGGAAACATTTAACATTATTTTCAAGCTATTTGAAAGGCTAGAATGCTTGTCAAAAGCAGGCAAGTCTTAGTGCAGCTCTCCATGACTACAAACAAGACTTGCTCACCTATTTCTAACAAAGATGCCAAAACAAAATTAGGTGAGTTAGAAGCTGGTTTTCTTGTTTATTTTATTTTTCCCTTTTACAGAAGGAGAAACCATTAAGGAGAAAAGGAAAACGTGTTTATTCCACAATTATGTCCACTGCTACCATTCTTAGATCCAGTTTGGGCCAAGCAACAGCCATCTGGCTTTTACTTTTTACTTTTACTTTTACAGGGACAGGAAACCCCATTTCCCCAGACAGACATACTGTAATTATGAACATACTACTGAATGAGCAAATTCAGAAACCTACAGAGATGAAAACAAAATGTAAAGTTAAGAACATTTGCAGAAAGATTAAGGGGAGGTATCTTACCATCTGCATGCACACCACCCCCAACATATAACACATGACTGGTGGCCAGTGACTGGAAAGACCAGAGCTGCCTAAAATACAGTAGTTGGCAACAGGACTCCAAGCATCTAACAGGCAGAATGCATTTCATTTGTTCTAACCCATTTTCTGCAAGTGAGCAAAATCCAAGGTTGAAGCTCTTATCAAGAATATAACTAGCCTTCCATGCCACAATTCTGAAAGGCTTGTCAGGCAGGGGAACTCACATTGAAAGCTAGCAAGAATGCATTTAAAATGTTTCCCATGCTACAGCCATGAGCTTCCTGGCTGGGAACTACTACTCACTAGAACTGGAGGGGTGTTTGGTTCTTCATGATATTGGCGAATTCTTTCCTCTCTTGTCTCCTGCAATATTAAGTGGAGATTTAATTGTCCAGGCAGCAAGGTAGGACTTGGAGCTATCCAAGTAGCAGGATGCCAAGCAATTTCATAACATTAAACAAAGCAGGCACTTCCCCTGAAGCAGAATGCTTTCATTAGACTATGTATTGAAGGAAGTGGCAGGATTGACTTTAATAGATATGTATTTTACCCTTCATCACTAGCAGCAATTGCTGTAGGTTGATCAAACAGAACTCACATAATTCCAACCCTGAAAAGCCTTAAAACATACTTCCACTCAATTCATCCTTTTTTTTTTTTTAATGCTAACTCTATGTGCTCACCCTCAGAACAAGAGCACTGAGGAAGGTGGTGGAAGCAAATGCCTGAGATGCCACCTTCATGAAAGAGGGTAGTGAACCATGGATTTCCACTGATAAAGTATCTGCTTGTTTGTCCTCAAGTGTAGGTATTACACTGAATAATTTCCTTCTGTGAACAGCTCTGCCATGTTTCCTGAGTTTGTTGCTGAACTGAGCAACAGTAGCTAAAGAAATCAAACCAGAAGGATTTGTTGGTAAGCAGGGACTTAGTACAGCAGAGCTTCCAGCCTCCTCTCAGAGAATAGCAAGTTATTTATATGGAATAGACTGCCCGCGTATCTAGTGACAAGCTGATTAAATGAGTACCTACAATTTCATCTAAATTCTAGAAGCACACCCTGATCCTCCATCTCTTCAGTGTCCCCTAATTCTTAATACTTCCTGTAACATGAAGAAATTTTGATTACAAGGAGGAAAGTATTTGGGCTGTTAAAAGATGCACCACAGAAACTGTTCCCTGAGGAATTAGCTCCTGACAGGCTATTCAAGAATCAGCTCCTCCATACAGTGGAAATGTCAGTCTTTGTGCTTGATGGTTAAAGTGTTTTTCTTTCAGCTATACTAGTACACGTGTTTGCTCAGTACTGGACATTACAGGGTATGCTCTCTGCAGGGACACTAGCGCCTAGGTATTTTCTAACAGAACAGTTTGCATGCAATCTCCAGATCTCCCTGTTTGATGGTTCCTTCAGACCTTTAGATATTTAAGCCTCTTAACATATGTTTAAGTTAGGTCTTCGCAAGCAGCAGGCAAGACAGACTATGGCAGGACTTTCCAGAAACACAGTGCATTGTATCTTAACGTTTCAAGTTTCTCTTTCTCTTCCCTGCCCCAGCCCCCAGTTCCACGCCAGGTATGAAGCAACAGTATTTCAGATATTGCATAGCTTCTGTTTGTGAAAAACACTTCGTTCCACCCCAGTAATACTGTTGCCAACTCCTCTTCCCACTCAAAGAAAAGCTTTAAAAGGGAGTAAAATGTTACTGTCTCACTGGCATTTCCAACTGCTCTACAGAGCAGCTGTTAGACATTCTATAGCTTTGTAAGGCCTCGCAAATGTACACTATCATTACACCTTTGCACCCTGGTTACTGTGTTAGCTCTGGCACGCTTTACTTACACCCATGTGAGTGCTTTTAACATCTGGGTCCAGGTAGTGGGGGTTAATATTAAAAGGAACTAAACCTAGGGCCTGCAGGGAAGGTGGATAAACAATTGGCATGTCATTGGTAGTATTGATGCTGATGGTAGCAACGTTAGTTCCTGCGCTGGATCCCATATAAGGAATCCCATCCTGAAAGACAAAAGCAATGATTAGTATGCAGTATCACAACTAGGAACTGCATTTTATAGCATCTTCTATCAATCTCAGAGACTCAGCAATCAGATCAGACTTAGTCCTTCTAGCTCATCTCACTGCTAACTTCACAGGTGAAAAGCAGAACAAAAAGAATTCAGGTTTTGAGGTGGAAAATAGTTTATATAGTTATATCATGGTTGTCAGATAACTAGCTGTTAAATGTCCTGTACTCACAACTCTGTGACCTCATCACAAGAGAGAACTGGTAAAGCCGTCAGTGCATATATTAGACTTCGCTATTAAGAGAAGAGAGAATTCTCTACATTGCAGTTACAGGAAATATCTTAACTAGCTTTCAACTATTTTCTGAAGAGAGCAGACCATCTGAAGCTGAGTACAATATTGCCACAGCATCAGTTTAGTGCTAGTAATACCTAGTTTAGGTATTACTAGTTTAGGTATTACTACTATGTACTATGTGTACATGAAGGGATTCCACACAAACATGCAAGTATATGGATAAGGCTGAACCACTTGTAAAAATAAGGTACCTTGAGAGAACTAGTGCTAATATAACCAAATAGCTATCTAGACTTCACTGGGACTCGAACATTTTCTGGCTTTTCTGCCCAAAACAGGCATTGAATTTCTGTATATTAAGACAGCCTAGGTAACCTTTCTTCTTGGCAGCTGGCCTTTTCAAACATACCATGCTTGCATAAATCTGCCTGAAGTCCACAAGAAGTTGCAGTTCCACATTGCTAGGGGAACACTTTGCTTCTGTTCTCCTCCATGGATGGCATATCTTTGCTCTGCCTTACAAGATTCACCAGCCAGAATGGGGCTGCTGAGCAGAAGGGCTCAGTAGCACTCATACCTCTCAATTCCAGGTCAAGGAGGTACCCAAGGTAATTACACCATTTTCAACATCAACAGGTCATTGTCTAAAAGGCATGTATGGGTCCAACTCTATTGTCTATTAGCAGACAACCTGCAACTTGAACACATCTATATCTATTAACAAGATACAAAGTGGACATCTCAATCTGAAAAACGGTGTTTCTCGACATAGATTAAATCCTGCACTGCCCTTCATTGGTATTTTAAGTTGAGGGGCTTACTCCTAAGGTACTTCGCAGCATTGTATATCTCAAGGTCTTGAATCCCACATCTGGGAAACTGCCCTAGAAAGACAGAATGCTGTCTTTTCAGGCTTCAATGACTATGGATTTCAGTTCACCAGGTTGCATGAAATGGCTCAATACCTGAAGTACATTAAAAACAAAGATGTAGAATCAACTTGGATTTGTCTGAACAAAAGCTTATGCATGAGATCCTGCCATTCAGACTTGGCCTGAGTCCTGCAGTTTTTACCTCAAGAACTCTTTTCCTGATCTCCTGTATCAGACTGTTGTCATAGAGAGCTTTCAGGAGACGGAATGTGTTCCCACCTCCTGCAGAAAGAGAGTCCAGCTTATTTAACATGCTTTCACCACCGGTTTTAATTTAAGCCTTTACAAACTTGGCAGGCTCAATGATTTCTATGCTCTATTCAGGGTAGTATCCTGCTTTGAGCAGCAGAAAACCAGAAGCTGCAGAAGAATGATCATTGGGCAGGCCATGGGCTCATGCCCTGTGTCCTTCTTGTAACACTGACACTGGCTGTTTGACAGTGGATGCTGTTCCAATACCCAGGAGTGTGGTATTAGGACTATGCTCAGTTTGAGCACGGTAGCCTTGAATCTTCTTGGACTTGATATAGTGATGATACAGCTCTGATGATCATGTTGTTAAGTACTGTTCAAATGAATAATTTGAAACTTACTGGAGATTAAGTTCCATTAATAAATCTCTCCTACTTCCCTCCCCACCACTTAAATTTAGGGTCTTACTGTCTTACTGTTCCCAGTTAAAGTACTGTTTTCTGTAGTTTGTAATAATTGCTAGGCCCAACTTTTTTATCGTTGTCTCTACAGTGCCAGCTCTGAGCAGGACTCATCCAGTGCCCCATATAAACCCTCATCAGGGAGCATGAAGTAAAACTTACCGATAAATATTGCTTCAGAATTCCTTACAGCTTCCACTGGATCACAAGATTCATGAATGCTATCCAGTCCATAACCTTAAATGAAAAATTATTTACCTTTGCCACTTCAGTTTGGCAGAAGAATGTTACATGTTCAACCCCTCCCTGCCCCCCCGACCCTGAGCCAAATGCCTCGCCAGACAACCAGGGAAATTTCAGAGAACTCTACAACATAAAACAGAGTATACATCCTACATTGGTGCAGAGCTTCTGCATCCAGCCGTACCGAAGGAAATACTTGTTTTATGCATATACCTGTCTAAGAGCAGAGCATTTCACGCAGCAGGTGCAGGCTGAGGTCCTGCTGAGCATTACCAGCTAACTAGATAATAAGTGAAGGAAAAAGCTGTCAGTCTTCAGCTTGGCTATGAGTCTGAACAGGATGTGCCATCATTGGTCTAGCATTACTAGTGCAAATATCTGATCTGGGTATCTTTTTTTGTAATGGTTAAAATGTCTGGCTTTGACAGATTTGCCTTGCTGGGGTTCACTGAGTACAGGAAGTGCCAGGAGAGCCAGAAGAACATGGACATTTGATAGCAGCAATCTTTCTGCAAGACAAAGAGCAAAGTCTGCTGCCCAGGGAAGTGAGTACTGATTATTACTACAGTAACAGGTCCAAAGTTATCCTAAACAGTGACAGATATTAAGTGGAGGTGTTGCTGTAGGCTGCTCTGGAAAGATCTTTGCTTGAAGCAAAGCTCAGTTGCTGTTCATCATAGAAATATCTGGCTGGTTGAAGTGCATTATAGTAATGGTCTTCACTTAACACCAGTAGTAGCACGGCTTGAGCAGAGGTTTAAGATGTATGGGAAGAAATGTTCCCCCATGAGATTAAGGAGGATAAAAAGATGCCACTTAGTGTTCAGGACCAAAAACTTCCTCCCTGAAGTGGTTAGAAGTGTTTGCAACAAGATTTCTTCCGGAGGCCTCTAAAGCATCTACTTTTAGGTAGAAGTTAGCAAACAGCCCCCTGCTGCTCTCGCTCCCATTGCTGACCGTGCAGCAGAGCTAGCCAAACCCCTCTCCACCGCCGCCTGCAGCACTACCCCCATTCGGACCCCAGTAAAACACACTGTTGCAGAGTTGCTGGCCCAGAGGCGTTCACCGCCTCATCCCCTCTTACAGCAGCGGTTTGCGAGTGCCCGCCCGGGTGCTGCCCGGCAAGGCCAGCCCCTGCGGCACGGCTGCCCCTCGGCACAGGCAACGTTTCCGCAGCAGCCGCCCCGGGGACTCGGCGCCCGGGGCGGGCCAGCCTTACCCAAGCTTTCGAACTTCTTCCGGGCGGTCCGGGCGTAGGCATCCCGGTCGTGCAGGGCGTAGGGAACGAACAGCACCCGCTTCACTTTCCTGGGAGAAGAGAGGGGAACAAGCGCTTAGAACCGCGGAGGCGGGGGGCGGCCCGGGGCAGGCTCCCGCAACCCCTGCGCAGCGCTTACTCCCCGAGGAAGCTCTTGATGTGCTGCTGGCAGTGGCCCAGGTACCCCCCTCCGTGCAGGGTGGAGTTGGAGACCAGCAGCAGGCGCCGCGGGCCCCCCATGCCGCCCCGCGCCGTGGCCGGGCCCGCCCCTTCCTGCCCCGCCGGCGGGCCGCGGGGTGGGACCGAGCCGCCGCCGCTCCCACTGCCCCGGCCCGGCCCGGCCATGCTGGACTTCGCCATCTTTGCCGTCACTTTCCTGCTCATCCTGGTGGGCGCCGTGCTCTACCTCTACCCGGTAATGCCGCCGGGGGCGGGGTGGGGCGCGTGCGGCGCGGCACGGCCCCCGGTGCAGGCGGGCAGGGAGCGAGCGGCCGCGGGGCTGAGCCGCCACCGCGCCCCGGGCTGCCCCGGCCCCTTCCCACGTCCCCTGGGCTTGGGCGGGGTTTCGGGCCCGCCCCGGCGCTAGCCGACGCCGGTGCCCCGGGGCCCGCGTCCTGTGAGGACGTGGCGGACGCTTGCGGCAGCGCTTCTTGCGCAGGGCGTTCCCGGCCGGCCGGCCCTCCCGAGCCAGCGGGGCAGCCCTGCCCGCACGCTTTGGCAGATCTCGTGTTTTACGTGCCCGGTGAATCCCTCTTAGAAAGGCTTTATCTGCTCACCTTGCAGTTTTGCACGTGTGCAGCTCTCCAGGGCAAAATCTGGGTGTAAGGTCTACATTGCAAACCTGACCCTTTAAGTCTTTACACAGGGATCTTTCATCTAACCAGATGAATAATCCTGGTTTAGCCCGTGGGACCGGGCCCACATTAGAGTTGATCAGCTTCATAAGCCTTAGCAGGTTTGAGGCCTGAAGATGTGGCTTATCCAGCTTTTGTTTAATTTTTGTAAGTAGTGCAGCAGTATTGACGTGCAAAATCCAGCTCTCCTGCTGGAAAGCTGTGGGGCTTGTATAAAATCTAAGTTCAAGGAGGTTGATACATTTCCTTTTACTCTCTAGGCATCTAGGCAAGCATCAGGTATCCCTGGGCTGGCTCCAACTGATGAAAAGTAAGTGCTTTCCATCTTCACATCAATCAAGTTCAGCCCTGCCAGTGGATGCTGTTCGTGACCAAATATCCTCTTTGTGTTCCTCAGGGATGGCAACCTGCCAGATATCATTGCCAGCAGCAGTTTGCATGAGTTCCTGGTGAACCTTCATGAGAAATATGGCCCACTGGTCTCTTTCTGGTTTGGAAGGCGTCTTGTTGTCAGCCTTGGCTCAATTGATCTCCTGAAACAACATATTAACCCCAACCGGTTGTGTAAGTGTCTTTTGCTTTGTCTTTGAGTCCATTTGTTCTTTCTGGCCTTGCTGGGCATCCTGTGTCAAAGGAAGCTGGGGTTTCATTCTAAGTAGAAAGAAAATGAGACTTAGTTTGCAGCTGACATGGTGGTTCTGGTATGTCTTTGGTCCTGCTTATTGGACTTGAATATCAGTGACTAAGAGTTGCTGCTGTCCAATGACCATCAAGAAATTAGTATGCTTGTGTCTTTTACCATCTCCCTACAGGCAAGTGTTTATGGAAAGCATCATGCTTGTTCGTCACTTGAAAGAGCAAGGCAAAGATCCTGTAGCAACTTGACATACATTTTAAAAGCAGCTTGAAATACAATTTAAGAGGGGGAAATTTGCTATGTCTGAAAAGAACTGTGCTGGTTTGTGATAGCTCCCTTGTGTGGATCAGTATGGAGATTTTTAAAGTATTATTTGAAGAAGTTATTTAACTTTTGTTTTTCTTTGGCATGTACTATTTTAGGCTGAAAACCTCTAGTGATCTTCCAGACTTGGAAGTGGTCAATGGTGCTGGTAGCTGAGTTGACCCTCTTAGTCCTGGGAGGATATTTTAATTTATGGTGTAATTCTCCTAGGTGGGTGTTTTGCTTCCTAAGGTGATCACAGACAATAAGTGAACTCACTTGATCTTTGGGTTTAACTTTTGTTTTTCCAGTTTTCATCTTAGAAGGTTGAATGAAGTGCTGGTTGCACATCTCTGACCTGGTACTGCAGGCTGTCTTTAGGCACAGGTGGATATCTCAGCATCACTTTAGACTGGGGTCATGATGGGTAAGCTTCTCGTACAGTTGCATGACAGACTCAAAAAAATTGGTGATGATCTGGGAAAGGAGTGGGAGTTAACAAAAATCAGCAAGACATAGTCGATAGCAATGGCACTTAGAAGGTGGAAACCCACCCTGAAAGATTTGAATGCACTCAAGTGTGTTTGGGGGAAATTGAGCAGACAGTCACTTTCTCAAAGCTCAGATAAGTGGTGACAGGCCCCTGAGCAGGCAAATTCTCAGAAATGTACTGAATTTGGGAGTACCCAAATACTGGAGAAAAACAAACACAGTGCCTGGAACTTCAGTGCAGGAAATGTGACCCAGGCAGTTACAGACTAGTCTGGCATCCTGCTATGGCAAGGGCTAAACATTTTTTAAGGATGGAGATAAATAGGGAATGCATGCCATACTTCTTTGATAATTAGACTTCTAGACAAGGAAAGTGATAAAACTGTGTTTCTGTTAAGGTTTCAGTTCACCATTTGCTTGGTCACTGCTTGGGTCATCACTGAAGCTGGAGGTAATGGGATATGAGAAGTGAAAGAGGGAGCAAGGCTGGATTGTGTTGGGAAAGAGAAATACTGGGTTGGGGAGGTAAAATACTCCCACTTATGTTAGCAACCTGCCCTGATGGCGTCACACTGGGACCCCTTGTCAACACAATGAAGCAGAGTGTTGGAGCAAGGAGATGGGTACCCCTGAGGGCTGGGGTAGCAGAAACAGGAAGGGGAGGAGCAAGAACAGGCTGTATTAATTGCCTGCAGGATGACATGGCCATGGAAAAAAAGAAAAGGGTGCATTGAGTCATGTATTTTCTGTAGAGAGAGGAAAGCATCTAGGCTATTGCAGAAGATGAACATGAGCCAGACCTGGAATCCTGTGTACAGCTCTGACTTCTGTACTCGGGCATGATTTTGAATAAAGCAAGTGCAAAGAAAGGCTGCCAGCGCTCTCAGAGGAGCGGGGAGCCTGTTGTGCAGGAGGAGCCAGGGGAAGTGTGTTCAGCCTAGCAGAAGAAAGAGCTTATGGGGGGATCCTCGTAAAGGCAGCAGCAGTGGGCTTAAGAAGGAGGGTTCTCATGATTTGTACTGAACTCAGGCCTGAAAAAGCAGCGATGTTAGTTGTATCAGTGCTTTCCTTTCAGCACTGATGCTTGTCAGAAGTGCTCAAACTTTATTAGAGGTGAGGAATCTTACTGGATTGTTTTTCCTGGAGCTTTGAGGTATAAACAACACATGGTAGCTGAGTGGCTGTAGCAAAACAGTTTCTGTACCATTTTGTGGTGAGGGGGAATAGGTGTTGTGGTAGCTCTCAGCCACCGACTGGCTCTGGGCAGCTTGCTGTTTTGTTGGAGACCTGGCCTTGCCTGTATCTCTTCTGTGCGCACAGTGCTGTGGGGCAGGAGACAGCCTACTGTGGACTGGGTTATATCCAAGTCCTGACTCTCCAGCCCGACCTGAAGACCCTTGCCATGTGACAACTCCTCAGTCTGCTGGGGTACCTGAGGCCAGAGCTGCTCTTCATAGATGCCTGCTTGTTTCCAAGTTTGAGGTGTAGGGTTTGGCTCCAAGTAGCATAGAAAGATTCCTCTCGTCTCATGTGTGTGTCACATGGGTAAGGGCCAAACTTCTTGGAGAGAGAAAGAGAGAGAGAGGTGCTGATAGTGCATCCCTCATGAGAGCCTTTAAGTTGGACTAATTGCATTCATAGTTATTGATGGGTTCCCAGTGCCGGGAGACTTCTTTTTCCTCAGGCTTAAAGCAGTGTTTGAAGTCGATATGTTTTCATGGCCTCTTAAAGCTTGGTTGAGATTAATTTGCAAGGAGAATTCAAAGGAAGTAAAACTTTGCTGCTGATACTAGTAATTCCCGAGAGAGGCTCTGGGGAAGCTGTCCAGGCCTGTGAAGAGGGTGGACTAGTTGAGGATTGCCAGGAGCAGTGGGTTCAGAGACCCACTTGGAAAACAAATGAGTTGATGTCGCCTTTTGGGTTGGGACAGTGAACCTGAAGCACATTGAATGCTGGCCTGTTTGAGCAGGACGGCTTCCGTGCTGTTCTGTGTGCATTTGTACTGTGCAGCTTCAGAGGTCCTTTCCATCTCTGATATTCATTTCTACTTGGCATCTGTCTCGACTATCCAGACTTAGAACTTTTCTCCATATTTACTTACAATGGTGTCAAGGGCAGCACTCTGAGGTTCTTGGGATGAGGGAGAAGATTTCCTTGTAAGTGGAAGGAACAGTTGAAATTTTGATATGATTCACTAAGAGGACTGAAAATGTAACCCTAGAGATGTTTTCAAGACAAAGACAAAGGAAGAAGTCCATGGAAATGCTGGCAGGACAGAGCTCTGTCTCCAAGAGGCAGTTTGTGCCTTGTGGAGTCATTAGCCTCCCGTAGCTGTGGAGAAATAGCCGTTTCCCAAATACTGCGAGGCAGGATCAGCCCTCAGCAAAGGGCAGCCTGGGCTCTGCGGTCCTGAGTTCACAGCAGTGATTGTATCAGTGGCATGGGAGTGCCAGTTTGCACTAGGGACAGGGGAGAAAAAAATGGAGCCCATGGCTAATCCAGCAGTTTTCTTTCATATGCACCAGGAGAACTTCGCGGTTTTTGCAGGTGATGGTGCTAAGCCTCTCCAACTGCCTCTGCTTGCCAGATTTGCTGTGTGGGCTTTACCACCAACCATGTGTCTTCCTGGCTACCTCAGTACTGTGCCTAGCTCTGCCAGGGCCAGTCAGCAGGGAATCGTAGCATGAATAGCAGCAGCCACTCCATGGCAAAGTACCTTGGAGGAGGAATTGTCAGCAGCAGCTAGAGTCACATAAAAGCCAGCTCCATGTGGAGAGCCGCAGGTACCATCTGCTGTGCCAAAAGACACATGCACATACTCCTTGTCATTCAAAGTGAGAAAGAGGGTGAGATGCAGAGCTTAAAAACATTGGAAGGAAAATGATGTGAAAGTAAAGCATTTAGGAAAGTTTACCATATTCATGCCTCTGGCCTCATTAGCTGCTTTTGTGTCATTAGGTAGTAAGTCCTCTGCAGGTAGGAATTGTCTCTTCTTGTATGTTTGTCCAGTAGCATAATGAGGCCCTGATCTCTGCTGGGAATCCTAGATACATCCACACTTGGGAGAGTCATATGTGTCTAGCCCAGCCTTGATGTCTTCTGATGCGTCAGATGTTTCACTCTCATCTGGGAGAAATAACAGACTGTGATAAACAGTGAAAATATCTCTCTTGAAAACCCCCTGATTGCTGCTTCCAAATAGTTCCTTAAAGATTCTGCCAGTTCTGCAAGACCCACAGAAGAGTTTACAGAAAGGGAAAATCATATGCCATGCTTTATTGCACAGTTTTGCATTGACACCTAATACACTTTAGCAAATTTATTAAGTAGAGGCCCCTGCTCATGAAATTCAGAGTTAAAAATCTAACTGAAGTGAGCCATGGATATGGAAGATGGAGGATATGTGGTTTTGTCTAGTTTGTACACTGTTGCCAGTGGAAAGTAAGGCGATTAGAAGTAGAAAGCATTCTGTAGCTTAGTGGGGTACTGTTTCCTGTAAGAGCTTCTCTACTGGAGGCAGCCCTGACTGAGAGGGGTAGGTGTTAGTTTGGGAAGAGCTCATCAGCAGGGAACTCGGTGCATGCCAGAGAAATCATGCAGGAGCAGTAGGGTGTCAAATGACGTTTGCTGGGACTGTGAAGCAAGGTAAGGAGTGCAGAGAGCAACCTCTGGCTAAGGCTGTCATGCGAGCTGATATGTCTTGAGTGCATAGCCATGGTCAGGACAGGAGGGAGCACCAGATGTCAAGGGGAAATGTGCTAGAGGGGCTGCAGATCAGGCTGGAGGAGAAGGGGAAGGAGCATGCCACGCTCACTGTTGTCACCAAGTCAATGGCACAACCAGCTGGGAACTGGCAAGCTGGGAACAAGCTTCCAGTTACTTGGTAGAGCCGGCAGGCTACCTCTGCAGGGGGAGCTGATCACAGGATGGTACCCTGCCACAGAGAAGAGACCTCATGAGGTCCCAGCCCACACTGAGCAAGAGAAGCTTGACACCCCAGAGACTGTTCCTGGGGGAAGGAGCCATGCCTTGCTCACTGCCCAGAAGTAGCAGCGCCCGATTGAAGAGATCACTGTTTTCATCATCCCAGAGTGGTGTGACTGCCTGACTTTAAAATGGTGTTTCCTTTATTTGCTTTCAGTGGATCCCTTTGAGACAATGCTGAAGTCCCTCTTGAGGTACCAGTCCAGCCTGAATGGGGATACAGGAGAGAGACACATGAGGAGAAAACTGTATGAAAATGGTGTGACCAAGTCCTTGCAAAGTAACTTTGCTCTCATCCAGAAGGTGCGTAACTGCCTTTGTACAGCAGAGAAGCCCTGTGTGGCTCACAGGGGAAAGTTTAGTGAGAATGATCACTAGGATAAAGGAGCTGCATTCAAATTAGTGCTGGAACTATAAGAATCTGCGTCAGCGGACAGCCTCTGCCCATTCAAGCACAGTGTGAATATTTGGTTTCTCTTAGCTCCAGTGCATTAGGGGGAAGGGCTGAGCTTGATGACTGTTTTATGCCAAGATACCAGATGCAGTTAAAGATACTGGAGCATCTGGATTCTAGATTTATTTCCCAGGACAGGACGGAGGAGCGAGGAACCCGCGATTGGGACCACAAACAGGTGAAGAACTGTTCTGTTGACTCAGCCCAGCAGCCAGAATATGACCTGTTTTCCCAGTCTGGAGCTACTAGTATTAAAGGTTTTAAGATTTCTTTTGTGACAGAGGGAACAAGAGAGGAGGACAGGGCTGCCTTGTTGGAGGAAGACCTTGGGAAGAGGCAGAATATTTGAGGCTAAAATCTTATTGTTTAAGTTAACAATGGAAGGAAACCCTGGAAAGAGTGTAGCTTCATGCCATAGCCACGAAAGTGTGGTCTGCCTTAGGAACTGGGTGGGAATGTCTCCAGGGTATGTTTGGTAAATAGACTGCTGATATTACTGCCAACTAATGATTCCTCCCCCCTCAAGCTGTCAGAAGAGTTGCTAGCCAAATGGCTCTCCCTCCCTGAGGCACAACACGTGCCACTCTGCCAGCACATGCTGGGCTTTGCCATGAAGTCTGTCACGCAGACAGCTATGGGCAGCAGCTTTGAAGATGATCGGGAAGTCATCCGATTCCGCAGGCACCATGATGCAGTAAGTGTCACGAAGAGCCAGGAAATCTCCTATTATATTTTTCCACACCAACAGCACACAGCTTGTGTCTGTGTGCAGTTTAGTACAAGCTACTGCTGAGACTTTAACATTAAGCTAATGTTAAGAGCTTGAGGGCTCTGCCTCAATTGTCCCGTGCTGAAACTATCAGAAAGATCCTACTGCTGATCCTGCTGTCATTAGTCTAAAGTGTTTCTAAAGGATCTGTGGGGATTGGGAACTCAGATCCAATGGCAGTTGAGAGGTGTTTGGTACCTAAGTCAGTTAAATTCTACTGGGAATGCCAGTGAAACTTTTCCTTTTCAAAGATCTTCTGAAGGCTTCATGACATTGTGGAGAAAGGAAAATCTGAGGAGGTCTGGGGATGTTAAATCTGCTGATGATAGGGTGGGAAAGAAGCAATTCCATCCCCCCACATTCAAAATTCCGATGTCCTTTCTCCTGTGGTTGTAATTACAGTTGTTTCATTTCAACTCAATTTCAGCTATCACAGATACAATATCTGGAATGGGACATGGTGTCCTAAAGAAGAGACCAGTTCCAAATTCACAGGAAGTCTTCATTTTATTTGGTGTTTTCATTTTTGTGAATAGGGAAAAATAGAATTCCAGCAGTCTCAGTCTGTGGTGAGTGATGGTGCTCTTCTCTCTGTCCTTCTTTCAGATCTGGTTGGAGATTGGGAAAGGTTTCTTGGATGGGTCCCTTGACAAAAACATGACTAGAAAGAAGCTCTACGAAGATGGTAGGTTCCTCCCACAATCACAGTTTTCCTCCCACTCTGATTAATAGTTAGAGTTAGCTAGCGTATGGAAGCACTTAATTTGCGCAGCTGTCTTGGCTTTTCTGCAGAGTTGATCACTGTGCCATAAGCTGCCAGATGTGTCCTCCTTACTTTCACATAAGATGATTGTTTTGGAGTTGAGTGACAAGCCTGCCATTGCGCAAGAAGTTTGTAGGACTAGAACTCTAGTTCCAGGTCTAGTTCCAGGGTCTGTCCAGTCTGGAGGCTGATAGAGGATCCTGGGAAGTATTGTGTGCTTGCTCCCTTCCTGTTCTGTTCCCTTTTGTGTCCACTTTTGTCCTCTCTTGGAGGCAGCAACTGTGCTAGGTGGAGACAGATGGAGCCACTTGGTTTGGCCTGTATGTTCATTCTTGTGATGCACCATTTAGCGAATGCGCTGCCAGACACTCACTCACAGGCTACAAGACACAAGTACAGAGGTGCTGCTTTGATGGATACCTTCCACATGATAGCCTCTGATGTGCTATTACAAGGTAACATGATTTTCAGGTCTGTTATGGCAGTGCTTTTATTTCTCATATATTTCACAGTAAGTTATTTTATTTTTTGGTTGTCCTGTCTTTTTTGTTGTTAATAGTTCAAGCCTTTCAGTATTGATTGATAAGATGTTAAACAAAAGTAGTTTGTATCTAGAACTAAGGATTTGCTTGTAAATCCGCCAAACCCAGTGTTTCCTTCTTTATTTTGCTGGTTCTGTGGGTTTCAGAACCTGAGGACAACTACTGCCCTGTTAAAATGGGCTTCTCCCATGGGCACTTGTTCAGGACTCTTCCTGAGTTGTAGTAGGATGATGCATTAGGACACAATTTCGCACACTCCAGGTAGTGAGGTAGTGTTGCTGGCGTTCCTGTGCGGAAAGGAGGGAGGAAGGGTAGTTCTAAGACAAAGGGGCTGAATTGGGCCTTGGTAAATCAAGTTTCAGATCCAACTTCTGCTCCATGTTTCTTGGATAGTCTTGAGTAGGTCATTTAAATCAGACAGCCAATGGCATCTAGGTCACTAACTCCCCGCAGTTCCCACAACAGCCACCAGGAGTTAGGCACCCAAATATCTTCAGATGTGTTTTGTGCCAAAACCCTCCCATGTTTTCCCCACCTTCCTCTCTCTGTCCATGCAGACTCTTTAGCACAGAGCCATCCTCTTGCACCATGCCTGTAGACCCCTACCAAAAGGGAGACCATCAGTGGCTGGAGGTGCTGTAATACTTCAGTAATTATAACTCTACAGGCTATGCAACTAGTGTTATCTGGCTCAAATGTTTTTTTATGGGGGCTGATTAAACTCTGATTGTTCAACACTAACTGTTATTTGACTTCTCCTTACGTGATTTCAGCTCATAGAGTACATGTCTCGGTTATACCTGTAAGGGTGGCTTTTTATAGGCAACCTGTCTTATTTGGTTCCCACATTTTCAACTAAATTGGAGATACTGCCTTCCAAATTGCCAGTAATATGTAACAGAGGCTGCTTCTGTAAGTGAGCCCAGTAGGGACAGCTGGTCTGAAAATCTGCTTGGGGAGATGGATTTGCTTCTCTGCAGCACTCAGGCTGACCAGGTTTTAAAATAAACATTTCTTTTTGCTTCCAAAGCTCTGATGGAGATGGAATCCACCTTAAGGAAAGTTACAAAGGAGCGCCGAGGCAGATCATTCAACAGACACATCTTTATAGACACTTTGCTGCAGGGGAGCCTGAGTGACCAGCAGGTCTGTGCAGCTGTTATGTCATTACACAGTAATGGACTTTTGCTATTACAAGCTCATTACATTGTAGCCTTTGATTAATTTAAGTTTTTGCATCTTAGGTGAGATTTCTTACTAAAGCAGGTTTCTTGTTCTTTTTCCATTCCTACAATGTTTAGTTGCATTAGACTTTGGTGGCTTTCCTTGCCGCTGTTTCATTGCTATTTTTATAAACTAGAAGTATGTTAGTATTAGGCATGTCTCATGTGCCATTCCAGTGGAAATTCTGTAGAGAGGTCAGTCTGTGTCTTCTAGATGTATTTCCTGTTCCCTGCACTAAAGCGATTTCATGCACTTGAACGGAGAATGTGCTACTTCTTTTTTATCTTTACAGTCTTATGAACTTCATTCTCTGAAGTAGATTTTATTTCTTAGATTCTGGAAGATACAATGATTTTCTCCTTGGCAGGATGCATAATCACTGCTAACTGTAAGTACAGGTTGTAAGTAACTTTCCATCCTTACACTCAGCTGTCTAAAACTGCGTGTGATGACATGAGACTTATTCTAGGCTAATAAAAAACTCCATTCATCATTCTGTTTCTCCTGAGCTACAGATGTATAGAAGAAGCTAATTTTACAGCAGCCTCTTGGCACAGCCTCACAGCTAGTGAGTTGAAACTAAGCTGTGTTTGACCACCTTCCCAGTCTTTTGGTGAACCTTAGAATTTCTTCTCATTGCTTTTCGCTTGCACTCTAACCCCAGCCAACTGATGCTAAATTTGATGAAAAAGCACCAAAAGATGTAAGCCACAAAGATCATGTTGTAAAAAAGGTTCTGGCACGTGGGAAGGAAATTAGAGCAGAGTGCTGGAATCTGACTGGCTGCTTTGAATTTCTGGAAGATAGGTGTGTTCCACGTATGGAAGACTTTCAAAGGAGCTACTTTGGGATTTGTGCAAAGGTTATGGAAAAAAAAAAAAACCAAATAAAAATAAAAACTGGAGCTGTGTAAAATCTCTTATGATAGGGGGATGATTATCAGGCCCTATATCTCAGCCAGTGGGGCTGGTATTCCAAAGAAAACCTACCAGGTGCAGCTGGGTGTTAAAGAATGTGGAAAGTAAATTTGGCAACTATGATAATAGTCTCCCCAGAGAATATACTCTCCAAGTACTGCAGGAAGGCTGTAATTTTAAGGGGCTTGACTCCTCAGAGATTCCAGATAGTTCTCATGAATAGGCAGTTTGGAGTGGTAGAAACATTTCCTTGTAGCTTTAGGGAGACTGCATCCTACGCACTTATTTCTTACGCAAGGTTTCTTTTTCACTCTGCAATTGAAGATATCTCTTGAGTACCTTACAAAATAGATGTATGGGAGACAAGTGCTGGCCAACCTGCTGCAGAGAGCTTTACTGGTTTTGTCGCTCCCTGTCAGGAGCCCCAGACGTTGGCTGTTTGGAGCACTCACCTGAGATATGCTGGGGAAGCCCCCTAAATAAGGGAATTTTCTGACAATTTTGGACAAACCAGCCTTTCATTTGCATGGTTGGTCTAATAACCCTGGTTCCCCAGGGTTTGCTGCACTGTGTGGTACCATCCTCAGAGCTGTGAGGTGAATGGTTCAGTCTCCTGCACAGCTCCCTAAGCTCCTCATAGCGTTGGAAAGAGAATTTTAGTTTGCAGGGTCTCTTGTTACCTAGGAGTTCAGCCTCTACTCCTGCCACTGAATACAGAACCAGTACAGCCTGCTGCGAACAGAGGTCACCCTTTTCTGGGTCAAAAAGTAATGTTGCAAATACTGGAAGTAAGAAAACTGAATGCAGTTTGTAAAGGATTGAATTTTTTGGGTCCAGTCTTGTCTTGATTTCTTCCCCAGTGTGTACCTGGGCAGTCTATTTCCTGACAAACTCAGAAGATGTTCAGCAGAATCTCTACAAGGAGATGGACCACGTTCTGGGGAAGGGACCAATTACACATGAGAAAATTGAGCAGCTCAGGTGGGTCCCATGGAAGGAACTGCAGAGGAAGGTTATCTCATGCGGTGGGGACAGGGGATTCATGTGCTGGAGCCTGATGCCCAGCCTATACTGGGCCAGGAGAAGGCATCCAAAAGCTACTCCCTTCTTTTTTCTGAAAGCGATCAAACCACAGGATGACTTGCAGCACAGAGAGAATCTGCTGTAGGGCTCCAGACATAGGGACCAAGCTGCTCTCTTCAGGGTGTTTATAGGAAACCCTTTAGGTTCATTGGCAGAGGAGAGGACAGAATCAGTGCCCTGACTGCCAGGCCAAAATTTTTTTGCTTACTATCTTGTTTGGTTTCTATCCTAGTTTTCCAAAAGTAGAGGTAATCAGACATTTTAATGGTTGGATTCATGTTAGACATATTTAGAAAGAAAGCATGGAATACTCTTCTTTTCAAAGGGCCACAGAAGTAGGATGATGACTTTGTCAGCAATGTGCCTTTATTTTTTGTGCATCTGTTGGAGCAACCGGGTGCATTTTGTATTTGGACTAGTGTTAAAGTTTCAGTAAGGGGGTATTGAGTGTGTGGGTTTTTGCTGCTTCTTGTAGGGGTGAGAGGTCCAGGAAAAGGTCTGGTGTGTTTATGCTTTTTAGCAGAGTTAGTTTGGTTTAAAATCTGAAAAAAAAAAAAGTGTGGTGAAGAGAGATTTCGATAACCTTCCCTAAAAGCTGATAATGAGATTTAATGCTTCTTGCAAAGATGCTGGGACTCCTTGCCAGAAAAAAATGAAGTGCCTCAGTGTGGCTTGAGACAGCTCCAAGAGCAGACTGTGACCCTAAATGCGGCAGGTGACTCAGCTCTCCTTGCTGCCACAAGGATATGGACAAGCTTCTCTCTGGGAGGGTTAAATTAACCAAGTCTTACTGGTTGCAGATACTGTCGGCAAGTCCTGTGTGAGACAGTGCGAACAGCAAAGCTTACTCCTGTTGCTGCACAGCTGCAGGAGCTGGAGGGCAGAGTCGACCAACACACTATCCCCAAAGAGGTAGGGCAGTACTGGGAGCACTCAGCCACTCTCCTTTCCTGGAGGGCAATTTGCTGTTTCCTCTTCTCTCGGAGGGGTGAGGCAGGAAGACCATTTCTTCTGACACTGTTGAACCTGAGCAGCTGCTCTGTCATCTGAAAGTACAATTTAGCTCAAAGTTTGCCCTGCAGTTCCTCTGTGGGAGAAGCTCTGGGAATTCATGTTTTTTTCTTGCTGAGCAGATTTGCTTCTGGTTCTGGGTCCACCAGGGATGAATCATCTTTTGAAGGGGCTTATGGGCTCAGTTGTGCATAGAAGAGCATGATGTCAGGCCTGATTGTATCACCCATATTTCCAACACAGAGTGGTGTTCTCCATTGCAGAGAATAAAGTAGTCCATACCTACATGCCAGCAAGAGTAGAGGAGTGGGATCAGACCTTCTCTAACCACCCATAGTTGCAGCATGGGCCTTCAAAGTTAAAATCCTAACATCTGGGCATGGGTTATGGAAATCTGTAGATGAATACAGCATATTTTCTTTTTAATCCACCTAATAAATATGAGTAGTCTACAGAATAATCGTCATCCAGCAGGGCCGTCCAGAGTTGTCTTTAGTTGTGCATTTCTTTCTGCTCTGATGTACACCTCCTAATTTCCTTTGCAGACACTTGTGCTTTATGCTCTTGGTGTGATGCTGCAGGATAGTTCATCATGGCCATCACCATACAAGTAGGTAGAATCAAGACTTTTATTGCAACTAATTCCTTTCCTTTTTTTAATTAATATTCTTTAGATCTTACAGCAGAGCCTGTTTGGCTGCAGGGCCTGCCTTAAGCAGATTTTGGAGATGAAAGGGAGTGTTTAAGAAAATCCATTTATGAAGGTCTTGGTTTGTTTGTCTCCATGGGTGGGATTTTGGGGCAATTCAAGTCATGATCCTCTCCTCCCATGCTCCAGTCTGCGTGTGTGTATGTGTTAGAGTTTAATAACTATTTTTTTTGCACACACAAATGTGCACACACACACACAGCTTCCCTGGCAAATGCTGGTAAATTCTTTTTAAGGTTTTCTGTGAGAGAGAAACAGTGATTTGAATGGCTTTGGAATCACTGCTTGTCATCATGAAACAGTGATGCAAGGGAGGAAATGTTAGTCTGAAGTTTTGTTTTTTTCAGGGGGAAGGAAAATGCTACCTCATTACTTCTATCTGTGCAAACAAAACTGGATCCAGGCCAGCATTTCAGTGGTTAAAGAAAAAAATTGCTGTAGCTTCCTGTGGCCTCCAGGTGGCAAATATTAACATGTATCTGACTTACTTCAGTTGGGCTGGGAAAAAAATGTGGGTCAGTTATTCTAGACAGAGAGAACAGACAGCTGAGATTTAGGAGAAAGAATAGAGCCTTTAGAACAGCACTTGTCCTCTCCTGCAAGTGTAGCTCTTACAAAAGGGTCAGGCATTGATGCACCAATCTATGAGCATTTTAGCAGGGATTGCCTAGTAGGGTAGGACACACGCTGTGTTTAGGAAGGGTTTGCTGTGGCCTCATGGGAGGCACAGTGAGGACTACCATGAACACAGTGTGTTTATTCCAAGGAGAAGAAGGTTGAGATTGAGGTTTAGCCTGAGATAGATGTGTATTTCTGTGATGGAGATAGGAGATCAGCTCTTTGTGATCCTTTCACCTACCTACTGTACAAAACCACTGTGCATGGCTGTTTGCCCTCCCTATTTTTTTGTTAGGCAGCTGCATTTTCTTTCCTATTACATCTGTAATTTGCCACTTCAGTTCAGGGGGAGTGTAAGTTTGATGCTGCTTTTACTGAGGGTCAGCACCCACATGCCTTTTCACCTTGGTAGAAGCAGAGTTTGGATGTTTAGGCATGGATCCAAAGGCTTGAAGTATGAGCAGAAATATTTAGCAGAAAGTGAGAGAGAACTGCCTTCCATCCATCAAATTTCCTGTTAGGTTTTGGGTTTTTTTTGTATTTAAATTGAATGATATTTTATTAGACTCCCTGTGGTTAGTTGATTATGGGAATCTTGTTTTAACTCATGCCAGCCCTGGATAATAGTTTTCTCACAACCTCCACCATCCTAATGCTGGAAACCACTTTTCTCACTTGAATGAGTCACCAGCTTCCCTCCCCCAGCACATACACATATACACACCAGCTGCTTGAGGAGAAGGGTGAGGGACTAGGAAGAAAGGGAAATATTTTTGGAAGTGAGAGAGGAAGGGACACAGGGGGAGAGAGAGAGAGAGGGAGACAAATCAGATTGTGTGTGCCCTGGAGGGGAATAGAGGGCAGGTGGCAGCATCAGCTCAGCTGTGTACTCAAGCTAAATACCCACTGCTGAGAGGTAATGCATATTAGTTCTGTCCCTGTGTCACACTAACTCAGTTTATCAGCGTTTTGACCAAGCTGGGACACAGCTGACCAGCTGGGAACGTAGATGGAGTGGATGCACAATTGCCTTCATATATCTGTGTGGAATTACTCAACATGATTTAGAGAGAGCAAATCAGTGAGATCCTGTATTTTGTTGCCAGTTTCTTACTCATCTGTGGGTACATGTGTCCGGGGAAAGGATCCTGTGCCTGCACAGAAAGCCTCAATGTATTTTGTCTTTCATAGGTTTGACCCAGAGAGATTCAATGAGGAATTGGCCATGAAAAACCTCTCCTTATTGGGTTTTTCAGGAAGCCAGGAGTGCCCGGAGTTGAGGTGAGCATAGGGAAGGTGGTCTTCGTGTGTGTCTGTGGCAGACAGGAGAGGAGGTGCTTTCAAATTCTTTCTGTTACTGCTGAGACAATCTGTCCAAGCTGGCAGTTGTCCTTTGGCAGATTTACATCATAGCAAGGTTTTTATTCTTTTTTCCTGCCTCTTCCATTAGGTTTGCCTATATGGTGGCTACAGTTCTGCTGAGTGTCCTGGTAAGGAAACTGTATCTCCACCCAGTGAAAGGACAAGTCATGGAGACCAAATATGAGCTGGTAACCTCACCAAAGGAGGAAGCCTGGATAACGGTGTCCAAGAGAAGCTAAGAGCAAGCAAAACAAGTGGCTAAAAGTGCCAACAGTGAAGTTCTGAGAAAGGGTCTTAGGGGGAGTCATGCTGGCACCACACTGACTCAGCCAAGGAATTTTACATCCAGATTTTGTTACCTTCCACGTTCTTAACCACATACCTCTCTTGGGAACTTTTTCTAACTCAACTAATAGTATATTAAAGTAGATTTAATCTGTATGCCTTTTTTACATTTGCTTTTGGATCTCTGGCCAAACCATTGCAAAAGAAGCAACAAAACCTTGCAGTGGTGTATGTATGAACTGTTGGGTGCCAGCTAGTCAAAGACCAGACCTCTGGTTAATCCAGTCCCTTTCCAACAGCAGCCAGAGCTGGATAAAAGTGCCTCTTATCCAGTGGAATGCTTCTTCATGGATCCTAGCTAGATAAGACTTTGGAGGCACAAGGACAAAATCTCTCTATATAGGTATTTTTATTCCAAGTGTCTTTCCTTCCCTTGAGCTGTAGCTATAACTGTCAAGAAGAGCAGATATATCTTGTGAGAAGTATGTGTGAGAGTGTGTGTGAGAGAAAGAGAGAAATAAAGTGGGGTGGGAATTGCGCCACGGGTTCTCTTGCTGTGTAATTTTGCCGTGCTGTGGGGTTGCAAGAGAAAGGATGACTGAGAAATGCTAGTAAACCAAGAGGAATAAAATTGGCTTTGGAAACATCAGTAATAATATAACGAAATGAAATAAAACCACAGAACAAAGCCCTGAGAAAGGGATTCTCTATCCTGACAGTTCTGAGGGCAGTGTCTAACCTCATCAGCATCAGAAATTGGCAGATGATTGCAATTCATGACTGGGTCAGCATGAGACTGGTCATGTAAATACTGGAAAGGGAGAGTGCTGATTTTATAGGGCTCTGGAGTAATGTTGTACTTAATAACTTAAGAGCCTTTCAAAGAATCCTTTTCCTCCTCCAAAATGGGTGCCAGCCAAAGCAACATTGCATGCCACATGTTCACATGCTTTTCCTTGCTTCTTTCTTTCATTTTTGGCCATCATAAGCCAGCTCCTGAAAGATTTTTCAGAGTCCCACTGAACGGCTTGGGAGGCAGGAACCTCTTACCCCATCATCTCCTTGGAGTAATTGCCACCTGACTTCCTTTTAGGGTTGTGTTTCTCCCTATGTGTTTTTTCTCTCTTACATAGGATCACCCTTGACCTGATCTTTATAAGTCTTTTCCCCATAAACCTGACTTCTCTGTTAGCTCCAGTTCCTAGCCCTCTTCCCACCCAAAAGCTGTGTGGTGGTAGGTGAGGTGTTGCTCAGCCTGCAGCTGTGTATGCCCGAGCTGCTTTTGTACACAGCTACCAATGCACCAGAGAGCAGGCCAGGAGTGTGTGGCTCCCATTGGAGCTACTTCCCACTGCCTCTGCAGACAGGGCACACTTTACATAGGGACATATACCTGGTAGCTGCAATTCCCAGTTCTACAGACATTGTTCCTTTCACTGGTACCTTCCAGGTCAGCAAATCTGCTGCTCTTATAAAAATGTTTTGGCTCTTGTATTTGCTGCTTAGTGCCAGCCTGAATGCAGTCCTGTCAGCTCTTATGGGGTTAACATCTGATGCCAGCCTCTGTGGGCACCAGACAAAGAAAATTCTGCTCTTGGGTTTAATGTGTCAACTCTGCTTTTGGTGGAGCTGTAGAGACTCACATCCCCCCAGTGCAGTTTATGTTGGAGGAGAGGTGAGACAGAGATGCTGTTCTACTGGTTTTTGTCTGCTGGGCAGAAAAAGGAGGGTTGTGCAGTTCAGCTTGCTGCCTCTTGTGCATTGATTTTTACAATGAACTGCAAGAAAGCTCTTGCTAATCTGACCTCCGTTTAACTGAAGGTTGGTCACGTCCCCAGATGGCAATTCATGTTAGGCTTTGCTTCACTGCTTATGCAAAAAGGCCTGTTTTTCTTGAAGGTTGCAGATGTTTCCTAAACCTTCTGGAGAAATCAGTGTGGTAAAGGATTTTATTTTAAAGCATCCCTGGTGTGCAGCGGAGGCAAAATGGAGGCTAAGTTATTGCCTTTTTGGGAAAAAATGGTAGGATAGCACTGTCCCTGCTAGGAACCAGACAAGGAATAGCTGACTGTCGTATAATTGAATGGCGAAGATCTGCTTTCTTGTAGCCCTGCTGTAGGAGTGAAGCTTTCAGACACCAGGAAAGCTTCCCAAGTGTAATTGTCCAGACTTCTGTTACAGCATTTCTCTGCCTTGCTGGAGCTGTATGGGCCAACTGCTTTGCAACAGCCCTTCCCCAGTTACAGGAATCAAAAATGTGAGTAATTCCATGTAATTTGTTACGAATTTTCTGTCAGCCTGCACAGGTATTGCATCCTGTAAGACTGTGCTCTTAGTCTGGGCCAGTAACAAAGCATGCTACAGGAGTCCATGACTGACACAAGAGAAGAATGTGGCCCAAAGTGCTGGAGAAAGCCAATGATACGTTTGTGTTTGCTCAAAACTGCTGTCAAAAAACCACCCTGACTCATCAGTTAAGGAAATGTGTTGAGCGTGGAGGGAAAGGAGGGGGTAAGGCACTCTCAAGCATTCATTATGCACTGCTTGGTGGCACTGAGGTCACAGCCACCTTGTTTGCTGAGGTCTGTAAGTTTCCATTCCTCACTCTATGTGTGTTGGCCATTTCAGACAGCCTAACTGTCAAGATTTAGTGCAACGCTCATCAGCCCAGGTGTAGATCCTTTTCTTGTGCAGCAAACCCCCTTTTTTGTATGGGAATGTTCATGGATCAGAGCTTTCTCAATGAAGTTGTAATCTATTTTGATTGGGAGCTTGAAATGTCAGTTTTGTCCCATTTCTCCCCTCACCCCTTGTGTGGCATGCCCTGTCAGCTGGTTCTTGTTTGGCGTGGTTTCCTAAGGAAGACTTGGGTTCGTAGAGCGCGCCCCCCTCCCCACTTACGTTTGGCCATTTTCCCCTTTCTCTTCTCACAAGAAGTAACTTCTGAGCCTGTGGGCCAAATCAGCTGCGTTTGACAGGGGTCGGGGTTTGAAATCTCAACACTGTTACATTTCTAAAAATATTGTGGAAAAAAAAAAAAAGATGACTGGACACAGGGTGCCTATGCTAGACGTGTCACAAGACTGCAGCCAAAGCCGAAGCATTGTTAGATGCCAGGCTGGGGAAAAGCCTGAGTCAGCGCCTGCACTGTAGCAGACAGCCATGCTCAGGAGTCCAGTCAATAGAGAGTAGAGTTTTGTCAGTCCTGCTCAGACCCACACACTAAGGACACATCTAAGGCCCAGAGAGATCCCTTCTGGCTGTAACATGGGGATGCGGGCAAACATTGCAACCTGTGGAAAAAAATGCCTTAGTCTAGGAACAAAGCCAAGAGGGGGAGGTTGCTTCTATAATATAGGGTATTATTGCTTTTTATGCTTCATATTCCTGCTCTACACCAGAAAGCTGCTTCACAAATTCCACAGGATGGTTTTGAAAACCATACAGAAAAGCTGTCATTTCATTCCTTGGACTCTTACTGTAGAACAAGCTTCTACAGAGGGCCACAAACTCATGGAAGGCAAGAGTTTAAATATATCTCTGTGCCTATGCAACCTGCTGCTCTCAGAAGCAGGCAGCCAGCACAGGTGCCAGGAGCGGTCAGGCCATCGCTAATTGATTGTCGTGGCTGTTTCTGGCTGACAAAGCCTTATACTTTTGTCCCTCGTACTGGTGGCAACTGCTGAGACAGTTGTTAACATAACTTTGAGCATAGCAGACAGCTTATTGACCTAGCCTCCCACTACCTCCAAAATATCCATGAATGGCATTACCTCTAGATTTTAATTAACCTGGGATGCACATAGAGCCATTATTGCACAGTAGTAATATCTTTCTGTTCCCAGCAGTTTAAGGAGTTGCTGGTAATGGCTGTGGCATGCAGCACACAGTTGAGGGCTGTATGTTTTATTTTACATCATTAAATGGAAAGGATGGTCTTGGCAACTTCTGTCCTGCTTGCTGCAAAAGTAAACGTTGATTGTTGGGCAGAGTGGACATCTGCTGATTTAAAATACCTTGGGCAGCTCTCGTGCCAGCTCCCCTATTAGCTGTGCAGTTATATGAACCTGGGGCTGCTGGCAATCCAAACTGGATTCTATCTATCTCACCTGCATAGTTTGTTCGTAAACATTTTGGTACTATTTAACTCACAGGTAAGTAGCATTGCCTTCTCACTCTTTCTGTCTTGGGTACTGTGCATACGTTCTCACTGACAGCGGGAGATATCTGTAGAGTCTTGCCTCTCAATAGGGCCATGTATGACCTTCCCAAGGTTTCTGTTAATGCTACAGAAGGGGCTCCCTGACACTGACCCTTGGATATAGATACATCCTCACTCCAGAGTAGAGTGTACAGTTTATTGGCTTCCTTTCTGTGCTCGGATCCTCTTGTAGCTTTGGGGTAAAAGGAGTGGGGTATTGCAGTACCTTAATGAAAGCACGTTGAGCACACAGGACTTCACTCACTTCCCAACCCCTTTTATCAAGAGTGACACGGAAGGGGAAAAAAGGCTTTTAATGAGAAGGAAAATCTTCGTCACCTGTGGGTTTATGCCACCAGGATGTGGAACTGTTGTAATTACCGTGGCAGCTCTTGCTGCTTCTTTCCACTTGTCTGAAACAGGAATCGCTGGAAAATACTCCAGGCATCTTTCTCTGGAGCCTGAGAATATGTACCCATCTTGGCATCTCTCTCTAGTTGAGATCAGGACTGTTTTTTAGCAATCACTTCTCAACTAAACAAAAGGCCTGTTTGACATCTCTTAGGTTTCAATGCCAGGTTTTTGGCAGTAGCAGACGGGGAAGAGGAACTACCACATGCAGGGAAAAAAAAGACGAAGAAAATGTTCCTCACATATGGAGGGTGGGGAAGGAGTGGAGATAAGGGTTTCCATGGCAACATTCCTTGAAGTAAAGTATTTTTAAATCTCTGTGAATTTTAGCATTCAAAACACAGTTGTGTTTCCCACAAAAAGATTTGGGGGAGGGATGGAGTGGAAAGAATTTTTTCCCCTACTTTTCAGGTCATTGCTATTTCTTTTACAGAGGAGCCTAAACCCAAGATAAATTAAGTACGTGCAATTGCTCTCATGTTAATGTTCCTGTAAAGAAAAGCCTTGCTTCCAGGAGGCAAAAAGCATCAGTCATAGTTCTGTATCTGCACCAACATCTCTAGCGCAAGCACTTGATCATCTCTTTAATGGGAAAAGTAGTTGAAATAAATAGATCAGTGCTACGCCAGTACAAAATCACAATGACAAATCTTGCAGGATTCCAGTGTAACTTGGAGCAAAATCTTAATTATAATTGACATACAGTCAATACACCGATAAGTGATAGTGGTGGTGATAAGGCAGCTGAGGCTTTTTGCCTTGGCCAAAGAGGAGAGGGTGCAGGACTGAAAGGGCAGAGGAACCAGGTAAAATGTGTCCCTGGTGAGTGTCTCAGTTACCTTGATGACAGTGAAACATCGCTGCAGGTGGGCAAGTGATGCTCCAGTGACGCTATTAGGCAGGAAATGTTTGCTTTTTATATGGGGATCAGTGCTGGGGCCACCTCTGAACCTCTCTGAAGCTTCTCTGCTCCAGTCTCCGCAGTGCTGAGCAATTCACGGGCACTGGCACGCCCTGCTCCCACCTCCCTGCTGGCATCCAGGCAGGTCAGCTCTGTCACAAGCCTGGCAGTGAGACATCCAGTGCTGTGCCTGCTTGGCTGCCAACTTTGTCGTCTCACAAAAAAAAGGCTTTTTTTTTTTTTTAACAGTCGCTTCCAACTCAGTAATGACTCAGACACTGCAGCAAGGGTAAAGCGATCATCTTCCCCTTCAGAGCTTTATGGCAGAAGACCCTGGGTATCCTCTCTAAAAGAGAGCTTGCTGGGCCCAGCCATCAGCTGGATGCAGTTCTTTGACTGATGGAATGAGATGCTCCAGCAGTGCTGTGTATCTGCTGGGTCAGGGGCTGTGTTTCAGCAATAGACTGAATGATTCCTACAAGTACTTTGTGTTCAGAAGCCTTGGGGAGGGGAGGCTGGGAGGGAATGGATAGTCATAGATAAATGAGAAGGTGCTATTCACCTATAAAGGCTCTTGCCCTGGCCAAATTTCCCTAGGCCATGAATCCAGGAAAGGAACAAAAATCTATTGGAACAGTAAGAGAAAAACAGGAAGTCATATTTGGCCATTTATCTTCTGGGGTGAGGGAGGGGAAGCAAATACGGGTGTCTGAAAAAGCAAAGTTCATGTTGTCCAAGTGTGGAAATTGGTACTTGGTAGCATTGTTTTGTATTGGCCAAGACCCTGATACAGAATAAGCAAGGCTCAGATCTAGAGCTTTATTACCCTTGTAATCGTCCCTACATCTTCATTGATAAAGCCTACCGCCAGCATGGAAAAAAGCTGTACTTCTCATGTCACTGTTGGATCCTCTGTTGGAATTCACTGTTGTCAGATACATTATTTTTAATTCTGGGAATAATCATGCCCTGACATCAGCACTATCATAAAAATGCTTACTCTGGCTTTGTAGTTTCTTGGACTGAAAAGCAACCGACTTGCTCATGCAGGTCTTGATAGCTGTGAGTTACTGATTATATACATGATGTTTATTCCATCCCTTCCTTTAAGACCACTGGTATTTTGTGCTGCACACTGATGCTTTAGCTCCATGCATTTGCCTTACAGCTGAACCCCAGGAGATGCAGGAACTCTGCAATACCCAAATAACAGAAATGCAGCAACTTCAGTCCCTGCTCAGCAGCCTTCCATGTCCAGTATGTCACAAGCTGACTCTCACTCCATCCTTGGGTGCTTGTAAGTCACCTGGTACAATGACGGGGTTCGGGGCACCATGGGCATTAGACAGCAGTAAGTGGATTGCTGCTGTGTGCGGGAGCGGAAGAACTGCTGCCTTGTTGCAATATGAGTGTTCTCACACAGCTCTAAGCTTCCACAAATACATTTTCCAGCCCCAAAAGCCCTGCCTTCTGGCCACTTGGCTACCACCTGTCACTATCCTTCTTGGGGAGAAAGGAGGTTGCCCACTGTGTGGCAGATTAGTTTCTGAACATGCCCTGGCTCTGAGGTGGCTGTCCTGCTTTTGCAAGCTCTTCCAGGAGTCTGAATGGGGGAAAAGTGCTGTGGGAGGAGAGGAGTGAGCTGTGTGAGTTAATGGGAGCTGACAGGGATGCCTGCAAGAATACACCATCGCATAGGATGGAAAACCATCCGGACCAATGGTTGCAGCCGCCCCACATTCATTGGTGAGCAAGGTATTTGGGAATAGAGAGGGTGTGTGAAGCACTTAGTCCTTCCGCTGTGCAGAATTCATAATAAATTTGGCAAGCCTGCGCCTTGATTTGATGGTATTGTTCTTGTAAAAGGAAGGAGCAAATTGACTGCTTGCTAACAGACTGCTCTAAATTAACCTCAAGCGTGGGCCTGGGCCTGCAAACCTTTGTATGACTGTGACTATTATTTATGCTGTGTGATTGCATTGAATACCACCAACTTTCATGTATTGGCCTAGCACAGTTGCACTTAAATCTTAGTTGTGGCTTTCAGTCACTAGAAACCAAATTTTTGAAGCTGTTCAGGTGTTTGGATTTTGAATATCGCATTAAGCACCTACTTGACTATTTAAATGCCTGGTCTTCGTAAGGCTAGTATTGCCATAATGCAAAGAAAAAGGAAATGATATAGAGGGTTTGCTGAATTAGGCCTCTGGTTTCATATCCCAGCAGTGATAACTAAGTAGGGCCTGTTGCTATATACACACTGTAGTTCATAGTGAACCTCTTTTGTGCTTGAGGAAGCTTGATGGTGACTTTTACATAGTAAAGGTAAAAATACTAGGCAAACATACATCCTGCATTAGCCTTTACATATTGTATAGCTGTACTGTTCCAGTGTGGTAAACTGAGCTGAGCAATCACATTTTCTCAATTAGCCTTAAGAACTGGAAATCCTTGTCACCTCTGTGTTTCTTTCTCGCACTACTGCAGCACTGGTCTTGAAATTGTCACCACAGCTAAAAATCCTCATTCTGTAAATTAAACTGTGATTTAAAAAAATTTTACAGTGCAGCCTCCTCATAAAACTCCACCAAGTCTTTTGCTGATGTGACTCACTCAATTACTCATGTGGGCAGACGTTCAGATAATAAAAGTAGTTAATGGAAAGCTGTGAGAAATACTGCTGGTTCCTGAGGAGGCAGGGGAGGGGGAAGGCTACTGCGGGTATTTTATCCTAAGAGCTGCTGAATTCACTGAGCTCCCAGCCATTTTTTTAAGATAAGGATTTCTCCATTCTGCTTTTTCCTTTGTATAAAAACAGCTTGAAAAATCAGATTGGCAGTAGAAGAACAAAAGTACACCAGCTGTATATGTTTGCTCCTCTGCTCCTCTTCCTGCATATTAGAGATGATAGCCAGTCTGTGCCCTGAAATAATCTCTTTATCCTAGCCATGTATATACTTAAACAACACTCAGTACTCTAATGAACTCTGGATTCCTGAATCAAGGAGTACAGCTAGGAAGTGGCTAAATGAGCCCTTTGGTTGGAGGTGTCACATATACTGACAAGGACCAGATTTTTCTGGAATAAATAATAGGCCCTTGAGGTTTGGTGTGCAATAGGTCAGGTAATACAATTAGAAGGCAGATTTCAATGACATTTCAGTGAGTGCACTTCGGAGGAATATGGCACTTTTTGAAGTTGGTGAGGCCGAAAGTTACTGAAGAGTAGTATGATACCACTTCGATGTGAGAGCCCTTTTACACAATGAAATTACACATGGATGGTGGCTTCAAAGAGACTTAGAATTAAGCCAAAACTGGAACTAGTGGAAGTGGACAAACTCATTAGAGCTGAGGGCTAGCTGGCATTTGCAAAACAACCAGAACAGTTAACTCTTGGTTGTGTGGCTCTGAGGCTGCTAGATTTTTGAGGGATGTGCTACTGCAAATGGCTGTGCGAGCTCCTTCCAACAACAGTGATGGGTGTGAAAAGGGAGAGGACACAAGGATGTCCTCATTCCTCATGCGAGATGAGCTGTGAGGGAGACTACGGCTTGACTTGTAAAATAGAGCTTCTGGCACACAAAAGTAACGCATGGGCGTTGAGGCTGTGGACCTGAGAAAGTAAGCTGTCAGATTATATTTAGCGAATACATGCTGCAGAAAAGCGCAGAGAGGGAAGAAGGGGAACTAATGCGTAGCTGGGCCCCATGGGTAGAGAGCACAAAGAGCAGGGAATGAGGCTATTTAGAGAGGATGAATTGCCTTGGTGTTCCTGATTCAAATAAATCCCTGTGTGAGGCCAGGGATCTGCACAGACTTGTATGATTACTTTGAACAGCAGAGCTCAGCTTTATTTATCCTTCAGTGATGGCTCAACCCCACACTCTATTAGGTGAAGGGTGACCAACCTGTGGCCTTCCAGCCATTCACCTCTGGCCCCACGCTAGGGATGTCTCCTGCAGCAATCCCATTCCCTAGCTGGGGAAGCAGTAGTCTGATAGGAGCTCTTTGAAACCAAGCTGCCGTACACCCCAGTTGCACACCCGGCTCAGCCCCAACCCACCAGAAGCTTGTTAGCTAAGGTCGGCATCTGCGAAATAGGTTAAATGCACTGCCCCTCTTGAGTTCAGGGGTGTGAACACCTCGGTCCATTGTGTTCCCTGGAAAGCCCAGTCCTAAAGAGACAAAGATGGGGAAAAAAAAAATCCTTATACCTGTATGAGACAGATCAAACCTTGTGTGCTGACACATGATAGTCAGTCATTTGGGTCCTGTCTTATATTCCAGGGTGCAGAGGTTGTGACTTTGACTAATTTGTAGCAGGACGGGTACAGCTTAGGCTCTAACTTTTTCCTGCTAAAAGCTCACTCATGCAATTCAGAGATGTCTTTGCCTTTGAAATAAATGAGTCCTTTAAGCTCCCTCTCAGAGGAGACAGTGTGGGGAGGCCTGGCTGCCTTCTGCACGCAAATATTCTGTCAAACCAGATTCAGGCTGAGGTGGGTGAAGCTGCTGCAACTGATGAGGAGCCATCAGTCTCTATCTCCTGTTAGGCAGTACTGCATCGTTGAGATTTGTGCTGTTACCATACTGTCAAAAATAGCTGTGGGTGAGAGAAAGGACTGAAATACTCCCATGTGTTAGCCAAGCAGAAGGACAGAGCAGTTAGGAGGAGAGAGATGCAAACTGTGATAGTGAACAAAAGCTGTGCAAAGAGGAGAGGCCTTCACAGCCTCGTGAAAGGGGATTACTTGACCAGATGTGTGATGCAAGGAGGAAAGATGACTTCACAGATGTGATTTATTATCCTTCCCATGCAAGGGAGTTATGCTAATTCCAGGAATAACACGCATTTGTTTGGTGGCTCCTAACAATATGCAAGGCCATAAAAATTTTTTTAAAGTGGTTTATGTGGTAAAAGCATGATTACAAACAGGACAGGATTAAAAAAGCTCCAGGGGCAAGTTCCTGGAGTTATGCGAGTACCTAAAAATCTGAACTTTTATTACTTACAGGAAGAAATGAAGACCTCAGAGAATGGTTCTAACTGTTGTAGCTGCGGAGCAAACTTGCAAATGTGAAAAAAGCATAAGTAGGCCAGTAATATCTGCTCTGTTACTGTCTGTAACTCCGTTACTGTCTGTAGTGAGCTGGAATCAATAGTTGAGAAAGGATGAATTTTCCCATGTGCTGTAGTGGAGCATTAACTCCACTATCTACCCTTTAGGGTCTGTCTCCTCAGCAGCCATATCAGCCCTTACCTGGGGGATGCCACAAGGGTCAGGACAGGGTGGGAAAGGACTGGCAGTTGGTCTGGGTTGGCATCTTTGAGAAGGAATACTGGCAGGAAAGAAAAACAAATTAGAGCAGTTCTTTCCTCCCCCCCTCCCTGAGTGCTTTGCTGTTTGAACCCTTGGAGGGAAACTGATGAGCAAGTATGCTTTGTGCTGGCTTCTCTTTGAGACCATTTGTTGCCTGTTTTCTTTTAAAGTCTGAAATGTTAGAAAGAGATCATTATTTTTCCTATTTGGCTTGACCTCTTCCTCCCTTGGAGAGTTTCTCCCCTTGTACTGGCTCTGTCCTTCTCACACAGTGCTGTGTTGAAATGAAGTTCAAGACAAAACTTGAATTCCTAGAAAAAAAGCTTGGTATTTAGAATGAGACGTGTCCTAGAACAGACAGTCTGAATCTCTGCAACATGTCCTGTCCCTCTCTGGAGGTATGAGGTATCAGGTGTCAATCATGTACTGCCTCTGTCCAAGGCGGTTCTGAAATAGCAACATTAGGGCAAACACTTCCATGAGATGTAAACTACCCCCTGGGTCACTTCTCCTACCTTTTGTGCAGCAAGCACTTTACCCAGATGCAGTTTCTCATAGGCAGAGAGGTTATGTGTGGTTACAATCTTGATTGCCCAGCAAATTGCTGAATGCCCGAGGAAGCAGGAGGAGAATGTGCAGCTGCAGTGTGTGTGGGTTTTTCATTCTGTTCTACAGTGAGGACTGGAGGTTGACTGTTTAAGATGCCGTAGGATCCTGACACCATTTGTGCGACATTGGACATGTATGAGCTGCATTTTGTGCTGGGAGGCCACCCCTGGCATTCTGGAATAGCTGTGGGAGTTAAATAAGCTGCTATTCACTTCAGGTAGTTTGGATTATGAGACTGGCAAAGACCTGCCATCCAGCCAGAGGCAGATCCAGACACTACATGAAGTGAGCAGGATGGCATGACTTTGTCTTTGTTGAGGGAGTGAAGGTACATACTTCAGTTACAGACTATTTTCTTCAATCCTCCAATTTTCCCTCCCTCCCCCATCCCTCCAGTAAGCGTTACCTGCCGGCTGAAGGGCATGGGCCCATGTATATGGTCAGTACATACGACTGTATGTTTGGTGTCAGTCCTTTATCCTTCATCCAGATGCAAATCTGCTCAGCTCCATGTGATGCAGCAAGCACTGGGATTTTCAGCTTTTGTTTCTACCGTTTACAAAATGTGAAAATAAATTTGAGGGAAAAATGCTCAGAAATGGGAGCCTCATAAAAACTAGAGCAGAGTTATTTACACAAGTGAACTGAAAACCTGCAGCAGGATCTATCAGAGATCTGACCTAGTCATCTGTCTAAATGGGACGTTTACTCACATACCCCAATGTGGTGACTGTGCTGTTCGGTTTTCCATATAGCAAAGAACATGGAAGAGGCTTTTGATTGTGATTTCTTACTGTGGTGCCAAAAATAGGTGGCCTTTGAGCTACCCCATTATTACTTTTCTCTAATTAAGAATTGGTAATTCAAACTGTGGTACGTGGGACACACACACGAAGTGCCCAGCTGCAAGACTGCACATGACCAAGGGATCTGCTTGTCTGTGCAAGTTTTTGTGAGCAGGGGACTCCCTTGGGTGATTGGCAGAGGTAAAAACCTAACGTATGCGAGAGAACTTGGGAAGAATCGTGGTTCTTCCCGTGCTTTTGGATCTTGATCTCCAATTTGGAGTCTCCAGCTAGGTGCTTGCCTTTCTATTTGGTGGTGACTGTTTGAACAACATGTTTAGGTGGAAAATAAATATGTTTGCTTCCCAGTCTTGAAGCTACTGATGTAAGGGAAAATCTTGCACAAAAGGATTAAAAAAAAGTTGGAAAAGTTAAAGTGTGTAATATTGTAATTAGGGCTGAGGGAGTATAAAAACTTAAAATTAGTTTAGCACATCACTTGACAGATGGGAAGTCATTTATGTAAATTTAGGGAAGTGGTAGTTGCATTCAGTTAGTCTAATTTAAACACTATTTCTAATTACTTTTGGTATGTGTACAGAGGATTATAGGATGGCCATTATTCTGACAGGAGGGCTCTTCATATTTAAATTTAAATCCACAAAAGAGTACCCTATTAAAATGTAAACATGCTGTGATAACAAGCACCTAATTATGCAGACAGGTTAGTCCAGCTACTCTGGTGAACAGCTGTGTGCACGTATCTCAGATAATGCTTTTTCTTACACCCTAAAAATCACCGGCAGAGCCACTGAGAGGTCAAGAGGTGCCTGACCCACAGGTGGGAGCTCCCTGTAAGAAGGTTTGCTGATGCCGAGTGCAGATCTGAGAGCAGATGGGCTCTCGCAGGTTTCCGCTGAAAGCAGGCCCTGATAGCACCCAAAAGCACAGAGAGATGACACAATTAACAGTTCCCCCTCCCTACAGTCTGGTGCCGCTAATCCAAGTCAAAACTCCTAACAGCATCTTTGGAGAACCTTCATCTTTACGTCTTGACAGCTTTCTCCTTTTGCCAAGAGAAAGATCTTGCAGGTTTACTGGGGAGCTGCCAAATGACAGCTTGACTTCACACCTGAAAAGCAAATGAACGAGGAGAAGGAAAGCCTCAGCCTGCCTCCAGCCTGGCACAGGGAGCGTGGGCGTGAGCAACCCCTGGAGCTGCAGCAGCAGCAGATGTGACATGAGCAGAGTCCAAGCTGAAGTTACTCTGGAGGAGGGAGCGTGGGGTCTGTTACCAAAGTGCGAAGGTATTATTCATCAGCTGCAGGCCCTAGGGAGAGATGGAAGCCTGGCCATGGCTGATTCTTGGAGGTGTGGGACAAGGCTTGGAACTCCACACTTAGAGCAGCCCTTTGTGAGTTGATTTAGTTGGCCTTTCTTCCCAGAGCCCTTGTAGCAAAAGCTTACATCAGCTCTCTCAAAAGGTGCATTAACAATCAAATGGGGGGCTGACAAGCAGGATTTATTCTTTAACTACAGCAGAATCAGTATTTTTGGATCTGTAACTCATGGTTTATAAACTTTGGGGGTGGAGGGCACCAAGAGCAAGGCTGCATGACACTCACTTAGGGCAGGGAGTGCCAGTACTGGTTGCAGAAGGCTGCAGGCGGCCTGACACCATGCTAGCACAGCCCTGTGCTGGAGCGTGGCTGCTGGGTGACAGAGTACAGGTGCTCTTGAGCAGTCACCCCTCTTCTCCCCACACACATTGTGGTGGGGGTCTCTAGCAGGGCGTTTTGTGATTCTTAAGCCTTTTTGTGAGATTAAGGCTACTACAGCTGTAAAATATGAATTACCCTTGGCACTTTAACTGCCTGTAGAAAAATTTAAACACACAATCAAGTAGCTGAAGTTGTGAATTTTAGTCCACATTTAAAAATGGGAGAAAAATGCTTTCCACATGAGAGTTTTTAAAGCAGTATAATGAACATTATGCCTGACTCATCCTTCACATGGAAGAACTAGGCAAGCTAAGAGGAAATGTCTCCAGGCAGACATCCCTCAGGGCAGGGATTTCTATCTCATTTTTCTTTTAAGGGAAGAAACTTCAAAGGACTGGCCCAGAGACTTTTTTGTTTGTTGCCTGACACCACCAGGTGTTTGCAGTCTGTTTGTAATTCTAGAAGTCACCTGGAGGCCAGGCATACCTAGCTGGATGCCTTTGCAACAGCTTTCAAGGCATGAGAACAACAGTTCCTATAGTACCCCAGTACATACCTATAGTATATAAGGGATGTCAAATAACCCAGGGCTGCACTACAGAGGCAGCAGAAGCTCTGTGGAGCCTCATGGGAACATGAGGTGAGTAATCACAGCTGCAGTTCATTTCAAAGAGACAAATGAGCTTCCCTGGAGAAAGCTGGGATGCTTCTGCTTCTGAGAGGGCTGATCACTTTTTTTTCTTTTGTGGGTGAAAGCTACTTTAAGGTTCAGGTGAAGGAGTTCAGTGGGAAAGCCTTCCACATTCCTCTAAGGATGGGCATTTTCAACAAAACTATGTAGGTAGAGTGACTTGCCTGGGACATAAAGGAAGTCAGTGTTAAAACCAGGAACCGACCAAACAGACCTCCTAACTCGTGGCTTCAGTGTTGTGCCTCAGCCATGAGGCCGTCCTTCCTCCGTTTCTGCTGACCCTTCGTTATATGCTTTTCTCTGTTAAAAGTTGAAAAGCTGACTACTTGGCAGCTAAAAATTTACCCTTCCTCTCGTCCCTGTACAATAGCAGCTTTTCAGACAGAATCCGCACAAAAGAAACATTTTGTTCTTCCTCTGCTGATCAGAAGAGCCGAGCAGCAGCTACATTAAAAGCAGAAGGGCCTGACCCTAGCTCACACTGTGTTCAAAGACAAAGCTTCCAGTGATATCAGCAGATGTGGCATTAGACCGATGCTCTGGAAAGAGCGCTGCTAGCAAGCTGCCATTGAGTAAATTAATGCAAAATGATGAAAAAAGCGCCAAGACTTCCTAAAATGAAAACACACATTATTATTTGGTGTTAGCCCTTCCGACAAACGCCCCGGCGCGGCGGCTGGTGCCAGCACTGGTGCCGGGGGAAGCCGCCAGGTGCAACAGCTCGGTGCGACACTCGCTGCCGCCTCCGTGTCCTCCCTTCCGGGGCGAGACTGTGGGGGCCAGGCCCCCACCTGCAAACGGCCATTAAACGGCCAAAAANTGAGAGGATGTGAAGATGGCGGAGCTGCAGATGCTGCTGGAGGAGGAGATCCCGGGGGGGCGCCGGGCCCTGTTCGACAGCTACACGAACCTCGAGCGGGTGGCCGAGTACTGCGAGACCAACTACATCCAGGTGCGGCGGGCGGGACGGGGCGGGGCGCGCGCAGCCTAACGGTCGCCGTCCTAACCTAACGGTCGCTGTCCCCGCCTAACGGTTGCCGGCCCCGCGGCGGCCCCGGCGGCGCGGCGCTGAGGCGGTGGCGGGGAGTGGGCATGGGGCAGCCCCGGAGGGGCTCCGTCTGCNGCCGGGGTGGATAGGGGTGTGGCCAGGCCCCCACCTGCAAACGGCTATAAACCGGCAAAAAAAAAAAAAACCCCGAAGAAAATAATGCAGGAATCGCTCGTTCCAGCGGCTCCTGGAACGGAGGGTCCCATCCCCTCCCCTCTTCCCGGCGGCTTGCTCCGGAGGGGGGGGGGNGACGGGGCGGGGCGCGCGCAGCCTAACGGTCGCCGTCCTAACCTAACGGTCGCTGTCCCCGCCTAACGGTTGCCGGCCCCGCGGCGGCCCCGGCGGCGCGGCGCTGAGGCGGTGGCGGGGAGTGGGCATGGGGCAGCCCCGGAGGGGCTCCGTCTGCTGTGGGGGTGCCTCCGCTGCCCGGTCCCGGGGCCGGCGCCTTCGGCCCGCCGTAGTGCGGGCGGATGAGGGGAGCGGGGTCGTGCCACCCCCGTCCCTGTGGCGGTGGGAGGGTGACAGGCGGGCGGCACCGGCTGCTGCAGCTTGGGGAGGGGGAAAGCTGGTTCACCTCCAGAACGAACTGCCCCGGCGTGACGAGGCGTTTAAATATTTAATTGATTTCTAAATTAAATTCCTTCCACTTTGTGAGTGTGCTGAATATTTATTTCGGCTTATGTCTCTGTCGCTCCTTTTTGTTCCCTTCCCACCTTCCACTCTCCTTTGCTGACAGCACTGAGATGATGTGATAAACCCAGGAGATATCTGACTCCTGTAAATACAGTATTTGTGCTTGTTAATTTAGAGCACAATGACATATGTTTTAATTGGGATATGCCTGTTGGTTTATATTTCCCTTCCAAGCAGGGCTGCGGTGTTCAATAGGATGGGCAGCTACCAAGTGGTACGTGCAGGATGAAAGCGTGATGTAGTAGAGATCATACAGAATTAGAGAGAAAGAGAGCAAGCACAAGTTGCTACTGCAGCCAGGCTGGTGTTAGGACTTTGGTTTCTTTCTTTCTTTTTCTTTTTCTAGGAAGAGAAGCAAAATATAGTCGTTTTACTTTGATAGTGATTGTAGGGCCAAATGAAAGCGTTCCCCCCCCCCCCCAACAAACAAAAAAAGAAAAAAACCCTACCATCAGTTGTGGGTCATTCCTAAGAAGGGTCTGAGTGTGTAGGAAGGAAAGGAAGGAGGGGGACTTGGTTTTGTGGTGTCAATGTTGAGAGAAGTACAAAGGGTTCCAGTTTTATTTTTGTTTTCAGTCCCCTAAGTGGAGAGTGCTTGTGTGTTTCGAGAGGGCAAGCAGGGATGAGATCTGTGGTGAGATTATTCTATTAGTGAAAATGGGAGAGAATATTTAACCAGTGACAGAGAGTACTTAAAATGTCCCTGTAAAAAAGTTCTGGCTGTTTCTTTTGAATTGTTGAATGACCAGCTGTCCTTTAGAGAGAATGTATATTTTGGGTCATTTACAAAACATGTCAATTACCGTGAAATTATATAGATGTATTTTATTATGTAATAACTTTTCCTGTGTTGCATTAGTGTGAATTATATTCTTTAAAAGAAATATGTTGAAGTATTTTTGAACCTGACATACATGTATTTAAATTCAAGCATTTTTGAAAACCGGGAAATTGATTTTTCTGGAATAGGGGAGAGGAGTCTTGGGAGGCAGAACCGGATAGGAAGAACTGGATATGGTTTGGTTTTTTTGTTCTTTCTCTGACCTTTTTTTGTGTTCTTTGTATAAACCAAAGTTTATAAAATCTGTATTGAACAGCTCCACTTTTATTGTTTTAATAAAAACTGCAGAGGAGGACTCCATGCTGTTTTGTACAAATAGAGAACGCAAAAAGATGGTTATTGCCCCAGACAGCATACAGTCCGTAAGGACAGCCTAAGATAATAGGAGATGGATACAGACAGATGGTGAGTGAAGGAAAAGAATGAGGCACTCTTGGTCAGCCTGATGGATTCTGGCCACCACGCAGCAATACCCTGACTGTTGGCAATTTATCCAAGCATCGTGACAACAGGGAGCTCTAAGGGGGAGGTGAGAATGAAAAAATGGAATTGTGTTGTGAGTGCTGACTGAGGTGCCGTATGGGTCACAGCATGAATATGTTTAAATTTTAAACAAGTGGGGCATGGAGGACATCAGCAGGCAAGAGGCTCCGGCCTTTGGAATTGGCTGAAAGACCATAGAGTGGGATTATTGTAGAGAAGAGGCCCAGCGTGAGGGGATTCTGGATTTAGTGATGCGAGCATCCTAGTAACAAATCCATCAGTGAACCCACCCCACCTTCACGGTGCCAGAGCTACATAAACTCCTGCACAGGATCTGTATACAAAGCTGATTTTTTCTTCTCTGCAAGAGCGGGAATAGGTAAATGGATATAACTATTGGTTAGTTGGATATTGGTGATTTTGCTTCTAATAATTATTATTATTCCAAAGCTGTCCAATTGAGTCCAAATTATATTCAAAAACAGTAGCCTTGGATTTTGTGGCAAAGATGGGGTTGTGATCGCTCAGAAGCGTGTGGAAGAGTAATCATCCAGAAAGCCATATAGTGAAGATGGACTAATTCTACTGTCATCCTTCAGTGTTTCATTGTTGACAGAAGGTTTTGTTGTGGATAGGCTTGAGACCTCCTAGAGGAGGCTCAGAATGTGACTGAGATCTGAACTTGATCTGCAGGATGATAGGCAGTGCGGTGATGGGTGCATTGAAGGCATTACATTGGCCTGTTTTTGTTAGTAGACAAGCTGCTCCCTTTTCTTTTTGTGCCCGTTGATGCTCTGAGTTTTTATTGTACAGTACAAAAATTGTTGCAAAAGTCAGTGGAGGCACAGGTCAGTTTAATAGAGAAGTCCAGTGCTAAGGTGAATGTGTTTTTCCTCTTTCCCCCTATCAGCAACATCATAGCAGCTTCAAAACAATTGAACATGTAATCTCTTACATGTGGAAATTGCTAGTTCATAGTAGAGTTGTGGTGATTGCAACTCATTTGTGTTCTGCTTATGAAATGGAAAATCTGTTCTTTAAAATTTTGGCAGTGTTTATCCGAATTATGATTGATACTTGGTGAAGCTCCATTACTTTAGCACCAGGGAATGTTACATAAATTGTTACCCTTCCCTTGAGTCTGTGATACAGTAGTATATCGGAGCACAGCAGCTTAAAATTCTGTGGAAAATGATATGAAATACAGCAAATATATAATAAATGGACCTGCAGCAATGAAAGACAAAAGGCTACTGTTTGGGCAAAAAAAGCTTTTTTCATTCATTGTTCTTCACCAATGGTTGTTCTTTTTAAATTTTCTCACCAGGTAAGTTGGCCTCCCAGCCCCCCAGCCAATCAGTTATAAGGTGATGTGTTTTTCAAGAGACACAACTCCGTTAAATAGGAAAATAAATTGATAGAAGAAAAACCTTAAAGTATAATTTCAACTTGCATACTACAGCAGTTAGATTAATAAATTTTCTGTGATTATGAGTCTACTTTAAATAATAATAATTCAGTTTTAAGCATAAATGCGTAAATTGCTCACTTTAATCTGCTTGGGTTACTACAGAAATCAAATAACTTTTCTTACCTAAAAGGTCATTCTTCTAATAACTTGGAGAAATCATACAGTTATTTCTACATCATACCTCTTCTTCTTAAAGAGAAGGGGAACATATGCATTTTTATTTAGGAGGATGGTTTTGTGGCATGTGACAAAATGTCAATCACAGGTTAAATTTTATGCTGTCTTCAATGCTTTATGTACTAGTGCTGCATCCTCTGTTACCAAGTTCAGTCTCAGTCTAAACTGTGCAACAGAGTAATTCTACAAAATTTGATTATCTGATGTACTTGATATTATTAAAAAAACATATTTGCAGTCTGCATTGATATATCTGGGTCTTTCATAAAAAGCAGAAAATAGTTGTACTGGACAGTGTGCCATGTTTACAAAATTTTCCTATTCCTGCATTATTTTTGATCGGGGTATCCTAATGAAAAGTTCTAAAGTAATTATGTATAAAAAACAAGCAATTATGCAATTTGCACATCTTGTTACTGGTATGCTAACATAAATTCCAACACTGTCTTGGCCTGTCCAGTGTCTTTGAGCTTGTCCTGTATAAGTCTATTCTGGAATAATCTTTCGTTTGTTTCTCGTGATCATTGCTCTTTTAAAAAATGAGCTTTTCATTTTGTGCAGTGCATGGAGCTTTCTAGAGTAACTGTGTCTATTAACTCTTTGTTGAAAGAGTCAGAAAAAATTACCAAATGCAGGCATTTCAGCCAGCAAGTATCTTATCAGGTACAGATTTGGGGTGGGGGGAAGTCCCACCACTAGTATGCAGAATTGAGTGAAAAGCCAAGCCTCTGTGCCCTGCTCAGCTTTCAGAAGCAGAAGGAGTGTGTTGTCCACCTTCTTCTAAAAGGTTCTGTATTTCTTAGTTTTTCAAGATTATTATGCTTTATTTGTCAGCTCTAGAGACTGAAGAGTGAGCTTCTGATGCTTCTCTCTTCATAGTCTTCAGGTTGCCATGACCGTATTGCATTTTAGGTACAGAAACAGCCTTCTACTGTTTGTGAGGGGAAGGATGGGAAGGGGATTTTTATTGCCGATCTTAATATTCCATCTTTCTTGTTATTAGAAGTACCTGCTTTCAGCTCCTGCAGATAGCTTTATTTAAATACACGTAAAGGTGAACTACTTGTTTCTCAGTAATTTTACTACAGTCCATAGATGGATGAGTTTCATAGTTGTTTTCCACATATCTGTTCATTTTACTTAGACCTTCTAAGCAAAACCAAGTAGCTGTAGATTTGGAAGCATCTTCCAGTAGGTTGAACAAGAGAATAAGGCATCTATTAGCATACTAGTTTTAAATTACAGAAATGGTGGTCCTTTACAAATAGTAACTTAGTGATTACAGCTTTGGTACTGTAATGTGAAATTTCTGCAGAGTTGCTTGTAATGACCGGTACCAGTATACAACTTGTGTAAGTATATAGGGACTTACATGTATTATGGTTTATAAACCAGTTCAGGAAAGATCTCCATTTTCTTTACTGAAGATGAGATGTATATCACC
Organism: Pelecanoides urinatrix; assembly: GCA_013400755.1. Taxonomy (NCBI): domain Eukaryota; kingdom Metazoa; phylum Chordata; class Aves; order Procellariiformes; family Procellariidae; genus Pelecanoides; species Pelecanoides urinatrix. The sequence goes on from VZTQ01001821.1 coordinate 46,924, forward strand.
TTAACAAAGGCAGCTGAGTTAGATTTGTAAAATTTATTTAAGCATCAGAATGTGAGTATCAGAGGAAAGCTGTTTTCAACTTTTCTGTTCCTTAAACTTGTTTCTTTTATAATCCAGCTTCGGTGAAGAGGTGATTAAACTTAGCGTTGATGGAATACTTGTTCTGCAGGCATGAAAGTGGATATTGATTAGCTCCAGCCAATATTAGTCCAGAACTTCAGGAAGATGCTGACAAGTTGAAACTCTTTAAAAATACTGGGAAACTAGTAAAACAGCGATAATGGATATATGGACAATATGCTGTAGTGCAATGAATGAATACAAAGGTATGTCTGGCTCACCAAGCTATGGTAGGACTTCATAAAAAACATGTGATTTTAAAATTGAAGTAGTATGCTATGGTGGGTTAACCTTGACTATCTGCCAGGTGCCCACCAAGCGTCTGACTCACTCTCCATCCTGAGCAGAACAACAGGAGAAAGTAAGGGGAAAAAAAGCTCATGGGTTGAGATATGGACAGGGAGATCGCTCATCAGTTACCATCATGGGCAAAACAGACTCGACTTGGGGAATATTCATTTAATTTATTGCCAATTAGAAATAGAGTAGGATAATGAGAAACAAAACAAAAACTAAAACCACCTTCCCCCCACCCCTCCCTTCCTCCCAGGCTCAACTTCTCTCCTTCATTCCCAACTCCTCCCTAGTGGTGCAGGGGGATGGGGAATGGGGGTTGTAGTGCGTTCATAACACTCTGTCTCTGCCGCTCCTTCCTTCTCACACTCTCCCCCTGCTCCAGCGTGGGGTCCCTCCCATGGGATACAGTCCTTCACAAGCTGCTCCAACACGGGTCCTTCCCATGGGCTGCAGTTCTTCAAAAACTGTTCCAACATGGGACCTTCCCAATGGGGTAGAGTCCTGCAGGAACAGACTGCTCCAGTGTGGGTCTTCCATGGGCCATAGTTCCTTCTGGACAGCTTGCTCCTGCCTGGACTCCTCTCCATAGGCTGCAGCTCCTGCCAGGAGCCTGCTCCAGCGTGGGCCCTCCATGGGCTGCAGTGTGGGGTCCTCCACAGTCTGCAGGTGGGTATCTGCTCCACTGTGGTCCTCCATCAGCTGCAGGGGGACAACCTGCCTCACTATGGTCTTCTCCACAAGCTGCAGGGGAATCCCTGCTCTGGTGCCTGGAACACCTCCTCCCCTTCCTCCTTTTCTGACCTTGGTGTCTGCAGGGTTTTTTCGCTCACATTTTTCTCGCTTCTGTCTGTTACAGCTGCTTTGCAGTGTTTTTTACCCTTTCTTAAATATGTTATCACAGACACGCTACCAGCATTGCTGACTGGCTCAGTTTTGGCCAGCGGTGGGTCTGTTTTGGAGTTGGCTGGAACCGGCTCTGTCTGACATGCGGGCAGCTCCTGATCTCTTGTCACAGAGGCCACTCCTGCAGCCATCCTGCTACCAAAACCTTGCCACGTAAACCCAATACATATGCCTGAGGGGGTATTACTTCAGTACACTCCGTTTGCATTAACGTTTACTTGTGTTTGTCATTATTACTAAATCCCAACAATTAAGGGGAAAGTAAGCTTAGCGATTAATAAGACTGTATGCAGCCACTGTTCTTTTGATTTCAAGAAGCGGTGCTTTCTACAAATCTGGAGTAGCTGGCTAAGTAAGTAAAAGTCTTACTACTTTCTTCTGTGTCTCCCCTCTGGTGCTCTCTCATGTTCAGCCTGCAAGTGGTTTCACAATCCTCTCTTCTCCATGTTCCCTTAAGGCAGAAGGCGGAAGCAACTTCATGGTGGACACTGGTGCTACTCTGAAGGAACCAGTAATAATGCTAATGGTTTTTTTGGGTTCTTTACTTTTTCTTTAGCTCCTTCCCTTTTACTTATTGTATCACCAAGAATCTAAGCTTTAAGGACCTGATAATTTAAAGGAATGTTAGCAGATACTGTTGCTTGAAGGAGAGAGTTAGGTAGCCTCCCTTGCATTATCAGGATATATAAAAAGAAAAATCTTCTGAAATGATACCAAATGTTTTCAACATTTATGACAAAATTAGAAAAAAGTGCTTAAGGGATGTTGTTTATGTGTGTTTGATTCTAACTTTCTGAAATAAAATTCCATAGTAGTAGTTCAGTCACAATATATGCCCGTCGGAATTGTAACTATATTAAATGGTTACACAAATTGTTGTTGCACGTCTCTCTATACTCAAGGTTTACAGTAAGCTTGTTAGTTTGCTAAGGTTAGTGAGGATTATCTAGGTATAGGACCATCTTGTCCGTTTCCCTTTAAGTGAGCCAGTGTAGCTGGTGAAGTTGGTGAAGTATTTATCACTCAACCAGTCTACTTTTCCTTTGCATTAACTGTGCTGTGTTTTGCCAGGAAAGCTAATTTAATGCAATTAATAGTGTCACAAGTTCAACCTGGAGTTCAGGAAGAGTAGGATGGATTTTCTATTGAGTGGATGTGAAAATAGCATGAGCCATTTTATTAGTGGTAGTAGAAGTTGCTGGTAGTAATACTGTATGTATAGGTGTGAAAATAAAATTTGTAAATATGCAAGTTGCTAATATAAAGTAAGTGTTGTAACCCTTAACGTTAGTTACAAGTGGCATTCTAGTTGTTGCCTTCTAGAATTTATTTTCAGATTGTGGTTATTGAGTAATATTGATCAAGAATTGTAATTCAGAGTATCCAGCTTCTGCATCCTACAATTAATAAACTCTGTAAAATTCATTGTCTGTTGCTCATGTTTTACTTGCGTTTGCAGTCATTAATCTTTGTGGCTTAGTGCCGTAGGTTTTAAGGCAGGAAGTGGTGCACCGCCGTGGTGCACCATGTAACACAAGAGCTTCTCCAGTCAGTGCTTTAAGCAAGTGAAATCTTACTCTCTTATGTTCAGCAGAATATTTTTATTGGAGAAGAAAACATTGATTTAAGTACCATGTTTTGCAGCAAATTTTCAGTAGAGTCTATCTCTAGAGTCTGCTGGCCCATTTTTCTTGGATTTTGTTTTCATACTTAGTTGTGCACCTGAAATTAACCTCTTGCTTAGTAATTCAAGTTCTGTAACTTTTGTTGGATACCCTTATCTGGAACTTTAATCATTAGGCTACTCATACTTTATGAAGCAAAACTGCATGTCAGCAGGTGAAGCACATAATCACAGCACACTGAATTTAGGTTTTCAGGGTTCTCACGGGTTAGGTTGGCAATTTTTTCTTGAAGTGAATGAACTAATATGTTCTTGCAAATGAGTTGTGCCTATTTCAGTGAGAAATGTTGACTTTCTGGTTCCTAGGTGGAACAAACAAGTTGCTCTGTCAAATTTATAGTGATACGCTCTGACCTATGGACTCTATATACGCTATTCACTTTTCCTGTAGTTTATTTCCCAGTAGATGTCATTGTAATATCTATTATTAATGGTCTTTCAGTTTGAAATATAAGTGCTTATTTTATTATTATTGGCTTAGTGTTACCATAGTGAAGTTGTTTTACGCTCAGTGAATTGCAGGGTGAGGAACAAATATTACTTGGTTTGGGGTTTTGGTAGCCTGTATGTGTTGGTCATACACATAGCCAAAGCTAGTTTTGTGCTGAACTCATAAATTTAGCATTTTTTTTTAAAGTTAAAAACTCTTATTGGTAAATGTGAATGTTTCTATTAGGGTATTTTGTAACTTTGTTGTGAATTTACTGCTTTAATATATATGAACTCTGTCAAAATTCTTGGGAATAACTTGTCTGTTTTTGAGCTGGCTGCTGCTTTGTCAAAGTTGGTTTATACTATAGATCATATCAGGTTTTTAAAACTCTACTCTTAGAAGATTAGATCATGGCTATTAAATTGCTATTTCAGCTGATATTATTAACAGATTTTAGGGAAGCCTGAGATGCTTTTGTTTGAAGATGCTTATTTCAGCAAAATAGGAGGCTGAGGTGGGTGACAGACGTCAGAGAGATTGAAGAATGCCCATATGAACAGAACCTCGAAAAAGGGCTGTTATTTTTGACAGAGAAATAATAAATTATAAGAAAATGTAAATAAAGTTGTGAAGAGTATGAACTATGTACACTGGTTTTCCAGTTTTCTTGGGTAAAGTACACGGATACTAAATTTAGTTTGATAGGTAATGCTGCTTAACATAATCTGTGGAATTATTGCTATGAGTTAAGGTTCAGGGTTTAATGGTATTCTAAAAAAGACTAAACATTTTAAATAACGAGAATATAAGCAGTTCTGTCTTTTTCTTTCATATGTTTTTGCCTTGCATTTGTTCTGAATTTGTCCATGATGCCCATTATATGAAGAGTTTTGTATTGTGCACTGTAATCCATTTCAGTGGATTATTGGGGATATTGCTTCTATTTAATATTGTATTTTCTGTATCTTGAATACCATATATCCAGTATCCTTTGAAATGCTTACTGCACAAATTGGTATTGGTTTGGCCTTCCAAAGAGAGGGAATTAATGTGTCAAGTTGCTCATGTCAGTTAAGGAAGATCTAGATAAATTTCATTTGTGGGAAAGAGGAATAAAGATTTTCATGTGGTGGAGTATGTATGTGAGTGCTGAAATGGTGCTGGTGAAATTAATTGGGTTTTCCCACCATGGCTAATAACTAGAGAATTGGGAGTGAGTGGAGTTGTAGAGAAGCATAGAACTGTGACATTACATTTATTTGTTAGTTATGATAAATAAGTGTGTTGTGTTTTCTGATAGACTTCTCAGTTTTCTCTCTTTATCCAGCTGTTGGTAATCTCAGAAATTATCTTCAAAGATTTAGGCCTGTCATGTCCTTACAGAAATTGTGCCCATGGAGTGACTCTCTCTCAGAAGGGGCAGCATGATTGAGCATGCAGAAGCTCTGAGGAGCAAACTCTGAATGAGAGAGTAGTGCGTAGTCAGCCTAAACTACTGCGGATGTTGGTTTTGCAGCCTTTTTTGTCAAGTTCTCAGTGCATTGTCATAAGAGCAGTCCTTTCTTAAAAGAAAGAAGAAATTCTTTCTGACTATATGTGCATCTGTATAAATCAATCAGTTTGGATAATAGAAGGTAAAAAGTTATCTGTAGACTCTGAATCTCTGTTATAGTTGTTTGCTGATGATAACAGTTAATTTAAACCATTTCCAAATTGAGGACACTTCTGTAACCACTTGATGGGACGAGTTAATATAACTATTGTAAATTATTACCATGTTTTGATCTGCTTAAAACTTAAATTTTAGATATTTTAAATACATACGCAGTCTTTGCATTTATTTTAGTCAATAATTTGATACATAGCATAAATACAATAGGGCAAATCCAGTTTTGATGACTGGAGCAAGAGGGAGGGATAAAAGTCTGATTTTTGTTTTTCTCATTTGTATACATAAGTCTATAATAATATATACCAAATGCAGAGATCCTTCAAACCAAAAATTTTCACTGTAATGAGCCTGTTGTAAACATTTGTAGCATATTAAGACCCCTCATATAAGTAAGGTTTATAAATTGTATGTATTATGCAAGACAGGCTCTTATAAACTGTCTCACTTTATCAACAGATGGATAATTAATGCTGAGGTATAAATTATTTAACCATTTATACATATATATAAAAGAAGAAATTTTTCATGAAATGAACAAGTGTGGAATACAGTGCCAGTAATCAACTTGTCCTCTGGAAAGGCTGTGCTTAGAAATACTATAAAGAGAAGGGGATTTTGCCTTTGCTTATTTTCTTATGATGAACAAAGGTTAATACTTCCCTTGTGTTTCACCTTCCATTAAATTTTCTTACCTTTTTTTTCAGTTGTGTCTTGTGTTAAGGATCCAGAGAATAATGAGAGATTTCTTTGTCCCTGATGAAGGTTCAAAGTATTGTATTTTACTAAATTTAGCTTCGTTTATAAGCAGCGTGCTCATCTTTTTAATGTTCAGTTTATAATCTTAATCAGATTTTCTGTATGACATTTTAAAAATGAAAAACACACTTAAGGAAATTCTTTCTTTTTAGTTTTAAATTAATTATACAAAAAACCCACGAAACCAAACCCTAAAACCAAGCAGCATTTTCTTCCATTTTCTCTGCCACCCTTGAGGCTGCGTAATGATACTGGCAACAGTAGGAGTTTCTGTGGACCTGTCTTTTTCCATAAGCAGTGTGATGTGTTTTATCATTTGAGGAAGAAAGGTGTTCTTGAGATAAAGCACCAATTTTAGATCTGAAGTTCAGTTTGGGGATCTACTGCAGAGTTACTATACTGGTACAACTTCAATTCCCCTTCTGATAAAGGGGACCAAAAATGCCTTTTTTTTTTTTTTTTTTAAGGGAAAGAAATTATAGTCTTCCTGTGGTATTTTTTGAAGTGATTTGATCTTAGTTTTCAGGCCTCTTGGCATTACCCCATGGTAAATGCTGTATTCAGTGAAACTCCCAGGGCAGCTCTGAAAGGCCGGAATTCTGAAAATGATATTTGTTGTTCAGGTTCTGTCGGAGATGGAGATGTTAAGCTGTGGAAATTGAAATGCAAGGTCAGGGTTTTTTTGTTTTGTATGTATCGTGTTAGTTTGTCACACTGCCTTTTTTTTTTTCTTTTTTTGGTTAAACAAATAGATGCCATTTTTCTCATTCATGCCTCTGCACAAATCAAATCACAACTTGAGCAGTCAGCTTCTTCTACCTAATTCTTTTGGTTTTAAGTAACACAGCTCTTATGTGATGCTTTTCATCTCTAGATCTCACACTTTACAAATCAGGGTAAGTACTGCTTTTGTTTACAAACAGCGTGGAAGGAGCTTTTTTCCAAGGACATTTTGATGTGAATTTCATATACACTTAAGGCTGTGTTTGAACACAGTCCTTCAAAAATTGTTTGCATATGTTTCTTCTGCTGAATGTAGGGGGGAAAGAGGGCGATATTTCCTGTGTTTTAGGGATAGACTGTTGAGTAAGATGACTGGAAGATGGTGAGTGTTACAAAAAAGCCAATTGCCTGTGTCTAGGAAGGTGGAGGATTAGAGGTTATGCAGTTGGCAGGGCGTTCTGCAAAATGAAGGAGAGAATTGCTTGTCTAAAAAGCAGCTTGAAAATTCCTGCTTTCTGTGTGCCTCTCTGTGCCTCTCTGTCTTAAAGCCTCTCTATCATTCATATTGTGAAACATTTCTTTCCTTCCCAGGATGGTTTTATTTATTGCCATAGCTAGATAGGTAGAGAGGTGATATTATTTAAACATGTCTTGTCAAATGAAAAGGTCATTAGGGGAGCACTTTAATTCATTAGGATATAGAGAAAAGCCTTTTTTTCTGATGGTAGTAGGACTTGCTGAATATACGGTTGTAACAATCTGTTAGGACAACTTGAAAACAAATGAATTCACATAAAAAAATGAAAGAATGCCAGGCAAGAGAACTTTTTGTGACATAGAAAAGGCATTCAGCATTTGAAATGTTCTTATTTTGTTGTTCCGTCTCTCTAATATTTCTTTTCTTGTGACAACGAAGAGCTCAGAATTGTCAGTCCAAGAACGTTGAAATTGAGTGAATAAGTGAAGTTTGAGATTCTCATTTGGTGTCATAATTATGGTGAATATAAGCACAAAGGTGAGGATTCTTCATATCCTGTAAAGCAGCGCAGAACTGGTGTGAGAGGAATCTTGTGTTCTTTCACAAGTTTGCAGTATCACTTTCTGTTTTTATCCTATAATCTTTCATTTCTGTAACTTCAGTGTAACACTGTTATGCTATCTAAACATAACGACATGAGTAGTCACTACGTTACAATACAGTGCTTATAGGTATGCTTGTAAGTTGCCGCATGCTGTTGATGCAGTTTGAGTAGGCTGGCTTCAAGACTGCACATAATATTTGCATCCTTAGCCATGTATTTCATGGCTGAGAGCTCTTGCCATCGTGAGAGTTACCAGAATGCATAAAACTATCTAGTATTGCTGCTGTAGTTGGATATGATCAAATTTGGCCTATATGGGGAACAGCATAATAATTCTTAACTGCAGGATTAAAGTTACTCTTTTACCGAAATATTTGTGACCTAATTTAGATTGTATAGCAGGAAGGAATTGTCTTCCCTATTTGAGACAACTGTAGTCTGTATATGACTTTTCTTTGAAAATTGTGTGTAAAAATTTACTTTTAAGACTATTGCATCTGAAAAAGTTCATTAGTAGGAATTTTGTTAGGTGAGGATAATAATGGATTGATTTACTTCATGGAAGTTCTGAGTTTACATTTTATTGGGCTACTCTGGATGTGGCTGTTGTAGGGGAAAAATAGCGGTACATTTTAGTTTCTGCCAAGATGTCTGTGACAGATGGTGTCTTGTCTGTCCAATATGAATTCTTCCCACTCTATAAATATTGATTGGAGAAAAAAAAAAATGGTGTTCCATAGCTTTAAAAAAATGCGTCCTGGTTGACATAGGCGAGACTAAGAGATATTTATACAGATCTTGGGCAGAACAGCACCAGTATGTGCAGCAGTTAGTATCTGAACAAATGCAAAAGGGCCTGGTGGAAATCTGGCTCATGTTAGACGAACAGAGAAAAGAAAAAATGTGTGCATGTTTTAAGGAAATAGTGTTAAAATAGTGCCTGCAAGTGCTTTTGTGGTAAAAAGTGCTCCTTAGTGGAAGCTAAGTAAGAGGTCTGATTAATATGCATGCAAAGATGGGCAGCTGCTAATTTTTGGGCATTGCATATGCTTTATACTACTTTCAGAGGCCTTGTCTGATTCATTCATCTGTCCTATTCTGATGCACTCTTTCAGCTTTTGGGATAACCAACTTTTTCGGGACAGACTTGGTAGAACCTCTTGCGCCATTGTATGTGCTGCTTATCTTTAATTTTATAATGGCTGTCAGGTTTACAGAGCTCTGTTTTGTGTTGGAACCCAAATAACTTGGTTGGCTGATTCTTTGCAAGGTATACTGATAGAACTATGTCCTCGGCTGCTGCCTCTACAAGGTTCTGCACAGAGATTTGCTTCTGGATGTTGACTGGGATATTGCTGAAGTCGTGTTTTTCAAAGAGTCTTAGCATGTAATTTTGTGTGGCATTCATACAAGTTATAGTTAAGTGCTGGCTTCAACTGGCATTTAAATGTTAGAACAAAGGAACTTAAACTTCTTAGAAATAGAAACTCTTGTTTGGTATTGCTCTCATTCTCATGGGGTTAGTTATGTTCATTTAAGTTTATTAACCTCCTGTGCTCTTGATTCAGAGAAGGTATTTGGTACATAATCAACTTTCTTTGGGTGAATGAGTAAAAATGACCATAGAAATCATAGAACTTCTGTTGAGGTGTCCAGTTCCATTACTTTGGCTATCAGCTATAATGCCAATGCTTTGCTTTAAGACAGCAGTCTTAAACATTCACTGTGTGAAATCCTTGATACTGTTCTGAAGGAATTTTCAAGAAAACATAATCTCTTCAGGCTCATCCTGACTTGGTGTTCTGAACCATGGTCCTTTGTAGCTAAGCAAGAAAACCCTTACTGCTGGTAGATTATGTGTTTCAAGTTCTGACTTTTCTTTACCCGACAGAAAACTCTTCATGTTCCTAGAGAGAAATTCTGAAATGGCTCTGTGACCTGCAATACAATCATAGTGTTTTCCTGTCAGAAATGTAAGAATTATTGTATGTGGAGAAAAACTTTGCCCAAGTTGGATTTTTTTTTATCAAGCATTGTTTTTATACCTCAGTTTGATACTTGTTAATTCTTAAAATAACTAATTGGCTAATTTGCAGAAAGAAATAGTATTTAAATTGTGTGGAGATGACTGCATTACAGTTGCAGTATAGTTAATATGGGAGATTAAATGCACATCCTTTTATGCATGTAAAATGTCTTTATATTGCTTTAAAAATTTGAGTTACTGCTGGCATAGAACCATCTCTTTCTGGGCAAGAAGCACTGCAATTAGTGTGAAAGTAGGTCGTGCTTAGGAAAATATGTGTGTAAAATACAGACCTTACTGGAAATAATTACAGAAAACATGATGCTGTGGTTTTAAGTTATATGCTGCAGGTTGAATATAACAACTTTGCTTGCTGTTCTTGAGCTACATAGCAATTGACAGAAGGTTTACTTCTAATTTTGAAGTAAATGGACCAAAACTGCTGGTTAAACTGGGAAAAGGAGAATAACTACTAATTGCAGTGCCTGCAGAAAAGTTTTTTTTTCTGCTTATTTTTTTCTGAGATTCTTAAATTGTAGCAGCATAGCAAAGTTTGAGTCTAGTTAAAATGAAAAGCCTCCTGCAACCTTCTGTTTTTTTATGTGACAACTTTATTACAAACATGAACAAAATTGATAAACTTCTGAAAAACCCTTGTTTCTAGCAGTCTACCCTTGGGAATTAGGCTGGGACTCCTCTCTTGAGGACCTAACTTCTATATTTATGAAATATTCACTAGTTACTCAAGGAGTGCAGAAGAGAGATCTAGAGTTTGGCTAACAGTCTCTGCATAAGAGGCTAGAATCCCATTCTCATTCTGCCAATACTGTGTTTTGTTCAGTGCTATGGTAACAGGAGCAAAAGGTTGTAAAAACATTCTTTGCCAGAAAAGTGAGCAGATAAAGCTCTTGGGGCACATAGGGAACAAATCTATTGAATAAGAAGGCGCTGGTTTTGTGTAGCAGTTTTCAGAGTGAACTTTTACTAACTTTCTGTCACTACTTTTTGTTGATCATGATAGTTTGTTTAGTTAGACATCATCCTTGGTTCAGTTATGGCTGGGTATCACTGAGTGTTACCACTACCTTCAGCAGATGGGTAGTACAACAGAGGTCAGCTTTCAGCAGGCTGAAGATGGCTATCAAGAACAAATCGACCTGTTGATTGCTTGCTTCTGTGCTCTTTCTGGCAAGATCTTCAAATGAGGGCAAGGCAAAAGGCCTGTTAGTTGTGTGGACTGTTGTGGTTTTTCAGAGTCAGACAAGAGTATGTTTGTGTCTGGTCATGTAATGGGGTGCAAATGTGCATTTTGGGTGATAGGACTCTGGTATGTGTGATGATATAGCGTTGGAGGAGCCAGAGACTTTGGCCTTTAGGTGGTTTTACAATAGGCGAGGAAGGCTGTCCTGTTTGTTTGTTTGTTTGTTTAAAAGCAAAAAAACAAAGCAGGAGAGATTGGGGAACCTTTCATGGGGAAATGCAGGGAAGCCTCTTCTGATTTTTTAGTTCTGTGCTTTAGAGCTGATGAACTGCTGCTGCAGCTCTCCCAGGCTCTGCTAATTTGAGCATAAATCTCTAGGTTTTGGAGTTCTAGTACGCTGCCAACGGTTCTGTTGCCTCCTAGAGGAGTATTGTATGTTGCAACCGTTGTGTGAAGGTTCCTTATTTTGATCTTCTCTTTTTTATATGAAATAAAAGAATTTTTTTTTGTTCTGTCAGATTGTGGGCATGTATCTGAAGACAGTTTGTTTCTTTCAGTATGTCCAAATTGGCAGCAGCTTTAAAAAGTGCCAAGTAAGAATAATTTCAAATTCAGAGTTAACTGATCACTGCAAAGGAATTTGTGTAATCCGAGTGTGGTTATTTCCTAGAAATGGAAGAATGATCATGAAAATTCCTGCCCCCAGTTAGTTTAAGCTCTCTCCTCTATCTACTATCTTTGAAATGGCATACTCCTGTTACCTGGTAGCTGTGCCACTTTATTTCTCTTAAAGCTTTTTTTTAGCCATCATTATCAAAAGTAGCTAATTTAAAATAAAATTGACTTGCGGAAAACAGA
>VZTQ01001822.1:0-10380 GCA_013400755.1 Pelecanoides urinatrix
TTTCCTACACATTAATTATTCATTTGCCCAGTATGATGATTTGTTTTCTTCAACAGTACGGATTGTTGTTTCAGCCCAGATCATAAAATATTTATCACAGGCACCTCTGTTAAGAAAGGTGGTGGCAGTGGGAAGTTTTTTTTCTTTTATCGGGAAACATTCCAGAAGTTGTATGAGATAGAAGTTATGGATGCAGTATGTGTTTTAGCTTTCTTTTATCCACTATTCAAAAAAATGAATGAAATCATATTCATATGCTTTTTCCTGTTATACAGGTAATGACCTACTAACACTACTGTGATTTTTATACTCCATATTTAAGAGAAGTATGACTAGGGGTAGAGTGGCCTGAATAGATGCTATTCTCCTTTCAATTGAAAAAAATAAAAGAAAATCTAGGGACAAGGTGTTTAAGCACTAGGAGAGCCCTGCTTTGGTGTTACCATTGTGTTTCTCAAGGATTTCTGTGAACCCTTCTGGAGCTGTGAAGTGAGGCACAAATCCTAAAATTCTTATATGTTTATGCTGTTTACTCCACCAGTTCTCATGATGAAATGCCATATTGTAACAAAACTCCTACTTGTCCCTGAAACTAGATTTGTGGTTACTATAGAATGTATTTCAGTGGACTCTAGCTTGTGTAAATGCAACAATTTTGTGGCAAAAAGGCAGCATCATTAGGAATCCCTCCATCAAAAAATACCATTCTCACCAGTAATATAAAAACCTAAAACTGTGAATCTGTAATACAGAAGTCTGTGTATGAGTTGAACTGCCTATCTATTCCCTTGTACAGAAGGAAAAAGCTAAATATCACTGTTGAAAAAAGGTCCTTTCACTCTTATGGTGTACATAAGTAAGCTTGTAGATTATAAAAAATAGGAGTGGGAGAAATTCAAACAGAATTGCAATTACTTAAGTATGAGGCCTTCCCATTAGTTGTTGCAGTCTGTCAACTAGCAACTTTGTTGCACTGTAGTGTTTCAGGATATTGTTTTCTTCTTCCGCACTTTTCTTAACCCACCTGTTAGAGCACAGTAGTCTTTCCTAGCACAGCAAACCAAAACTGCTTGTGCTGGAGTTCGTTTATACAAAATTTACATTTATATTTACTTTTCTTTTCAAATCCCATTTTTTTCTTCTAAATTCATCCTAAAGCAAAATCTGCTTATGGATGAATTTGTTACATCCATCATTTCTATTGCAGCAGTCTTGCAAATCAAAAATGCAGAATTCATGTTAAAGCAGAAAGCATGTGTTTTTTCTGGAGGGGAAAAAAACCTGTTTTTATTTTAAATGTATATTCTAAATACAGTTTTTATGACATTGGAAGTTTTATTTAGTACTAAAGAATTCCTCCAAAGATAACATAAATTGGATTTTAAATTTCCCTCCTATGGAACATACTAAACCTCAGCTTAACTCATAAGAATTTCTGGTGGATTTTTTTTTTCTGATACAAGTATTATAACCAAGTATTTATAACCTTTTTCTGAGACAAAACATGAGTGCCTCAATATCTCCTATGAAACTTCATGACAAAGAAAAGGAAACCAGCTACATAAGATAAAGTGCGAGAGGTAGATTGTTGTAGGAGCTCTTCTGTTCTTGGGCATAGGAAGCAAAATAGCTTAGCAGTTCCATTCAAAATGAATATGGACTCCTTAGAGCTAAGTGTCTGGATGTAGTCATGATGGCATCTCCATTTGCTGGTGGTGGAGTCAGTAACAGTGTACAGAAACTTCCCTTGAGCTTTAAGACTGCAAGAATGAGAAGCTCGTCTATGATGTATACTGTATCTCCAAAAGAAATTAAAGAGTGAGAATTACTGCTCACCAACCTAGCTGTTTTGTGTTCAAAAGAAATATAATTTTGATTGGCTAACTTAGTCTCCCAGAAAAATGGTTCTTTAATTCTCTGAAATAGAGGGTCTGTTTACCTGCTGAGGTAGATAATGCTATGGGAGAGTCCAGAAGAGATTGTTTTGCTATCAGTTTTTCTCAGAATTAAGAGATAAAGTTCTGTTGCTTCAAAATGCAGAAGAGACATGGAGTTGAGAACCAACAGTAGGAAATTGTTGGAAAAACAAAATTAGGGGTCAGTAAGCGACTTCACTGGGGCCACTCACATAGTAAAAATTTAAGTATGTATACAAATCTCAGCAGGTTCATAATTTTATAAATTTATATAGGTGCTGATATTTATATGGTACTATAAGACTGTAGTAAATTACTTTTGTCTATAGAGTTTTAGTGCTGCTATTTTTCTTCATTTGTAGTGATAAAATTTAAGACTGTCATTCTCCTGCTTTGAATATAATGGATCAAATGAAAATAGTGGAAATAATAGATGAAGAATTGAGACTTATAAATGCTGATCTTATGATATAATTTACAGTGAGCCAGCACTAATAATACCTCTACAATCAGTCTGTCTAGCTTCCAGCTTCAACACTACACATCTAAGAAAAACACAGTTAAGCATATCAACCTGAATCTAAAAGAAGAAAAGCTATAAGTGGTGTTTTAAAATATAAGCAGTATATTTTTTCAAGATCTTTCTATTGATTGTATCCTTTGGCTTTTTCATTGGTTTTCTTTACTTGTTCTTCTCAAATTGCAATGTTAGATGAAATATAAACACATAAAGACATGCTAAAAACAAATGAATTTTAAAGAAACTGGCTTTTGTTTTTTATAAGCAGTACATGCTGTTTGTTAGAAAGTTCATTGGCCTATAAATTGGTAGATTAATATCTTGTGTGTAGTTTATCAAAGTATTTTTTCAGCAGTGCAGTAATTAATTACTTGCTTTCTATGAACTACGTCGCTAGTTTCCATTTTTTCCTTATACTCTCTCAAAAATGCAGATAGCAGTTAGTGTAATTAAAGATAAACGTGTAATGTTGTCTGAGACTTCAGTTTGTCTTCGGTAACTAAATATCATACTTCTTTACCTTTTATATGTTATCTAGTGCTTAAATATGTAATTTTAATATTTTTGGTTTTTTAGGCAATACATAGATGAAGTTACACTATGCCAATATGTGTAGTAAAAGAGCACAAGTACATGAATATCTATCTCTGCAAAGAGCTAGATCTGCTCTCATTCCTCATGAAAATAATTTCAGTGATTTCAGATGGATTTAGTCCAAATTGCTAAAGAAAAATGGCATCATTAGTCATTTATTTCAAGTATAAAACAAAAATAATAAGACTTTTTGAGGGCAATTGTACACCAGTTTAGTGGTAGAACGTATATAATCAGAATAACAAAAAACCTACTGTGAAGAGAAAACATAAACTATTAATGTGTTACTTTTTTTTAAAAGGAAACTCTGGTAAGCTTAGAAAATTGAAAAACACTAAAGAGAGATAAACATTATCTTAAACCTCCTTGGTAAATAGCCAGTGCAGTTGGCCTGTGAATGAACCCAGGGGGTAATGGGAAAATTTTTAATGGGAACGTTTGACCAAAGCTGTGCCTGACATTCCTTTCTATCATACCACACAAACCTTTTTTTCACCTTTTCTTTCAAGTTTTCATGGGAAAACCCATTACTGCTTCAGAGCTGCTGGAGTGAAACCTTGTAGTTTTACTAATGGACTAATAGTCTGATTAGTCTCTGCTGTTGTGGCTGGGTATAGAATATTAATTTGCTTTTCATTTCACATATTAGTCTTTTTTTTTTTCTTCCTTTTTTTTTAGTCACAATCTGTGGCTAAACTAGTGACTATATTATTGTATCCACTCTTGAATTCCATCCCACCATGAAAGCACTGGGACTTCTCTAGAACTCAAGCTTCTTGGATAAATAGCAATACTTTTTGAAGAAAAACTAAATACTGGTAAATAAACGCCAGAAGTGGTGCAGACCATGGGCTCCATCTCTCGCCAGTAGCAGTATGCCTGCAGAAGGTGGTGTGAACAGGGCAAATACACAATGATGCTTCTCTGACTATCCTGTTCTGCCTCTGGTGATCTGTGACTTAGAGATATCTTGATGCAGACATAGGAATTTTACAATTAATAGCACTCAGTGGATTTTTCTTCCATGAGTTTATCAAGGAGTGAAATACCCATGTTGCAGGTTACTGGCAGGGTCATTTACTTATTGCAGATTAGATCAAAACTCAGGGGTCAGAGCTCCAGCTGGACCTGATGCTCTGCATGCAGTACTTCAGCCTTACTCTGGCTCAGTGTGTACAGGTGTGATTGGAAATGATGAGGGCTTTGTACTGTGACCATAGTTATGTATGCTAAACTAGATAGAATTTCTCTCTTTTTAACAAGAACTGAGCTTTAAAAAACAAGTCTTCATCCTGCTATGCACCTGCAATTTTTTTGTAGTTTTTCTGTCTCTGTTTCTTCCATCTTGACACTATTATCTGCGAACGGTTCTTTTGCCATCACCTCAAATATCCACAAGAAAATATTTATATTAAACTTTCTGAATTTGAGCATTTGAGGCTCATTCTATATGAAAGATTTATAATTCAATGCAGAATGTTTCTTCACTCCATTTACATGGATGAGGAGCCTTAAACAGATGTCAGGAAATATAACTGCCAGAAGAGGGGTACAAAGTGTATGCACGGAAACGCAGAGGCCATTTCCCTTTCCTTACCTCAGGTAGTATGAGAGGAAGGAAGACCTGTAGCCTCATTGGACTGAGGTCTTATCTTTTGGGATGTCTGTAACTGGACCCTCTTTTTGGAATGGAAGGGAGGTTTCACTGTCAGATGCAAGTCAGAGAGGGTTTATTCCTAATTCTTGGTTTGGTTATACAAGTATGAGATCTTCATGGGAACCAGTTATAAATACCTAGTGTATGGGAAACAGAGTTGGGTACACAACATTTCCCCCAATGTTAAATTAATTTAAAATAGCTGTGGATAGCCACGTTCAAACAGATCAACCAGTAGTTATCCTTATTACAGACAAGATTAATTTTGGCAGCAGTAGAGCAGTCATTTTCCCTATATGGAAAGGAGATGAAGTATACCCTGTTAAGGCCAGACAAGAGTGGGCACTAAAAAAAAGTTGTACAATTACAGAAACTACTATTTTAAAATGAAAATGTAAGTAATAATTTAATTTTAAAAAATTAGCAAAGGTGATGAGATTGTGTACATTAGAAAATTAAATGTGCAAGTTTTTAAAATATCCCACAGATTTTTGTAGATAAGCAAAAATCCAAAACCATAGATTTATGGTTGTTTTGGGAAACCTATTTCTGTTAGGAGGATTCTTCAATATTTTCTTAGTTTCTCAAGTATAAGCAAAAGTTAAATTATTAAATACTTCTGAAAATATCTCTAAGGGATGTTTCAGGAAGGTCTTCTGAGACAAGCTATAAATAAAGCTTCTTTTTAAAGAGTGAAAAGGAAAGAAGGAATAAGGAATATGAAACTTCCGGCATCCTTTATGCACAGTTGATATAGGATTGCAGTATTTCTTTCCTTGGCCTCAAATAATATCATTTACTATTTATAAGGTGCAGTAATATGGTAAAGGACTTTTCCACTGTGGCCCATTTCACAAAGATTTAAAGCTTTTGGATTTAAGAAAAAAAAATTCTTTTAACTTCTGGAAGAGAACAGCATGCTACTTTCCATGTTAAGCCATTTCTTTTATTTGAAAGGAAAATCCACAATTTTACAATAAGGAAGTAAATAAAATATTTAAGGTCCAGTAAAATTTTGTGCCGATTAAAGTAAAAAAAAAAATCTAGTATCAAATGTGAATCACAGTAATGTGTTTTCTTTTATAGTGAGGTCGCTTGTCAATTTTTATTCTCTGCTTTCATATATGTAAAGATAATGAGGTCCTTCCCTTCATATATCCTTGTGGTGGGTTGACCTTGGCTGGATGCCAGATGCCCACCAAGCCACTCTATCATTCCCCTCCTCAGCTGGACAGGGGAGAGAAAATATAATGAAAGGCTCGTGGGTCGAGATAAGGACAGGGAGAGATCACTCACCAATTACCGTCATGGGCAAAACAGACTCGACTCAGGAAAATTAATTTAATTTATTACCAATCACATCAGAGTAGAGTAATGAGAAATAAAAAACAAATCTTAAAATACCTTCTCCCCACCCCTCCCTTTTTCCCGGGCTCAACTTCACTACCAATTTTCTCCACCTCCTCCCCCTGAGAAGCACGGGGGGACAGGAGGAATGGGGGTTGCAGTCAGTTCATCACACGTTGTTTCTGCTGTTCCTTTCTCCTCATGCTCTTCCCCTTCTCCAGCGTGGGGTCTCTCCCATGGGAGACAGTCCTCCATGAACTTCTCCNCCCCCCCGCCCCCGCTACCAAAACCTTGCCACGCAAACCCAATACAAGCTGTTAGCATCCATATATTTTAATGTTTTATTTAAAGACGTAGAAATCCTTTGGAATAAGTAAAGTTTTTCTGAAATAACTTTGTACATTTCCCTTCTCTTCTGGGAAGATATATCACTAAAGACAGATGGACTTAATGTTGTGCAATTTCCATAAGATTAGGCTGGAAGGCACACTGAGATTTGATCCCTCACTCCAGCACAAGCTTGAAATTGCTTACCCCTCTCAAATATAAAGATAATGTAATATAACTATAGGCTTAAGTAATGCGTAATGTTAATTTGAAAGGTAATTACTGTTTCTTAAAAAATACTAGTAAGAAGCAGTAAGGCTTCCTAAGTAGTATTGCTTAATTATGTTTTAAGCTCCTACATGTTTAAAAGATATTGCATTGCACAAGCAGTTCTTCACCATGAATATGTAGGGTTTTTATAGGGGCAAAGGCAGATGTGCTAAATAAATTAGTTGCATGCATATTTACACTGATTTTGACAGACTGGGTTTTTTTCAGCAATGTTGGAATTTGTAAAAATTACATTTATGATAAATATTCAGTTCAGTCAGAAAAGCCCCATTTGGCCACTGCTGTAGTGACCTGTACTTACAGAGTCCACAACCAAGGTCAGAATGTCATTTTACACGTTCACTATCTTCCCTACTGACATGCTGCTCATCTAGCTGTCTGGACAGCCAAGTGCAGCAAATCTGAGCAGCACTGTTCAAACAGAACCCATCACATACCATCATGGCCACTGAAGCAAACCTTGCACGTATGTAAGAGAGAAGGTTTAAGTTTTTCTTTTTCTAACTGAAAATATTTTCTTAGAGCAGCAGCTCTTGCTGTCACTTTTTTATTGTATAGCTTCAGAACAGATTCGGAAGGAATTATTTATTAGATTATGGGTTAGGATACAGGAAAGCAGCAAGGGAGAACATAGGCTGTGTTTGTTTCTGGTTTATCCCCATTCAGTTTTTAAGTAACTCCAGAGCTAGACCTGATCTTTCAAACTAAGATTCTAAAGATTTGTCAGACAGTTTTAGGAGTTTGTACCTGCTGTATTCTTTCTGCATTAGGAGTATTTAATTTGGCTTCCAGAATCCTTTATCCTTGAACTGGAGAGTTTTATGTACGTAGAACAACATGCTGTAACATAGATCCTCGTTGTGTTGCTCCATTTAGTTTTCTGTTTTTCTTATATAATTATTTTGGCCATTGTAAGCTGCAGGGATTCACCTGACCAAATATAGATGTCTACAGCTTATCCAGTCACCCTAGGCTCCTTTTCTAATCAGCAGAGAAAAATAAACACATCCAGACTGTGATTTTATCTTATCCTAAAATAGATATCTAAAATAGGTCAGATTAAGGCCACTGTAAAATGCTTATTTCTCTCCATTAACTATAAAGGGCGGTGAAAGGTTGTAGGCATTTAAAGAGTAGACCTCTAAAGATTAGAGGTGTAAACATCTTAAGTTTGGTGAGATAAGTCCCATATAAGATCTTCCCTTCTCTCCATTGGTGTTGATTCTTTCCTGCTAAAGCACTGGAACTTTTCACCTCTCCTACTCTGTCCTTGCCAATAACAAAGTAGGAGACAATGGGTTAATTTTGCACTCATTTCTAGTAATTTAAGGATTTTTGACTGTAGGCAATTTACAGGAGAAAAGCCTGCTGCTCTATGAAAGGATTGTGCTAGCTGAGAGTCAAGTGTAAACTCTCTTACTTGCACCTAATTTCCAAACATAACTGTCAGCAACTTCACCTTAGGGTTACAGAACATTATCTAAATTTTAACAAACTTTTAAAAAAAAAAAAATCAGTGGAAACATCATGTGAAGGAAACAAAAAACCCCATGAATTCTTGCTTCAACAGTTAGAGATGTGTGAAAGTCTAGGGATTAGCATGCTCCCTTTCCATTTTCAGTATTAATTTATAATTAGCAATATTTTTTTCTAGTGGTAACTTGCAAGGAAATCACTTTTGCTCTTTCCAGTTTGCAAGTGAGATATTGACTGCACAGTCACCACAGGGACAGTACAAATATCAGCTGTATGTCAGCATCATTCAGTAGAGATTTCCACCCTCTGAGGGTAGCTTTCTGTAGGTGTGAAAGTAGATGCATCTTCTCCGTTTACCAGTTTTGTTTGTCTGTACTTTCATTTAAACAGTTTTTGCTAATAGCCATGGGAGCAGACATTAATTTAGTGAACTTAGCCTAAAAGTCTGATAGCTGTAGATAACTGAATAATCAATTCTGGAATTTTGGAGCAACTGTATAAGCAGTCTGAGAGTCAAGAACTATCAGAGAAGAATGAAAGGTTGTACCTGAAGTGAAGAGAAAGAAAAATTGGAAAGGTTTATTCCAACAGTGCATAATTAATGTGGAAGTATGTTTTTCTTTCCTCTTCCCTATATGGCAGGAGGAACTTTACTAGTGAACTTTAAAAAGCTGATACATTATCATGCATTATCTGAAAATATATTTCACATGAAATGTTCAGTTTCAAAGACAAATGCATGGTATTTAACCTTAAAACCTAACTGTCTTTAGGGAGAAGCTGTTGATTCCAAAGAAAACAATGCCTGACTGACAAGCAGTAAGACCTCCTGAAGGAGGGAAAAGAAATTAAAACACCATTGTAAAATATGGTCCCATCTAATTTACTTTTCATTTTGCAGTAGCAAGGAAAGAATATAGCCCCATTGACCTAAGTACTGCAGAAGTGCATGGTGATTCCTATTTATGCCAAAAATATGAAGGTCCTTGGAATTTTTTTGAAAATGGTGAAACTTAATATCATACCAGTCTTGCAGCAAATTATGATCTCCGTATTCCATTAGATCAGTATAGGCATACACATATACATGTTTGTTTAATAAAATTTTGCTAACAACAAAAGATTAGCTATTATCTTGGGGTTTGTATACATATAAAAGCAGTTACATTCTGTTGGATACCGGTCAAGGTTTCGACTGAAATTCAAAAAATAAGAAATCAATGCTTTTGTACAGCTTCAGCTCACAGACATGTAAAATGTTAGTATACGAATACAAGAAGACAGCAATGGAGGGAAACCTTAATTTTCCCTAGCTCTCTTGCAGGAGAGTGAAAGAAGATAGAGGTGAATAATACTTTTAAGAGACATTCTTTATACACGCTCTCCTTATTTTGTTACATAACAGGCAACCTTACATTTTGGTAGATTCAAAAGATATTAGCGAGATTAGGTTGACTGCTCAGGCTCTGGAATGTAGCAGGAAAATATGTTAGGCATAAGAATTAACATTTATGTAAATGCTATACATACTCTATAATATGTAGGAACTAGGAACGCTTGCTGTATTTGCTTAGGATTTTTTTCTTAATATGCTTTATTTATGTTTTCCATAGTGCGTCCCCTCCGAAGCTTCTCACAACCCCCATAATCTCTGCCAGTACCTCTTTCCAATGTGAAACCTCTTTGACCCTTCCTAGTCCCTCTTGCTGGAATTTATTAACCTGTCCTTGCCTTCCTTCCTCCAACCTGCACTGACCCCCTGCAACCTGCACTGACCCCCCTAAGACTGCTCTTCCCATCCTGGATCCACTCTATCCATGCTGTAAAACTGAATGGTTTTACCTGAAGCACGGGCCAGGGAACTGAATTTTGCCTTTACTGCTGCAGTCTCGAACCATCTTTATAAGCAAAGATCCAAGAGAATTCTTTCAATCCCTGACATCAGTCTATAGATTTATGACCTTACCAGCTTCATGGTTTCATCTTAGGGGTAAATTTTTCAGCCACTCTTCCCCAAGCCTTTAACATTGCATGGGGTTGTTGTGACCCAAGTGCAGGACCCGGCACTAAGCCTTGTTGAATCTCATACAATTGGCCTCGGCCCATTGATCCAGCCTGTCCAGATCCCTCTGTAGAGCCTTTCTACCCTCGAGCAGATCAACACTCCTGCCCAACTTGGTGTCATCTGCAGACTTACTGAGGGTGCACTCCAGATCATAAATATATAGCTTTTTTTTTTTTTTAAGACGATA